>CP142459.1:16172500-16360000 GCA_038049695.1 Cinnamomum chago
CTGTTTCGTTGCTGATGTGTATTGCAGTTCATATGGCAACCATATGAAGGGTACAGCCCAAAGTTTCTTTCAAAGGTCTCTAAAGTGGATCGCACTCTCCTACATTCGTCCACTGTTCTGATATGGTATTGGATTGTCGAGCGCCACAACACTTGGCGTGTTATGAAACAATTCGGGCTCAAACAAATAGTCCCACCGCCTTTTACAATGCCGATCTTAAGACGAGAAAAGACGTTCAGGTCTGTTGTCGATTATGCGGCAACGATGGATAAGGATGTCGTGTCGTCGTGGGGAGCAAGAGCCCAGCTTGGACTTCAAGGTGAGGTTTGTGCTGCAGCTGCGCAGTCCGAAGAGTACATGGAATGGTATACGAAGAATACATTGATGTTTATTGGTAGAGGAGAGGCAACGGAGCAGCCTGCGTCCGATGTCCCTGCATCTGATGTCCCCACGGCCAAGGTGCCGGCAGAGGAGACCCGCACTGAGGATGAGCCCACCATCCCACAGAAGCATGTATATCAATTACACCCTATAATGGACTGTTACACTAGTTCCTTGATTTTTTTTCTTCAAACTGTCGGTAATTCAATTACTTCTTTGATCAACAGGCTCAAGACATGGTTGCTCGCATCGAACGGAGCCTCGAACGTTCTGCACGCAGGAAAATGCCAATCGACAAGCTATCCATGTCAATTTCGAAAAAGCTAGCTAAGTTTAAGGCGGGTTTTGGGACGAATTGGGAGAACTTCTCATTCGATGGGTGCAGCAGTTCGGCGTCTGATAATGACGCCACGGAGAAGAAAATCACCATCACATTTAAGCATACCAAGAGGACTGCGCAAAAAAGCCCGGCTAAAAAGACTAAATCTGCTAAAAGAAAATCCACGGTCGAGGAACCGAACCTCGCGAGCATAAATGCCGAGGGATCAGGTAGCAGCAAGGAACAGCCCCCGACTGAACCAGCACCCCCGGAAAATGTTCAGACCCCACCAGTCAGCAGGAATTTGTTCGCATCCCCATTTACGGTATCCAGTGAATCTGCTATGGTGGTTGTAGCGCCATTGGCCACCCTTGAGTCATTGGTATGGAGGATCAAACGGTTGCCCCGAATGCGCAAGATACCGTTGAAGTTTGAAGACTACACGCATGATATCGTTCGGAGCGACTACGTGCTGTCTGATGGTGACAAATTCTTCCTCAAAGGTTTTCTAGAATACTACGATGACAGGTATGTTGGTTTAGTGGTGATCATGTTAATTTGTTGGATTGAAGTGCTTACGTGGGTTTGGACATATTCACTGTTACAGGAAAGATGAGCTTGATGATGTTTGCACATTGATCAAGGCAGATGAATTGAAGAAGGTCCTTGATGAGGGAACTTGGATGGACACTAACATCATTTATTATTACTGTGAGATATTGAGAATTGGGTGTGATTCATGCTTCATTGCTGTAACGCCCCAATTCCGGATACCGATATACTCGTTCGATTATCCGAAATTGGCGCGCTACTTCCCGGAAAATTCGAGAACTTCCAAGATCGTAGGCCGCAGTGAGGTCCAATTTAAAACTTTTTGAACCAAATAACATTCAATGGTTAAAACTTGCGGAAGCATAACATTTAAATAGAGCGGAAGCAATAGGTATCATGTATATTAAAGGAAAGCAGAACAGTGGTCTAATTAAAATGATTCAATGTAAATTTAAAGTTTATACATTTGTGATTCTACCCTTCTTACTACAAAATTTCCACTCAAACCCAAAATAATAAAGTCCCTCAAAACCCTGGAATGAACTCCTCGCCCTCCGGCTCGACATCCGTGTCGGCCGGGCCCCAAGCGTACTCTCCTGCCACGGGTGCCTCCACTAGGGCTAATGCGTCGTCGGGAATCTCTGGGTCAAGGCCTAAGCGCCATAGAATGGGTCAGATCTAAACGATCTGGCAAGATACAGCATACTACTAACATAGCATATATATATCAAAGGAAATAAAGACGGGTACATAAGTTAAATGAATAGCAAGGGAAAAGAACTAGGCAGTTGTGCATTTAAATCATAAGGAATCAGTATAAATAGAAAACATCTAAACTACTACAACAAGGTGGCACATTCACACGAGCTGGAATACCGCGGGATATTATGCCGCGGCCCTCCCATACTGAACACAGTCTCGGTGGGGAATCTCACCAGGGAATAACTAATCCCGAATATCACTCATCAACTCATCATCTCATCACTCCAGATCGGCACGGTATGACACCTTGCCGTCTTAACCACACAGCTCATCATGATAGCTTCACCATACTCAACTAGCTCCTACCGGGGATGATCAGTCCACAGGCTGAGCTTAAATCAACCGAGTGAATGTTCATGCCGACTCAAGAATAACTCTAAGGTCTGTGTCTGTCTAGGCTTTGCCTTGCGTGAACAAGGTCCTAACAATACCTCTATAAGGTCCACACATCTCAATTCAGTCTCTGGATCTCATTCAAGATCCAGGCCCACTCGTTGGATCCATACCAAGGCCCATCAGTACATGGCCTGGTCTAAAACCGTCCAAACGAGGCAACCAATCCATCTACTACTGACAAACAGTTCCATACGATCCATAACATCTTAACAGTCCAATAGAAACTACCTCTTCAGCTAAAGGGTTCACATCTCCACACTTAGGCCCAATAAGGGCCCGCCTAGACACAGACACGGGTCAATGATCTCCGAAAACGCATCATCGGGTCACCTCTAGATACCCTAGGTTCAAGTCTTCCAATTATGTTTAATTAATAGTAAACAGCTATTCTAAAGATCTAAGAATGACAGAGTAATAATAATGAAGTATAAACTTCAATCAGAGAATCAACGGGAAAAGCAACGGTCCAATCCTAGGTAATGGGCCACTTTAGGTTCGGGTCTATCTCCGGTAATTCGATCTCTAAACGATGTCATTAATGCCATAAAATACTGTATTTGGTGCTTAGGTGGTTAAGGGCATTGTTGACAACTCTTAGAGGTCGAATCATCTTAGATTATCAACCAAAACACTAAACAGTGGTCCCCACGAGTCAAGGTTGAGCCACACCGTCGACTCGGGCTTAGATCACTGATAAATGCTCATTTGGATGGTCAATGGGCCCCACAACTGATCATAACTACTAAATGTTGAAAACGGGAACAATCAGGGTTTTCCAGGTGAACCTGATGTGTTGTGAGCTCGGTTGATCTCCTGGCCGGGAGGATCAACCGAGTGCACTAACTAATCTAAATCAGGCCTCCTGGACAACTCAATTCGTTTCTAAAGGCTTACAGCGTGTCCGGTCAAACAACCTGGCCTAGGTGATTGACCGCATACTCTAAAAACCTTAGAAAGATTGATGTTCCAGCTTTAAACACTTTCTAAATGTTAATTCTAAGTTTCAGGTCATCTTTTCCATGAAATTTCAGTCACTGAGCTCGGCCATGCACTGGTCTCGGCCATGCACTGCACTGCACTGGTCTCGGCCATGTACTGCACTGGTCTCGGCCATGCACTGCACTGCACTGGTCTCGGCCATGTACTGCACTGGTCTCGGCCATGCACAGCACTGCACTGGTCTTGGCCATGTACTGCACTGGTCTCGGCCATGCACTGGTCTCGGCCATGCACTGCACTGCACTGGTCTCGGCCATGCACTGGTCTCGGCCATGCACTGCACTGCACTGGTCTCGGCCATGTACTGCACTGGTCTCGGCCATGCACTGCACTGCACTGGTCTCGGCCATGCACTGCACTGCACTGGTCTAGGCCATGCACTGCACTGCACTGGTCTCGGCCATGCACTGCACTGCACTGGTTTAGGCCATGCACTGCACTGCACTGGTCTCGGCCATGTACTGCACTGGTCTAGGCCATGCACTGCACTGCACTGGTCTCGGCCATGTACTGAGCTCGGTCCTGCATTGGTCTCGGCATGCACTGATCTCGGCCATACACTGGTCTCGGCCATACACTGATCTCGGCCATACACTGGTCTCGGCCATGCACTGAGACCAGTTTTCAGGTTTTCTCCATTTCAACCCGTTTTTCCACCAAATCACTTCCAATCAGTCCCAAACTTCACCAAATCATCTCCAAACATCAAATAACTCTAATGCCCATTAATTGACAACCTTGTGGCCCATTGATCTTCCAAATGGGGGGTGAAACCCCCATCCATCAATGCCAATCCATCCCATAAACAAACAACTAAGCTCAGGTAGAGTTTCTATGACTAATTAGGGACAATCATGAAATCAAACTACAGAAATCAAAGGAAAGACAACATATATTCTAAGTTAACAGTAAGATGCACTTGCCTTTTAGCTTGAGAGAGAGATTTGTAGAGAGAAAGAGCAATAGAAGAGAACCCAGCTGAACAGAGAAGTGAAGAAGAAGATGATGGTTGCTGCTCCCAGCTGGATGAAGAAGAAGAATACCCAGCAGCAGCTCTCAAGAATTATTTCCAGCACAACAGTAGTCTCCCAGTGAAGAAAAGAGAGAGGAAGAAGAAGAAGTGGCAGCTGCTGTAGCTCCAATGGGTTCCAGCAACAGTCACAGCTGCAGAGTCTTGGAGAAATGAAATGGGAAGGGAAGATGGGGTAATAACAACAGCTCTTGGAAAATTCCAGCAGAACAGTAGCAGAGAAGAAGCAGTTGCAGCACAGCCCAGGGGGAAACAGAGGAAGAGTTCCAGCAGAGGTTCAGCCCAGTAGAGAGGATGAAGAGAAGAAGATGAGGTAGTGGGGTAGTGGCTGATGCAGAGGAGGAGGAGAGATGAAGGAGAAGGGTTGCAACAGCTGCAAGATGCTCCCAGCACAGTCACAGTAGAATGCTTAGCTCAATACGTTGGAAGAGGAAGGAGGAGAAGAGAGTTGCAATGGGAGTGAAGACAGTTGGGAGTTTTCTTGGGAAGGGGGCTGGAGGTTTTCTTGGGAAAGGGGTTAGCTTAGGTTTAGGGTTTTGGGGATAAGAGAGGTTTTATAGTTTTAAGGGGGGTGACTAATTACCATCTTAGCCCTAGGGTTTTCATGTAGTTAGGGTTAGGGCTGGGGGTAGTTGGGTCATTAGGCTGGAAGCTTCTAGAGAGGGCACCCTTTTGCACTAACCCAACCTTAATTAACTTAATTAAACTCTATTAACAACTAACCTAACTCTAAAAGCCTAGGATTAACACAACCCCCAATCAATTAAAAACACTAACCACTAAGCTAATCTAACTAACTTAGGAAATCTAACTAGTCAATATAATTAGCCCCTAACTAGCCCAAATAAATCAGTAATTAACAATGATTAGCCATAATTAGCAATAATTAGCGAAGATTAGCGAAGATTAACATAATTAAACAATAATTAACATAAATTAGGGTTAATTAGTCTATAAAATAGCCCTTAGAGGGCCCACCAAGGGTGGGACCTCACAATTGCCGACCCGAGTGTCTGTGTAAGTACAAACTAAACACTGGTTGGGTAAATCCTTTATTATATGTACATTGGAACATTGTATCCACATTGATCAATTCAATGTATGCAGAGTTGGTGGCGCGATAGTGGTGACACAGCCATCGAGGCAGTTTTTGGGAAGTACGGGCACAGGGTGTTGGATGCAGGGGAAGCGCGAACGCTGATATTCATTGTCTACCAGAGGTCACATTTCACATTATTGGTCGGACTGGTTGATGAGAAAAGATGGGAGTTTTACAATAGCATGGATGGCGATCGCCGATCATTTAAACATGCGCAGAAGTTTGTAAGTTTTTCTTCCTTCATGTCAAGAGTCAGTTTATCTCGAACGCGTATTTCAAATTCTTCTGTCCATTGCTAACATTTAGACCCGATGTTTTATGTAGATGGGATGGTTGGCCGAATCCTATAGCCATTTTGGGTGGAGCGACCCATTTCTATGGCCACTAGTTGAAAAGACGGCCATCCCTCGACAGAACAATACGAGTGATTGTGGAGTATTTGCAATGGCCTTTGCCACTCACTGCGTCCACCGCCTTCCCATCGCCTTTAAGCAATCAGACATGCGCTACTTTCGAAGCAAAATAGTCGTGGAAATCTTCAAACGGAGTTGGCAATTGAACGCTAATAGACTGGGCTTGACCTACTTGGCAGCACTCCCATGAAGAATTTGATCAGCCGGGAACTTTGAAAGTTTATTGCCTGCATGTTATCAAATGTGAATCACTGGGCTTTATAACTCAGATTGTATAGAAAGATTGGTGGTTGTGATGTTCATTTTCATTTGTATAGAATTTGACATTCAAAATGTTTTAAATGGGTTGTATTTGGACAGAGCAGATATTATTAATGGATAGATTAGTGGTCATAATTATTGTTTGTGTTTCTTGATGTGGATTAATTGAAAACAGGCTGACTTATAACTGAGACTATTAAAAAAACAGGCCATGTAGACTATGGCCGATATCGGTCAATATAACAACCGATATCGGCCATCATTCCATGCACAGGTTTCCTTAACTGGGGCTATAAAAAAACAGGTCATTAAGTACTATGGCCGATATCGGTCATTTTTCGGACCGATATCGGCCATAATTCCATACTCAGGCTTCCTTAACTGAGACAATAAAAAAACAGGTCATGTATTACTATGGCCGATATCGGTCATTATTTCGACCGATATCGGCCATAATTTCAAACTCAAGTTTCCTTAACTGAGACTATAAAAAACAGGTCATGCATTACTATTGCCGATATCGGTCATTATTTCGACCGATATCGGCCATATTTTCAAACTCAGGCTTCCTTAACTGAGACAATAAAAAAACAGGTCATGTATTACTATGGCTGATATCGGTCTTTATTTCGACCGATATCGGCCATAATTTCAAACTCGGGTTTCCTTAACTGAGACTATAAAAAACAGGTCATGCATTACTATGGCCGATATCGGTCATTATTTCGACCGATATCGGCCATACTTTCAAACTTAGGCTTCCTTAACTGAGACTATAAATAACAGGTCATGCATTACTATGGCCGATATCGGTCATTTTTCGACCGATATCGGCCATATTTTCAAACTCAGGCTTCCTTAACTGAGACTATAAATAACAGGTCATGCATTACTATGACCGATATCGGTCATTATCTCGACCGATATCGGCCATAATTTCAAACTCAGGCTTCCTTAATTGAGACTATAAAAACAGGCTTTCCTTAACTGATGACTGTCAAAAAACAGGTGCACTACTATAGCCGATATTGGTCATTATTGTGACCGATATCGGCCACTATTCCCACCATTGATGTACATTCATTATGTCCACTCAAAGAGGTTCAACAAGCACATACAGATTTGACATTCGCATAAAGCGTGCACAATTCAAAAAGGATCACATATCATTTATGAAATACAGTAATACAGGACTCCCAAAATACACAATTACAGTCCACATTTGCATACATCAAGGCATCATCAATGGAAGTGTATGCATCATCAAAGTACTCGCCACGCAACTGCAGCACCTGTTGTTACAGGAACTGGGAGTGTCGTGGTATGCGTACTGTGATGAAATAAAAACTCCCATGATTAATGCATCCTAAGGACAACTATCTATATACATCATTAAGGGTCTTTAAAAAACTGCAACCAGAATACATGCCAACATGTATATACATTCTATGCGGTTCTAATTCGTCAACTGAGCACGGGAGGATTGCGACAACTTCCACGGTTGTGCCCTCTCCCCTTGCAATTTGAGCACGTTATTGCCCTTCGAACACGGCCAATATCTTCAGTCCGAATCCTGTTCTTTTTCGGGCGTCCGGGCTGTTTATTGGCCATTGGTGGAATAACCCTCAATTCGGCTGTGTGCTCCCATTGCTTGCTGTCACGGGTAGCATGAATCACTTCATTGTACGTTGTACGATACGTGCTCGCAAAATACCAATGCTCACAGAATTCGTATGGATCGTAGTTTCTCATTTTCATTGCAGTCAATGCATGGCAACACGGGATACCCAATATCTCCCATTTCCAACATGTGTAGGATTTCCGTTCGAGATCAACAACGTCAACATACTCCGCAGACTGAACCTGGAATTCTACGATGCCAGCCACACGAACATGCAATCGGCGAGCTTCATCCATTTCTTGACTGAGAACTTTCTCCGCATACGGGGTAAGACGAGTTGTTATGCTTTCAGACTGGAGATGCCGCTTTTGATAGAAGTCCATTAACTTTGCTCGTATCTCCTCAACTTGTTTCATAATGGGCAGGACTCGCGTGTCTTTTAGGAGACTATTAGTGCACTCGGCTGCATTGCTAGTTAGCATGTCGTACCGACGGCCTTCTATGTATGCATTTGCCCACCGTTGTCGCCCAATTGCATCAATGTAATTGAAAGCCTCCTGGCTAACTGCACGGATATCTGTCATATAAGCCTCGTACTCGCATGGCCTGTATGACGTTGCTGCACGCCAAAATTTCATCACGATTGCCCCATCACTGAAAGCAGCTTTGATGTTCTCAGCAATGTGACGGCAGCAGTAACAGTGCATTGCATGCGGTATGGTGTTCTTCAACGCTGGAATGAGACCCTTCTGCTGGTCTGAAACAATAGTAAGGTTAGGCGGCTCTCCTAGAGATATGGACAAGTTCGCAAGGAACCACTCCCAGCTATTGCGCCGCTCGGCTTCCGCAAAGGCAAAGGCGATGGGAAGTAGCTAATGGTTGGCATCATGCGTCACGGCAACAAGCAACACACCTGGATACTTGCCTCGGAGGTGTGAACCGTCTACAGCAATCACTGGTCTCAACGAAGACGTGTAAGATCTTATGCACGGTCCGAACGCCCAAGAAAATCTTCTGAAACAGTCATCCGAAGTGGTATCTATGTTTGTCACAGTGCCAGGGTTAGTCAACTCAAGTTCCTTACAGTAACGGGGTAGCAGCTGGAAGGACTCTTCATATGATCCTCGCACAATACAAAGTGTCATCTCCTTTGCTATAGAAGTCTTTCTGTAACTAATTATTGAACCAAACTCCATCTGATAGTCATTCATGATCTCCTTCGGTTTCAAATTCACATTCTGCCTGACCCGTTCCATGATGAACTCTTTAATAAGCGCCGAGGTTGCCTGTTGATGTGCCATGCCCATCAGTGGCTTTGAGCATCGATGGTTAGGATTGTACGTCCTAACTTTAAATTGTGGTCCTGATTCGACAATCGAAGCATGGATACGCCATGGACAATCCTCATCTTTGCATCGTGCAGTCACTTTGGTCATGTTGGTCTTCAAATGTTTAAGAGTGAAGTTACCGTATATTGCAAACTTGGCCAACGTATTCCGGAACATCTGTCGATCAGAAAAAACACGACCAATCCACATCTCTCGTGCGGAGTTGTTGCCAAATTCCATTTCCATGTCATCAGGCTCCATTTTATCATCAAAATCAACTTTTGGAATTTCATTAGACCGTAGATCGGTATTGGTTGGATTGGCTTCATCCCTGCAACTTTCGGCCTTGAAGATTGGTTTTGAATGAAGCTGTCCATTAGAGGGATGTCGGTTAAGATGGATATCATCAGCACGCATCATCCCAAGGTCGATATGACCATCTAACGCCTCATTGCATGCATCATCATCATCCCGCACAGATGGATATTGCATGTCTGTGTCATCGCGGAGATCAGCGGTGGGTTGTTCTCGAGGACTTATTGATAACTTCACTTGTTCCCTCTTCAAACTGGCTGACGAGCTGCTTCGCATTTTTGGACTTTTAAATCCTACTGCGGTCCTTCGTAACCTACAATGAATCGGCGCATAAATAAGCAAGTGCTAACATGAATAATTAATTTCGCATTTAAAATTTAGTGAGACAATTAGTAGGCATACCTGTCCTCTCCCCCTATACTTTCATTGTTGTTCGGACTATTAGAGACGTACAAGTATATCCCATTCGTTTCATTTCTCGATGCTTTGAACATAAGACGGACATCATTATCATCGTCAATGCTAGTCATTGAGAATGCCCGTCCATTGTGATGAAGGTATTGCATGCTTAAATTCTAGATGCTGTATCCCAATTGAATGATTCCATTGCTTCGTTAGCCAGGCATTGATAAGAGATGTCTGACGATAAATATTTTATTTTTTATTTTCCTCCACTGTACACCGGACGGCTGATGTCGAATTGAAAGTCACCGTCATAGTGGAATATAAACAACACCTCTCTGTCTGACATGCTATCATTAAATCACAGGAAAATTATGAAGATATCAGTAAAATGTAGGCAGATTCAGAATGACAATTACAACAGATCGGTATTAGACCCATTTCATTTGTCCCTAGCTGCTATTCAAATAGTATTCAGACCGTATTCCACCTATTCTCCTATTGTTCATCAATCAGCAAGACAACCAACTCCAATTGGATGAGATACTGACGTTGAAGTATCCATGTTTGCAAGATCAATATAGAAAACTATACAAACATACAAACTATACAATAACATTTATGGATTTACTGATGCATACTAAACATAAATAAAATGGAATGCACGACCCACCATAGCTCCAGCCGCTGGATTCAACAGAACCCTAAAAACGACTACATAGAATGTTTCAAAATGACGCTCTCTCAAACAGTTCTAGGGTATTCATGATGAGAGTGGATTTTCGACAGTTCTAGGGTTAACAAGAATGAAATAAAGGAGAATGGGTACTCTATTGATGAAAGTGGGTTTTCCACAAACCCTTCAAACAGAAAGTTCTTCTATAAGCATTAAAGAAAGCCTGGTTTAGAGACCGGGTACTCTAATGATGACAGAGGATTTTACAGAGATCTAGGGTTAACAAGAATGCATTAATGGAGATAAATCACGGTTACGATGTGACATTAGAGAAGATAGTGCATTAAGATGTGTGTTTAATGTACAAACCTACCTCTTAAAGAAGTCCAACAACCGATTCACAGAAGTTTTTTTACATGGTTTCTGAAAGGGAAAAATCGCCATAAAAAAGTCGAGGAGAGGAATAAATAAGAGTTGTGAGCAAAACACACTCGGGACGAGAGAAATAGGGATGTCGCATAATGGCCGATATCGGCCAATATGACTGCCGATATCGGCCATAGAGCCAAAATACAAAAAAAAATATAAATACAGACCTTGAGGACCTAATCCGATAATACGGTTTTCTTGGGACCCCATCAATGGTATAGGGACCTATAGGGATTTATTTCGTAGTTTCCTCTATAACCTAATATCTTTTTTTTATCTGGATGATGGAGGCTTTACTTCACTTTCAACTTTACTAGTAAATTGTCAAACACGCCCGACTATACACAAGCCAAAGTTATTGGAGCCTTCTCATAAATTTCAACAAGATTTTCAATATCTTATGCCAAGAAAAAAAAAAGATTTTCAAATAAGTTTCTAAAGCAGATTTTGTGCGTAAACGGATAAAATCGTATATCTCTGCACAAGCTACTGATATTTTTAATAAATTCCAAAAGATCCATAAGCCATCAACTGGCTAAGATCGAGCTCATTCATGAGTTACATACTTCACCCAAAGGTAGGTACCTCATCCAAATGACCATTTTATGCAATATCGCATAAGTTAAAAAGTTATGAAATCGCAAAAATATGATATGCAATATCGCAAAATCGAAGGTATTTTAATCCATAAAAGTTACATGAGTTCCTGTGGAAGATTTTCTCAACTTTAATCTCAAGGCAAGGTTATCCATAGCTAAAAGTTATCTTACCAGCAAAACCCTTTCTTTTTTCTTTTATGATTTTCACCCTAATTAGAGAGTTCATCACCTGCTTAGAGCGAAGCCTCAATCATAAATGAACACCCAATAAAACTTTAATTTGTTTAGATGTCAAATCCACAAACCTCGATTCATAGTTGGCAAGGGCACCCTCTAACAATTAGATCGTCATATTTTATTCCTTCTCCTTTTTAAACTTTTGTGTTTGAGTATGATGATAAACTGGGTGGAAAGGAATGGTGATTTTCATTTTAACCTTCGTGTTTAAGGGTGATGATAAATTCCATGAAAATGACTTGACGCGTGCGCACTTATATGCGCGCATGTAGTTGTGTAGATGGGTGGATATATGCTTGCGAGTGTCGGTGGATTTGTGGGTCCATGTTTTGACATTTACGCCGGTGTTTGTTTCATACAAGTAGTAGTAAAGGTGGAGTTAAAGGAGGGCATATGATATGACGATTTTCATGTGAGAAAGTAAACTTATGGTATGACGCTATTTATCTTTTTTTTTACTACAATAAAGTATGATAAAGTATGGTATGGTAAACTTTACAACAAAAGGTGTTTTTAATTCTATACTCCCTATATACTTTACCTCGTACTATTCAAATAAGGATTTTACCATATCTTTATTTTTATTTTTATTTTAATAGATCTTACATTTACTTTGTTCACGATGAAATATCTACCTCTACTCTTCCACACAAGTAAACAAATAAGCCTACCACAAGAAGGGCAGTAAAATGGAGAAAAAAAAAAAAAGATCACTTTGCAGGAAAAATTACCCTCAAGAGAAACTTTGCTCATCCAGAAGGGTCCACATCTAATGCCAGCTCCTCCCTTGAATTAAAGGCAACCCACTACGTCTAGAAATTCTTTTTTTTTTTTTTTTTTTAATGACATATCACCCCCTTGCACTTGATCACTGGTAAATCCAGGGAGATACACACAACAGTCTTGATCTACTTTAGCATCTCCTTCTATCCAAGTTTGGGTACAATAGGGACCAGGCCAGGTTTTGTTTTTGTGAGTCTGACCGAGGTCTGATCTAATAATTTTTAGATCTCAAGATTGGGGTGGCCCAAAAATTTTGGAACTATTAATTTTTTTAAGATTTCGGATACAAGACCCCAGTTCACTTGAAAGCTTTATGTGGGTCACTTTCATGAGCGTAGGCCCACGTAGGCTCAACAATGAAGGTTGCATTGGATTGAGAATTTGATATGCATTAGATCAAATCCTCACCTTCGTTGAACTGAACTTGTTTTTCCTTTTTTCCCCTTCTCCCCTTTAAAAAAAATGACCATGTTGGGCCTTTAAAATAATTCTGAAAGGGATTGGAGATGATGAATGAAAATCATGTTTAACCAACAACTTGTCATTTTATATCTTGGTTCCAATGTCTAAACATTCATACTTGCTAAGATTATGTAATGGTATCTGTATATTATATTCGCATTTGATGCAATGATTAGTGCTAACCATGTGGGGACTAACATCGCTTTCCCACCAACGTGGAAATCACACTTGAAATTGACTCAACTATTACAAAACAAAACTAATTGTCGGTTTTGTATACTTCTTTACGAAACAAAACTAATTGTCGGTTTTGTATACTTCTATGATTTAATTATCTCCTCCGTGCAAGTAATTATTTGTATGTGTTGCATGTAGATAAGAGGATTTGCATGTGCCCTTACAGATTAGTTTTTAGTTGTTCATAATCGAATGTCCCTCAAGGCTCAGGGCCAAAGGCTTATGGGCAAAAGGTACCCTTGGTTATTAAAAAAAAAAAAAAAAATTTATTTGTATATGTAGAAAGCTTAAACCTTTTACAATGTAACAAAGATTATGGCCTTAATACAATGCTACAATTTAACTAATATTCTTGAGAACAGCTCATTACCACTAAGCGGTTCTAATTGAGAGGTCTTGGGTTTGGTCTTGGGATCGAACCTGGACTCCTCCCTCTTTGCATATGTGTGAGTTGTGTCTTTGTCTCTTCTCGCATGTGCAAGTTTCTATCACCTCGAATGTGGGTGAATTGTGTCTCTCTCTTCTCTCAAGTCCCAGCCCCTTCAATGGGTTACCAAAAATTTTTTAACTAGTACTCTTATTAAAATAGTAAGCGAAGATTCAATTACCCAATTACACAACACATTGGTTGAACCAAACAACCAACGCCGTGCCCTAATAAAGCTTCTCCTACAATTTCTTTCCGCGTGTGCAGATTCCCTTTCCACTTGTGTGTGCTTTTTTCCTATATGTGTGCGGGCGGGCTCTCTCCTGGGTCCCCGCCCCCTTGGCCGGGTTACCCAAAAAATAACAAAAAAATACGTGTTGCAGTAGGACTTCAACAGCAACCCCTCAACATTAGCTCAACAGGGCAAACTATGCGGTTCAACCATTGAGATGTTTTCAACCAATGGGATCTTCTATAAACATTGAGAAAAGTAATCATTTGTATGCATAGAAAGCTTTGGAGCATTATGATTATGGCTCAAAAAACTGGGTTCTGGTTTAATTAGTGTTCATTCTAAGGCTATCTATACCAGGTCACTCCTTGGGCCCAACACTCAAAACACAGGTTTGGTCATGAAGATGGGCCATTAGTCATTTGTTCAGGACGCTGGCCAGCACAAGCCCTGCTTTTATTGGGATGGATTTGGGCTCTGATTTTGGGGCTCTGGCCAAGCCTGGACTGGGCCTGAGCCTGCCTCTCAGACCTATGGTATGGATTCAACCCTTAGTTTTAAACCAAATATATAAACGGGCAGGGTTTGGACAAGATCCATACTTGCCCAACACGGCCCATGAACACACAAGAAAGTATGCTCTAAATGGACATGATGGGAACTGGGAAGTAGAGAAAACAATGACATGGTTCACAGGTTAAGGACTGCATAGGAAGCACCCACATCACTTAGACATGACCCAGGATGGACATGATTTTAATGTATAAGACCCAGATCCAACACCGATTGACTCAAAGATGACTGGGGAAAACTCAAACTTAAATGCTTGTGTTTTCATTTATTAAAGCTTTACATACAATATATGATCACATACATTGGTATTTAGGTATGGATAGAATAGGACTCAAACCTTGACCTGACGGTGGACTCGGATCTGATTTCGATAGAGCTTCCTAGTGATGTTAAGTGGAGGTTGGATGCCTCCAATTTGCGCTCAACCTAACCCGTCCATCAAGGTTGAGCCAGCCTGACCTGATGTCCATCTAACCTGCCCATTAAGGTTGAGCCAGCCTGACCTGATGTCCACCTAACTGGCCCATCAATTATAGGTACTTTTCTGTAAAACCCAAAGGATCATGTTTTATAACAAAAGTATTGTATTCCTAGGATGCAATGCATCTATCTTAGCAATACCTTGTTTCGATTCCCAGGATTTGGTTGTCATATGACATTCATATATAGCATAATTTTCATTGATCTGTACTTTCGTATAATGAAGAATAAAATATGTATTAAAGTCTATGAGATGTTCGGTAAGATTGTTTACCCAAATGAAGCTAGTTATGTTTGCAGGTAAGTGCAAAAGGTAAATTGGTGCTTCATTATATTCCAGTTGAATGCCATTGCCATGTCCAAAATTGTGAAAGTCTGAATAGGGAAAATTGCTGCTTTCATTAAAATCCAATAGAATGCAATATCAAAAATTGTGGGGTCACCTGATAACCACATAGGTATAAATCAGTCCTTCGTTCACCAATCGAGTGGATTAACCACATAGGTATAAATTAGTCCTTCGTTCACCAATCGAGTGGATTAAATTGCACTGCGGTCTTGGCCCAAACAGGATGGCTAGATGGCTATATATCCCCTTGTGAACCGCAATCTGGGTTATCTTGGTCAGAGTGATCCAGACCAACGGTTAATTCTGTCACAAGATCAAATGGTCTGTTATTTTAGTTCAGAATCAATTCGTCCGCAGGTTGAAATCACTCCACAAAATAATAAAAAATTAAACAAGAAATCTGAAAAAAGAAGAAGACGACGACCAACATGCATCAAAGGGAAGCCGGGTACTTTCTCGTTTCTCAATTTACTGGGATAATATTTTCGACACGCTGAAAAATGAGAGTTGCAAATTATGGACGTGTTGCATGCAAAAGATAACATGTACAGGAAAAGACAACTGGAGTAAAACATGAGTCTCTAAACAGATGCCAAAAGCCAAAACATGACAAGGGAAGACATGGCAATGAGCAGCCAAGTAATGAAAGCCAGAACTATGGAGATCTGAAACCTGGCGCATGGAATGAATGACACCTTGCAGTAGTTTGTGTCCCTTGTAAACAGCACTGTCACCCCTGCCGATGAACAAGCAGCCGCAAGAGAAAGTGTTGCTGTCACCTGCATCATACTAAACCAATTAGTCAGATAAAATCAACAAGACAAAACCAAAATTTATGATACTAAAAGGATGAGATGGCATATAAACCCATAAATGGGAAGAGACTAGGGCAGAACACTCGCAAGCCTCCAGAGAAAACCATATTAGATAAGGTAAACAAATGCTTGAGTAAGCACAAAACAACAATTTTTCACCCATCAAATGTCTACTGTTAGAAGGACCCATCCAACAATAGTCAAATCTTCAGGATTCTTCAAAGTAATCATGCACATGATCAGTTTGGAATCACACCAGCAAAATTTACCATATTCCAAATCTACCAGCCTTAGGGTCCATTTAGTTGAGGAATTAAGGGGGTGATGAGAAATGGGGAATTTCTCGTGGAATCCATTTCATAACAATAACGTATCATCATCAAACTTCAAAAAAAAAAAAGGTAAAAAGCAAGGAAACAACAATTTTTTTGGAACAACAAAATTCTGAGAATTCCATTCGGACGACCAAACAAAGATTTATGAGATGAAAAAAACCCACATCAGCACACAGCCCCAATTCTTCACCACATAGGATAATCCCATTCCAGGAATTCTACAACCAAACAGCCCCATAACAATTCACTTTGGTAATAGAATAGTAAGTTTGCAGAATCATTCTGCACAACAGCTACCATATGGCCGTGTTCAAATCTAAATTGCACTTAACAAAAATAAAGCAGGTATGATGCCCTCCCAAGTTACCAGTCACGTAAGGAAGCAGAAGCAGATCAATTCTGTAATAGGAAATAAGCTATTTTACAATCCAAATTTGTCTGAATCACATAAAGACATCACATTCTTCACATGAGCAAAATCAGCTAATAGATGTTTTACCGTGCATAAAGTGAGATGTGTTCAGTTCTGAGTTCATGTATTTGAATCATAGGTTCTAAGTATTCATATTGCGCCATACACTAAACAACTGTAAGATAATGGGGTGGGGTTTCTAAAAGTGTATTTTCCTTTTTTTCTTTTTTCTCTCTCTTCTTTTTCTTTAATGATAGGTTCTAAAAGTTCTTGATTCTTCATTCTCAATATTTACAAATTTAATCATGGATTGAATTAGACTATCAACATCACCATCATCATAATCAAAGTAATATGTCCTCTAATCTAGTATTGATTTTTTTTTTCCTACTTATCCACTCATCTCATTCTTAGGGCTAGGTCTCTGTTAACCCACAACCTAACATATCTCTTATAATACTTCCAAGCCTTCAGTGACAAACTCCCTTTTCTGGTTATAAGCAAAAGGACTTACCCGAGCTTAGCACGGCTCAAGCTTGGCTTGAAAATTAAACAAGCTACCTAGAGATCAAGCCAAGCAAAGCTAGCTAAGCTTGAGTCTAACCTGAGTTAAGTCAAATTGGGCTAGATGGTGCTATGCTGAGAATGAACTTGTGCTCAGGCTTATTTAGAAACCAAGCCAACTAAGCCAAGCTTGAGCTTGACATGACAATTCAATCAAGTGTGAGCTCGAGTTAATCCCAAGTAGAAGCATATCAAATATAGGCAAATTTTCTCATGGAACCATATGAGCAGAGCACCACTGTGTGGGGTTTTCTTTTGGTTACCAAAGCTCGAGGAAGAAAGAGATAGGACTGTTGGGTAGGAATATTATGAAATTCAACCTGAGGTTCTCATTAGGTGTAGATTTTAAGGATCAAAGATCAACAGTAAAAGAACTGTTGAAATACGACCATTTGTACATAGTTCACATGAATAGTACGGTCAACATGGTAAAACTTCAATGTGAAGATATATGATCATTTCTCAAATTATTATACCTCACTGAGTTCTTTCTCAAGAAGTAGCAAATAAACTTAACTTTAATCCAGCATGTTTTGAATATATTTTAGAGGTATACACTAACTGAATTGATTTTTAAAAAATAAATTAATATATGTAGGCAGTGTTCATCAAAAAAATCATAGTAAGTCTTAAATATATAGTTATGAAATACACAGAGTCATGTCGAACCCCTTGACAGGTTTAGGTTGAGTTGAGCCTCTTAACAAGCAAAACTCAAGCTAAGCCGAGCTGTGCCTGCAATTGGCTCATGAGACAACTAGCTGAGCTTAATTTCAAGCTTAATCAAGGTGAGCCTAGGCAACTTCTAGCTTGGCTTATTGACAGTCCTACACCTAGAACCTTGTTGAGCTTAGTTGGCTTACAAGCTAGCTTGGCACAACTCTACTTTTAGAACCTCATACATTTTTTATTTTATTTTATTTTTTTTGAACTGGTTACAATCAACTTTCATTAACAACAGAAGATTAAAGATACCAAATGCCATGTTGGTATAGACATTTACAACCTAAAATGACCAAGGAACAAACAAAGACATTATAAAAAGATAGAAGAAGAAAAAACACATCATAAGGCCCTACATAAAATTTGGTTCTATGCATTCCCTGTTCTAGGGAGTGCATAAACTCATTAGCAACATTCAATATGTGCTGGTATTCCACCTCCATTATCAAACAACTCTCTTTGATCTCATACAAAATAGTGTTTGTTCTCCAATACAGCAAGAAGGGCATCCATTTTTATTGTATTTCTTTTGTTGGTGCCATATCTCCAACCCATGTCCTAATGGGCTAAACCAACGGTTTAAACCATCAACACGAGGTAGAGATCGGCGAAGGGCATCCATTTTGTGCACTGCAACATACAAGCTTCTCAATTTCCAATCATTTAATTCATATTAATGTTGTTAAATTCATTTTGTTCCAGCACTACTAATCTGCACTTACCTTAATTAAGAAACATATTTCATTCATTGTGTTCTCTTTACCTCTTGGTATCCTATCATTGCCCCCCCTTCCCCAGTGTCAGACATGAAGTTCAATCCCACAAGGATTAAATCGACTAGTCTTATATGGCACCAAAATAAGGATCCCCATTGCACCCTAAATCAGCATAATGATTGCTAGGCACAAAATTTTCACCGTGAGACTGAAATTTTAATTCAAAACTCAAAGATTTCAGAGAACCATTCATCATCGTACATGCTGCCCGTAATGCAAACAATCAATCATTAGTTGAGTCACAATTAACAAGATGATATAGAATAAATTTTAAAGCTAAGAATAAATCTTGAAATAAATGTAAAAATGGGGTAGTCTGTAGTATGTCAAGTATATTTGAAGAGCAGCTGCTGAAAATAAGTTGTCCATTTAATCTAAAATATAAATAATGAATCAAATTTGCATTAAGTTTCCAAAAATAATGTACAATTTAGAAGGAATTTTGATTGAATTGATTTTGAAACCGCCATGATGCAAAATATGGTCTATGGAGGTCTGGGTGTGGGGTTCATTATGCACAATAACCCAGTCTCTTTTTTCCATTAATTTGTTAAGAAATAAGAGCATTTACGACTATTGTGGGACCCAACAATGGATGGAATCTCCACTCTTCATAAATTCACCATGGATGCCCAGCCTTTAGAGTTGTCACTATAGGCAACCCAGTCTCCACAAAAAGGGAAACCATTGCAAAATGCAACGACAACATAAGAGGGAGAGAATTTTCATTGATTCACAAAATAAGATTACAAGGTATTTATAGATAGAAGGGCAATCCTGCCTATAGATAGGATTTCCTTTCCCTTCCATGATATTGCTTACATGTCAATCTCTTGTTGCTTGATATCCTGTCTTTCATTGTTTACATGTCAAACAATTATCTTTTAATAATTACATACCAATCAATTATCTTGTTAGATTTAACAAGATTTATCTTAGATTTAAAAAAACAATGATTAGACCAACTATGACCTATGGTGCAAAATGTTGGCCAATCAAGAGGAAACATATGTATAAGATGAGTATAGTAACGGTGATGTGAATGTTGAGGTGGATGTGTGGTAAAACTAGAAATGATAAAATAATAAATAGCAGTTTCAAGAGCATTTAGGGGTAGCATCATAGGTGATAAAACAAGAGAACTTGTTTCAGATAATTTGCACATGTCCAATGCAGGCCAACAATGGCGCCGGTGAGGAAAAATCTTTCTATGCAGTTGATGATCCACCAAGGGGCAGGGAACGTGGACAACATATTTGAAAAGGTGAAACCTGTCCAAGGCTTTGGCTCAAGATAGATCAGAATGGTGAAACAGAATTAAAGTAGCTGACCCCAACATGGTTGGGGACAAGGCTTTGATGATGATGATCTTAGTTCTAGGATTTTTTTTTTTTCCTGAAAACTTATATACTAAGAAAGTAAGCACAGTTGGGCTTATTGGGCTAGCTGACCACGTGTTAGGCCCATGGATCAGTCATCTATGGCCATGGCCTACTATGGTCAGGCCTGATGGACTGGCTTACTATGTGTTTGGCCCAACGGGTTCGCTGATAGGAGGTAGACTATAGTGATTGCAGTGGCCTCCTTCACGAGGAACTCACCTCTGTGTATGTGTGAACCTATACCTTTTCTAAAACGAAATCCTGGTGGAGTTTCAGCCATGTTTTCACTTATCTTCTTCAAATAATTAATTGCTCAATAATTCTATGCTTCTTCAAACCATGTTTTCACTTTTCTTCAAAACATATTTAGCTATGAAGGTTGATGGCCCACCAAGGGGAAGGGGTACGCCAAAGAGGACGTGGATGGAGGTAGTAAAAATAGATAAATGTAACTTATTTGAGGATTTGGCTCAAGATAGATCGAAATGGAGAAACAAAACTCTATAGCCAAACCAACATAGTTGGGACAGGGCTTTGATAATGATGATGATGATGATGAAGAATTAATTACTCAATATTTTTATGCTTGTTCAAACCAAACAGCTCTATGATAGAATTCAGAGAATTCAATTGGCCTAATGTCTCCTTTTTCCTAAGGGGAATGTGGAAAACAGCAATGGCTCTCTAATTCAGATCTATTCATTAAATGCCCTCCACAATGCTTGTGATTTGTGAATCACTGGGTGCCACATTTCCCAAGGGGAATGTGGAAAACGGAAACGGCTCTCTAATTCAGATCTAATCATTAAATGTCCTCCACAATGCTTGGAAATCACTGTGCCACATTACGACATGTCTAAATATCCCACTCCAATGATCTATCATATCCACAATATAGTCACCTTGGACATCCCTCCTGTTCACAATCATACTGATGATCTTTATAACTTCTCGTCGGACCCCGGTGATAGTGTGGTCCTTGATAGCCCTTTGATATTGCCCATTTCTGCCAACAACTTCCAACCAAACATCAACTTATTCAGTTGTTCCATTCTGGACCTGGTAGTGAGTTTCAAACAGTGTAAGAGACATTCCCCAATAAGAGCATCCCCGGAGCGAACTTGCTCTCATACCAAATTTTATGTGAACCAAGATTCATCAGATCTCTTTTAATAATCAAACAACTCCAGAAAAGAATCTGAATAGCCCGTAATCAAGGATGCATGAATCTCATCTCAACACGAAATCAATCTGATAGACGATTTGTAAAATCAGTCTCCATAGAATAGGTAATACTGGTTTCACAGATTCAGGTTGGATCTATTGTCTGACAGCCCTAATAAAGCTGCAAGCCTGTAACAGGTCCAATTACCTTTTGCAAAACCTGCTGAAAACAGAACTATTCCCATTCAATTCAAATCTGGATCAATGATTTACCAACTGCAATTCTATGAGTTTCTGCACATATTGTCATTGTAGCAGATCAGGGCCAGTACATTAGTAGCCTTCAGATCATAGTTAACCGATTCGCACTTCGATCGATTCGCATTCAAATTCGTAGTGTTCGTGGTTTGACATTTAACCAAATTCGAAAATTCTATGGATAGGTTCATTTGATTCGTTTTTAGATTCACTTAATTCGTAGCTTGAATTCAAAAAATTCAATGTACCAATTTGGGTGTATAATTCAATATAGTTGGCGATGATTCATGTCTAATTTGATATCTATAGTTTGCAAAAGTTCCCAAATTCCTCAAAAGATATATGAAAATGAAACTGCAAGAAAAGCTATAAAATATGATTAAATATATTTAAATTTAAAAAAAAAAAAAAAAAAAAACCCCTCATGCGATCAATGCAAACCATTAAAAATAATCTTTGAAAAACCGATGATCATCAAAGGGGCATCAAAGCATGTTTTCAGTGGACCCGCAAAGCCCTTTCAGTCTTTCCATTCTTCATGGGACTCAATGTCTCAGGTAAGCCCCACAGTATCCACTGTGACCACTTTCCCCAATTAGCATTTAATTACATATAGAAGGCCTTTATATTCACTAAGTCCATTTTTATAAGATTAGTTACTGGGGCCTATATATGAAATCGTAATCATTTGACGTAGCTCTCTCCATGTATTATCTTTGTATCAGATTTCACTTGAAACAGGAGTTGGACACCATCAAATTGATCACTCATAAGACACCAGATTAGCGCCCTTTATTTTTATTTTGTTTGGTGTTCTGCACATGATCGATCTGATGGTAGGCTTAACTCCGATGAGTGTGAAATTTTAATAACTAACAAATTTGGTGATGGTAAACTTCAATGACTTGGATTTAATATGTAGGCCCTACATAAAGAATTAACAAAAATAAGATCAAATATTCTCCTGGAGCTGCCCAAAGAGGATCTAGATTCAAGAGTGACATAAATAGAGTTTAATCTCCTCTCATCTGTCTTATCTGCTGGCATACAGAGATATCCCACTGTTAGTCCATATCCTCTTAATTTTTCACACTTTTTTTTTTTGGTAGAATTGAAACTCAATAGCTGGGCCACCTGTTGAAAATCTGAAGCATTAAAAATGAGCGTCCCCATTTTGCATGGGCTATTATTAAGTCCTGCTCCAAAAAAAATTGGTCCCACCATAAATTGAGCATGTATAAAACATATTAATAAAAACTGTTCAATACCATTGTTTCCTGATTTAGGAAAATTTCACTTCGATCATGGTTTATATCGAGTGATCAATTGTTTACATCAAGTAAAAACATATGATTGCAAAAAAAAAAAAAAAAAAAAAGCTAAATCACATATTTTAGCCACTGTTAATGACTGAAATTGACTCTAACTAGAAAAGGTGGTCTTTAGTCTTGTGGATTTCAAAAGTGGGCCACGGATAAATCGATTTCAATGGGCTTGCAGAATCATTGGACTCAACCTTTTAGACTCAAGACTACAAGAGCAATATAGTGCAATGCAGTGTTGTATCCCTGAGCATCCTTTCCGTAGCCTGCTCTTCCCTTCAATTTCTAAATGTAAGGGAGAGGGAGAGAAAATCTGGGAAGAAATCATGCATTGATTTTCGATTGAAGGAGGTCTAAAAAGAGAAAGATATTAGAGATATTCTGTAGAGATTTTTTGAGGTCAGAATTCTATAGAGATTTTCTATCATAAGAGATGAACGAATGTGAGCCCTGCAATTGTATGGCGCGGATGTATTGCGAGTCAGAGAACTAGGGATTTTGTGGGACGATCATGGAACTGGGGATTTTGTGGGATCATGGAACAGCAACTTCATCTTCTTCGTGACTACACTGAACTAGGGCTTTTGAGATTTCCGAGCAAAAAAAATCAAATAGCGAATTATTTGAATCAAATGGTTCGTGATTCGGCACACATCCAAGTAAATTAGGTAACTATGCTTCGGATAGGGAATCAAGCATACATAATTTGATTGTTAAGCCTCCAATACCAGAAATCTTCCAATCAACAGGAGGACAGCTACATGAAAACATATATCTAATAATAAAAGTTACCATTAAATATATATTTGTAGTAGAAGTAAAAGGAAAGAAGGAACTCAAGATGGAAAGAGATAAAGCCCCATTCCACCCTTGGATGGGAGTCAGGGGGAATGGACTGTTGTCTCACCCAATTCCACACAGGAACACGGAACGTCTCTCAAAGAGAACCAAGAGGAAATATCGAAGTTTTTCAATTGAACCCTCCTCCTGGCCATAGCTACAAGTGAGTTATTGTAAAATAAATGCACATTAGCCCCAGAATAAATCCTAACCTCGATTAAATAACACAAAAGTCTGATCGCTAATTAAAAAGATCCTAACTAAAGAAAGAAACTTAAAACTTATTATTAGTGCTATTCGAGATATGCCAAAGAGAATAATAACATATAATTTATAGAAAAATTGTCAGCTAGGGAAGACATGTACAAGAAGGGACTTGCAAAAGTCACCTTGAGTGTTTTCCCCCAGCAGTGAGGGGTCCCACACAGGCGCCACTCCTTTGGCTTGCATCGGTAGCATACACTAAAATTGCACTCACACGTATCCATGCGGTATCCACTATCCAGTACCAGTAATTATCATGTCATTCAAATATAGGTACACTGGGCATAAACAAGTATCTGAGTATCACTGAGAAAGTGACATGGCCAATGCTATCTCTTGGGTGTTGCATAAATATACCATAATACCATTCCTCGAGATTTTCACTATCTTTTAAATGAGATTAGATATTTTTCTTTCTTCAATTCAGGTGGTCTTTAAGCATGTTATACGTTCAGCTAATGAATTAGCAGACTCCCTAACCAAGCAAGGAGTAGATAGAGTGGTTCCCCTTGTTAGTTCACATGCATGCCTTTTTTCTTGTTGTTGTGGAGAGCAGAGAAATAAAGCTTGTATACTTGCCCCTCAGTAGGGTGGCTTTTGGTTTTGTTGTTTTTTCCCATTGCATTTCAATAAAAGTTCAAAAAACAAAAAACAAAAAAATAAAATGCCAATGGACTAGATTCACAAAAACATGGGCCACCACATACTGAAATAGATAGAACAGCAAATTATACTTTTTGCTGCTGCAGAAGATACTAGATTCATCTATGTGCATGTAGGAAGTGCATGTGGGTAACATAATTGAAACATAAAAAGAATTTAATTACCCAATCTCCAACCACAAACAAGCTCACTAAGACAGGATTTTGAAGGTCTCTCTTAATCTTCAAAGCATAGACATCAAGACACGCTAGTCCAAAGCTCCACAAAACTTGCAGCCCCATTGAAGCAATTAAATAGCTGAACGCAGAAAAAATCACTATCAAAACATACGAATGTATTGGAGAAGTGCCATCTTAAGAAATTAAAAACTAATTTCTTAATTGAAATATAAATTAGCTTATTGATTATGATGATTACAGAAGAAAACCGATACCAACATAGTTCATACAAGGCGTTGATGATGATGATTATTATTATTTTAGAAGAAAGCTGCACAAACAATCCAACAAGTTCAATGTAGATTTTAAAATGGTGTCAAACAAAAAGGCTTAGTTGGTCATTGTTGCAAGAGGCTTGGCAGGAAGATGGATTGAACTATCGGATATAGAGTATTTTTGTTTGAATTGGAATAAAGGGAGTATATTTAATTGTTTGGTCTTCTGATGAATATCTAACTTTGCAGAATTGAAAACATGTTCAGATTTGGAAGTGTTGCCCTTCAAGAAAGTTCTTGGTAAGTCGTTCCAACGGCCTTTCTTCACATGTTCTTTGGGGCCTCGGATGGGAATATAGCAGGTTCCAGGTTCGGAATGGGTTCAAGTAAGCCCATAAACGCCCCAACTCACAAATGCTCCAGCATGTACCCAACCTGATCATGAAGGGTTTAAAATATATGATACCAAAGGTGCCCCATACAAGTACAGGTTGGGTCTCATTTGATAAGGATTATCCCATATTCTTATAATTTAAAAGAGAATTTAAATATTTTAAGAAAATTTTCTTTTATACATAATATTTCACTAAAAAATATGTAAATTGGTCATAAATGAGGACCCAAAAAAAAATACCAGACCTGCCCCTATAAGGAGCAGATCAGGGCAGGTAAACTGATTAACCTAACCCATTGCCATCCCTACTATAGGCGCCCCCCTTACTTGATGATAAGCAGGGTCTTGCTCTGCCAAGAATGAAGCCTTTTTTTCGCCTGCGATTGTAAGCAAATTTCTAGATTTTGACAACTTACAATGAAACAATAGCTCTTCTTCCATTTTACATATAGTGCCTTGTGTTAAGAGAGAGCTCATTGATCAATTTTTTCCCACTGGTCTTATTGATAATTTATTTATTCCATTTGACCCATGGACGAATTTGATACTACTCTCTTTATTTATGTGATACGGCATGCATTTTCCCATGTCCTTGTGAGAGGTGGTGACTTGTTGGGGTGCGATCCCTTCATCAATAGAGGAAAATGAATTGGAAATTGTTATTAAAAAAAAATCTGTGATCCATTTGAAAGGGACTGAGCAAATTTTTGAAGTAAACGAGATATTTGTGGAAGATTATGATTTAATAAAGTGGCCAGGGGGAAAATGGGCTTCTATAAGGAAAGAATCAAGCACAAACACAAACTTCATGTTGAACTGGGGAGCTTCCATGAAAGATGGGTACTCTAAAGAAAAGAAACCGATAATATGACTTCTCCATCTTCCTAAGTCCTCCTTTGTAGTGCAAGGGAATACCATAACTCGAGAATACCATTTTTTCAATCTCATGAGATTTGCCAACATCATGGACTATCGTATCAAACTGTACTTGACTAGGGGATCACTTCATCCCATCAATTTGGAGTTGGATAACTACGCTTGATTAGGGGATATATCATTCATATTTAAATTTACCTCATTTAATTATTATTAGGAAGGACGGCCGATCATAATGACAAGATATCACATTCACCTACTCATGCCTTTCTACATCTCTGTTATATCTTCTTCTCTAAATTGGCAAAGACTAGGCTGACAAGAATCAGCTAATGACAGTAGCAGCAGCTTATAAAAATAATAAAATTCAGGCCATATGTTTTAGCCGTCATTTCCGGAATAGTGAAATCATTATTGGCCTCCATACTGATCAATGCATACTGATGAAGAAAATTATAGGTGTCTGAATAAGAGAAAATTATACTGATCAGAGATTGAGACGGATGCATTTTGCACAGATGCTTTTAGTTTTTACCAAGGGTCAAAGCAGAATGTACAGCCCAAGAAAATCTACAGTCTGTCTGAGACCAGTGCTCCATACAGCCAGGCTCATCTTTAAGTAATACAAATTGGTCATCCAATGCACACGCTTGCAAATATTAAGTAGTGGAGTGAAAAACTCTTTCACTGAAACTGCAACCACCGACTAGTGATTTATTTTTATTTTTTTTATTTCCTTGCAGTTGAATATCGGCACCAGCCATAATTGCCCTCTTCCGAAACCCAATTGCAGCAAAAGATCAAATCACTTGATTAGCAGGCGCAAGGCCCCGAAATATGGGCAAACCAGTTTGGAATGCAAAGAATCCACTACACCGAACATTGTATATTTTCCTTTCTATCAAAAACCCTGTTTCCAAAGATTAAAAAAAAAACCTGTTTCCAATGATGACCCGGGTATAAATTCACAAAACTCTCACTTTTAGGGCCTGCATGTTTGTATAGAATACACAGGAATTCATGGTCAAATGCGCTCCACTAAAGGATTATTAAAGAGAAAAAGAAGAAAGGATATGAGGTGAGGGGTGTAGGTGACTTTATAAGATTTTAACTACTAGGTCAATGGCCAGTAATTCATTTCCCATTTTCCCTCGATTCAATGTCCACTACAGGGGAAGTTATTTGATGGTCATTTTTGGATATTCACCTTTTGGTTCTTCATTTTCAAATTTCAACCCCTTCCAGAAATACAAAGTCTTGGAATTCCTAGGAATTCAGTTACATGAAACACACCATCCCTTAGCAATTCTATTCATATTTACATTCATATTTACACCTATCCCATACTTCTAATAAATAATAATAATAATAACAGCAACAACAACAGCAGCAGCAATAACCATCAAAATCGTATCATAACAGCTTTAAATCTACCCTATCAACATGGGGGTACCCCAAATGCTACTTTCATTTAAAATTAAACTCAAAATCAGCCTTATTAAGTTTCTACACCACGCTAATTTTGTCTGACACCAACCCTAGTTTTTACCCACAATGAGACAATCAAACAAAATAACAAAGCAAGGCAAGCAAATGAAAATCACAAAGATGCCTTCCAGGCCCCCATGTAATCCATTCATTAATCAGATGTCAAGTATTATCATATGCCATATCACAACTAAAACAAAATCCGCCAAACATAAATAGATAATAACAAGGAATGGTAAACATCTAAAATAAGCAAAATATACCAGAAAGCAGTATAACTGGAGAACCCCATGGCCGAAACCATGAAAGCAATCGACGCGGCGGCAAACAGAGACTGCCCAATCCTCAATATGAGTCCACTCATAGTCCCAGGGCTCCCCACCATGTTCTTCATCTCTCTCTCTCTCTCTCTCTCTCTCTCTCTCTCTCTCTCTCTCTCTCTCTCTCTCTCTCTCTCTCTCTCTCTCTCTCTCTCTCTCTCTCTCAGGGCCCTTCCTTCTCTGAAATGGAAGGGGCCCTTGAAAAACCCTAGATTTTCAAATTGATGCCGTGAAAATGGGGTGGTTCGACTTTGGTCAGAAGATTAGAAGATAGGGAAATCTGAAATGATTTTCTGACGCTTGTGCTGCTGCTGCTCTTTCTCTTGGCCTTGGGTTTGTTTGTCAGAAACTGGAAGAAGAACGTGTTTTGTTTTACGAAACCGTATGGAAATGGAGACGAAAACAGAAAGAGAAAAGTAGCAGCAACGGAGAGAGAAAGAGAACGTTTTCTGGATGCCGTTTTGAGCAAATTCGAATCGGCTATCGGCTTATACTCACGTATTCCACCAACCAAAATACGAAGTCAGTGGAATTCTCGATTCCCAAAAATTTCAAAAAAAATACCATTCATGTGCCTGAATTCCAGTAAGGCCGGAAGCATACAATTCAGAAATTCCAACGGACAGCATATCTCATCATATTTATAAGATTTTAAACAAATAAAATTTCCAACAGAAATTATACTAAAAGAGCAAGGCAAAATTATATTAGTAGGTGACAGACATGTCACATCATCTTTAGAAAACTTTTAAATAAAAGAGTTTTAGACAAAAATTCCACTAAAAAATAAGGTAAAATTAGACTCATTAAAAATTCCGCAGACTCAGTGGGCTCTGGAGGGACTGGAAATCCAAAGGACAAGTAATTATTTGTGCCCTTGGTGCAATGGAGGTGCAACTTACTTAGCCCACTTGTGATCAAGTTATTCATCCCACTCTTTTTTTTTTGTTTTAGCTTTTCTTTTAGCTACAGCATGTGGAGTTATTGGGTGCAAGATTTACAAGTGATTTGGATGAGAATAATTTTAATAAAATTTTAAAATGATGCAAATAGCGGGTTCTATATTACAAAATGCATTAAATGCAAATTGTAATTTAAGAATTAGAGCTTTTATTTTAGATCTTAATTTAATAAGCTCTTATTAATTAAACTAGAGTTTACAAATAAATGCTTTAACTATTACTCACCTTTCAAAACCATTGACTAAATAAATCAAGCAGCTAGGATGAGATAATGGGTTTGATGTATGGCATCTTTTAGTGGTCTCATTAAAAGCTCTTTATATCTTTCAAACATCATAATTGTCATGTCCTAGTTTGGCACTTTACTAGCATAGTAAAAGTCAAGTAAAGCTTTCATTTTTCAGACAAAATATCACATCAAAAGTACTTTAATTCAAAACTCCTTTCATTTTTTTTAAAAACAGTAAAAAAACAATAACATTTATCCACTAAAATACAAAAAAAAAACTCCACTTTCTCATACAAAAAGTCAAAAAGATTCCATAACAAAAAACTAAAAATAAAATGCCATCATACCCACTTATATGTTATTCTTTCTTCAAAATCAACTTTACTTCACTTGACTATTAGTAGAGTTGTCAAACTGGCCCCCCATGCAGGCAAGAGTGTAAGTATGATATAGAAAATTATGTGGCCCGCATGCCACAGGTCCCACGTCAGATTAAGCAGGAAATAGGCGAACATACAATACAGTCCCAATTATAATAAGACATCCCACTTATAGCGAAAAACTCTTGAATAAGTGTAACTATTTGGTACTTGCTTGTATAAGATAAGCGTGCCCTAAGATTGGATACTTACTCTTAAATAGATGTAAAAAGATCTAGGGAGCTTTCTAATTCCTGAAACGCACGTAGATTTCAAATCACTTGCCGGAGTCTTTGTATCGAGTCATGAGTTTGGAAAGACCCTTTTATATGATAGAAATTGGTATACTTTTTTTTACAATCTTTGGTGTTCCTTTCTCTTTAAAGAAAACAAATTATAGCTGGCTCACCACACCACGTCAAATCACTATATGAATATTGCTAGAGTGCGTCGTGCCTTTTTTCACATCACATTCACGTCCATGGGAAGCTGAGTGCAGCAAGAAACCGACATTATAACACGACAATTCCAAGTCAAGCCGGTTGAGTGGGCCAATATTTTGACCGTTCCATTGCATCTATTTGAAGGGCGAGAAGGACATGTATATACCGTGCAATGGACAACTAATTGAACTACTGCATTAAACAACCTGTAGAGAATGGCGAACGGCTAGTACTGCCGCAAGCGCAGCTTCATTAGGGATATAAACTCGTTGGTTTGGGTCTGGATCCATGGTAGAACCAAAACGATTAAGAAAAAGGTGGAAACAGATTTGACCTCCATTCAAAATCGATTTCTTGGCTACGAAACTAGAATCATATGTAGGACAGGTCAAGATCTAAGTAGAGAATAATATTAAAAAAATATGATTTTTAGAAAAAACTTTCAAAAATTTAGGTAATATGTCATGTTTCGGCTCCACAAGTCCGAACCATGGTGGAACCGGACCCGGACTCAATTACTTGTCGGGACCTAAATAAAGACTCAGATCCGGTTTTTAGCGAGTTGGAACATTTGGGTAATCGGAGAATCGGAGACCCATTTATATCCATAAACCTATACTTTGGAGGTATTTTTAATTTTTTACAGACAAAAAAAGACTCTTTTTTTAAAAGCGGAAAAATTAATAAAGGGCATGAAGTGTTAAAAGCGAAAAAATTAATAAAGGGCCCAAACACTTCATGATAAACAGGAAAAGGCTTCCCACTGCTTGTTTTTTATTTTTCAAATTTATCCCATTCCATAATATTATGAAATGTTGGATTTAATTTGTGATAGCGTAAAATGTTCCCTTTTCGTTATCTATTGTGTTTTGGTTCATCATGTTTACGATCTACTATTGAGATTTGAAGAATTGAAGGCACCAATAATGATTGTTAGGGCCAATGGGCAATTTATAGCAAGTTGATTTTCCTTCATCTAATCCAAATATCTTTAATCAATAAATAAGAATGTTTTTTTTATAAAAGCAATGGTCTGCAGAGAAATAAATATGATCAGATTTTGGTAGGGGCAACCATCCACTATTTTGTTTCTAACAAGTAGTATATCTATTTTTACCACATCCATCGACATCTACCTTGTTCAATCATTGAGGAAACATTTTGTTTCTAACAAGTATTATGTCCACCATAAATATGTTAATTTGATTAAAATAAAAAACTTATATGATTCAAATCATGTGCTTTTGGATATTATAATCTTGGCAGTGGGCATAATCCCATTATAGAGAAATTCTCTTTCATGACAAAATTAGGTAGTATGGCATTTTATTAGTTGCCCGGTGATATGAGAGAAACTATTGCACATGATTTGATTCAAAGAATCATGGAAAACTTTTATAACATTTTGAAATATTCAATTTTAGTTGTACTTTATTGAAAAGAAGCCTATAGTTTTATACCTTTTGAATTCTTTTTCCAAGAGTTAAAAATCCTCTTTTAATCCTTTTAAAAAATAAGTCACTAAGTATATTTCTATCATTTTAAAAAATAAGTCACTAGTTATGGAGCAAAAACCACTAGAAAAGACTTGATTGAGAAAACTATGGAAATTTTTTATACTTTTCTAAAATATCCAATGCATTATGTACTTTTAAAAAAAAAGATCTAATAGTTTTATACTTTCTTAAATTTTCCCTATAGGAACTCATTTGAAGTATTTTTCATAAGAAAAGTCACGTTCTTACCAAAATGAAAAGTAACATGCAGGGAATTATTGATTTCTAAATTTTATCTTCCTTGAGCAAAGGGTTCTTTATGTGAGAGGGAGCTTTTATACCCATGCTTGGGTCTCTCATAGGATTCAGTAGGGGTGTACACGGATTGGATTGGTGAGGAGGATTGGGCTAAATCCGTCACCAATCCGTTACCTACAGATTGATGGATTTAGAATCCGTTACCAATCCGTGGCTGTTAAAAACCGATCCAATATGATCCGTGGAGAATCGGATCGGATTAATTCGTTTAATCTAATATTAAAAGAAAGATATCAATCATGTTGTAAAAAATTTCATATTTGACCCCTTTTTTTTTTTTCTTATTTTATATTTAGATATCTTAACTTATATTTAGGCCCCTTAAATTTTTTTAATTTATATTTAATGTCAACGGATCGAATCTGATTGAATCCGCGGATTGAGGGTGAAATCCGTTACCGATTCGTTGTTAACGGATTAAAATCTTCCACCCGTCACCAATCCGTTTATCTTCAGATCGGTTAAAAATCCGCGGATCGGATCGGATTGGTTTTATGGATCAACGGATTTTTTGTGCACCCGTATGACCCAACCCCTTGGCCAGGTTAAAAAAAAAAAAAGAAGGGAATTTTCAAATAAAATCTTAACTTTTTAGCTTATTTCAAAAAAAGGACAGCAAGAGTCAAAACTCAAATCTTTCAACCAAGATTTCCACAAAGATTTCAAATGAGGACAGCGGGCCAAAATGGGAGCTACCAGCGGTGAGTGTTTCCCAAACTCTGTTTTCCCCATGAAGCAAAAGAGATGATTGGTCCCTAGTCCCAACCCATTTCCTCCTCCTTACGTGAAAGTGACATAATTTTATTTAAAATTTTAATATTAGTTGAGTTTCACGGACCACGTCAAAATATAACACAAGAGAGCCAGTTTTATACTAGCATTTATTGATTACAAACAAATCAGACGTATAAATCCCCTGGTACATGTAGAAAAATGCAAATAGGGGTTATGGGAACAAAATAACAAGCTTGCTTATTTCCATTATTTTAAGGGGATTTGACAAATCAATTCCCCTTAAACCATATTCCCCTAATTTCATGTCTAAAATCTTATAAATGTTGACTCTGGTACATTTATTTATTTATTTTACTTTTTTGTCCTCAGTCCGATGATATCATGAGAGTTTAAAAATCAATGATATCATGGGATCCAAGTCCAGATAAAAAGATTGTTTAGGCTTTTTAATGTACGGGCTTTTCAACTTTTAACATTTGGATCCCATGATATCATGGGTTTTTAAAATCCTTTAATATCATGGGATCCAGGATAGAAATGTAAAAAAAAAAAATATGTATTAAAGTCAAATGACTCTGGTGACAATTTTAGACTTTTAGTCATGAAGTTGGGGATGAAGGGTTTATGGGGGATTGATATGTCAAGTCCCCTATTTTAATAGTATTCAGATTTCAAACCCTTTAAAATTTTGACATTAGGGAAGTTTTGGTTTGATCAAACCCTATCATAGCAAGGGACATGCAATTTGTGATCCCCCCCCTTTATGCTTAGGCCTCTGATGGGTGGCCTACCATGGATTTTTCTCACGCACAAAAAAATAAAATAAATAAATAAATAAACTTGATGCAACCATCGAAGCTTCATCCTATCCCTTTAACTAGGTCAACCAGCAAGAAACCACCCTAGTTGATGATAAGGTCATTCGATCCAAGGCATAGGTTGGGTAAGGATGTTTAGTCCATTCATCAATTTCATGGGCCCTTAATATACAGTTTCAAACATCCAATCAAAATGGTTTTATGGCAAAGATCAACCCATAATTTGCCCCCACTAATCACAAGCAGAACCAAAAGAGGCAAGCAGTAAGGTGCTTGCCAGTAAAGGCAACGGCAGGGAAGTGAACAATGAGGAGGAGGAGGAAGAAGAGGAAGGAGCAAAAAAGAGGGAAGTAGATATGACGGATTCCTTTTCTTTTATTTAAAATCTCCAAGGGCACTTTTTGATCTAAAATTGGGAAAAAAACTCACCACCGATAGAACATTTTAGCCCATTGTCCTTATTTGAAATCTTCGTGGAAGCCTTAAACCCTGATACGAGATATTTGTTTAAATAAGCCTAAAACCTAGGGCCTTGTTTGAAATTCTGCTCAAAACAAATCATTATTGATTTCTTAAGGGGCATTTACATATATATATAAAAAAAAAAAAAACTTTATAAATAAGAAAGCCTTGTTGGCTTTTTCTCGTTGTATTCATCCGGAGTTGTTTTCAACTTTTCTCACATAAAATAATATAAACTTAAGCTCATTGGAGGAAGTCTTGAGTCCCTAATGAGTCTAGAACCACGTAAACTTGTGAAATGAAAAAAAGCAAAAAGGTTCCGGAAACACACATGTGATACGTCGACCTTTTTGCCTTTTTCACTTGTGATGTAATTGGTATCATTAACGTTGCGGTTGTTTCTCTTCCTTGCCTTCGTGCATTTCTTTTCATATGAGTAAATGCGCCCATTTTTTTATTTTTTCTATCGGAGGGTTCTCAATCCTTTGAGCTGGACTAATCCCTTCGGACTAAGAGGGAGGCCAGATAAACTCCTCTGTAACCCCAGTATGGTAGTGCAGTTTCGAATCTACAATATTCAGGTGCAAACTGTGGTCTTAGGCCAACTGAGCTACCCTTAGGGCCTGTTTGGATAATTGATGAGTAGAGTGAAGTGGAGTGAATTTCACATAAAAAGTGAAGTGGGGTGAAGTGGGTTGAAGTTGATTAAATTAACTTCACTTCACTTTGTTTGGTTGCTTTGTGTAAAGTGAAATCTAAAATACTTTATATGTGTTTGGATACCTATGAGTAAAGTGAAAATGGGAACATAGAGAAAAACAAGCTCTCTTTTATTCTTTCTTACGAACACTTCATGGGATCGTTTCAACAGGTCCCATATAATATTAATATTCATGGACACGCCTAATATCATCTTTTTTATTGACCCATGCAGGTAACAAAAACGCTAGAAAAAAAATTAAAAAAAGATCCTTCAATGGCCTTTTCTAAGAGACAATCAAGCAATAATAATTAATAACGTCACCTAAAATAATTAATAACCATGTCATGTAATTTTGTGCGAAACCATCAACATACCCACGCCCTCAACACTAATCAAAGTACCATTTTTTTTTTTAAGTCCAGTAACAAAAAGAGGAAAAGAAAGGAAGTAATACTATCCTACTAGAACCAGCCAAGGACAACATCTAGAGTCTTGTTTGCCACCTTGGTTAGATACATAAAAAAAGTTGAGTCCCATAACAGAAGCCACTTGGGCTTCTAAGTAAAAGTTACAGAATCTCTATTAAAAGCAAAGGAAACATAGAGAAGCACAAAGTCAGCCATGATCTTGATGATACTCGCTGCCTTGGTTGCTACTTGATGGCTGGTTCCCCTGCACAGAAAGGTACTGTAAGTGCCATATGAGATGAGATGGCTCACCAAATAGCTGTGACTGGAATTTAGAATTCATCACAAACAGTAGTTTTCTGCAAGTTAAAGAAGTTAAGGGAAAAAAAATCCCAAAAGAAGAAATGATAAGACATGAATCAATAAGATCAACAAAAACAGTCGTCTTCTCCTTAACTTTATCAAAGTCCAAGACTAAAGAGATGGTACATGAAACGATAAGATTAATAAGAACAGTTGTCATTTCCTCAAACACTGCTGTAAGAGAGAGTACAGAATTAAAGAGTTAGGACATCAAACAATAATAAGATTAACAAAAACAGTTATCTTTTCCTCAAAACACTACTGTATCAGAGTTTAGAACTATATGTACATACCATTAAAAAAAAAAAAAAAAACAGAGAGAGAAACCAATTTCTTTTTTACAGTTAGCATTACTCAAACCTGCAATTTGTTTCCAAAAAAAAAAAAAACAAAAAAAAAAGATCTATAAAAGAAGCAGAAGAAGCCATTGCTCTGATCATGAAGCTGGAAACAAACCCATTAATGGAGTCACTTCCCTATTGCAAGAAGAAACTGCAAAGGGGGCTATCGTCCATGGCCAAAAAGAAAGAAACCCAGAACTTGGAGTCAAATTCGGACGAATTGCAATTCAGATGCAACAACCAGCTTCCGAAACCAACCAGTTCCACTAATGAAACTCCCAGCTGTGAACTGCTGTGCCTCTGTGGCACTCGTAATTACCCTGTATCCTCTTCAAAACCTCAAACCCAACCAAATCAACCCTAAACCAAGTCCCATTCACCACAACTGCCGAAACCCAAACCCCCCAAACGATTGCACTCGTCCCAAATTGTTCCAATCCTAGTCACCCACCCCATCTCCAAACCCTACAACCTCAACAGTCCTTCAATCTCATCTATCCCAAAACCCCAAAATCATTCCAAACCCAGCATTCGAAAATTCCAAACCCTCTCATCAAATAAAAACCCAACCCTAATACCCCTTTCCCCTTACCAAACCAGACCCAAACCTTAAACCCAGCGAACATCCACCACAATTCAATCGAACCCCAAACTGAACCTAATCCACCAGAACCCAGCAATAAAATCGTAAGCCCTAATCCAATCCTTCAAACCGTGTCTAGAAACCAGAAATCGTCACCCATTATCAAGAGAGAGAGAGAGGGAGAGAGAGAGACTACCTGAGATCAAGTTGCAGACGGTTGCGTTGAAGTGAGAGTAGAGGAGAGGAGAGGAGAGGGAGTAGAATCGATTTCACCCAGAGAAACCGAAGTGGTTTGCGTTGAAGTGAAATGGGATCCACGTGGGCCGACTAGAATACTTCATCTGTCAGGCCAGTCCGATCCAAACAACGATGAGTTGAAATTTAGAACCGTTGGGCCTCATTTAACTTCACTTCATTCCATTAGTTCCCTATCCAAATAGGCCCTTAGGTTATAAATGTGTCAATTTTACATGTACATGCTTTGACTATGGATTTGCTACATTTGAATTGCCATTTATAAAAGGAGGATCGTCATCATTCATAAAAGGAGGGAGTAAATTTGAGAGACGACAATGGAAGTTCCAATTAATGACTACGGAACTTCCTATTAGTCAAGTTTGTTGCTCATCTCCAAAAAAAAGGGCTTGTAACTTTCAAAGCTACTTTTTTAAAGCAACTGTTTAGAAGAAAACATTAGTTGTTTTGATTAGTACAAATCTTATATATACTTTTTACAAGGGAAAACACCATGGTTAGTTTAATTAGTTTTGATATAAAAAATTTATATATTATAACTAAGTAATATATATATATATATTGAAATCTTAATAATAAAAATGATTAAGTAATATAAAATAGTCTTGTATAAAATCCTGTGTCACAATGCAAAAAATATGTGCAGTGGCGGACCTGAGATTTTCATTTGAGGGAGACTTTCATAAGATCAATACTTTCATAAGATCAATAATCAATGATTTAGATCACCCAACAAGGGCACAAATCTTTTCCTAAGGATCATATCATTCTACATAAACCCATTTTCATTACTCTTGAAATCCATTTTCATTCAACTTAACCACTAACTAAAATCACGTCATGGGAAAAGCCAAAGGCAGAAATATCAATAACAACGACAAAATTAAATAGACCCACTGCTCCTAACATCTAAATTTCATACATAGTGGTGGGCCATGCCAATGTTGGTGCCGGATTTGGGGACTTTTTGAGAGAGAGAGAGAGAGAGAGAGAGAGAGAGAGGGAGGGAGAGGGAGACCGGGGCTCTTGGGTGAGGTGGGTTTCGTTTGAGTTAAGGAGAGAGAGGGGACTATTGGATTTTGAAGTGGGGGCCTGGGCCAAACAAACCTTACAGCCCAATGGGCCGTTTTCAAGTTGGGTGGGGGCTCGACACTTTCACATAGGTCCGCCCCTGGATATGTGGCAGTAAAGCTATCTTTACCTCATTAAGAATGGAATATGAGTAAGAAGGTTCATGATTTGTTTCTCCATATTCAAACATATAAATCTCTTAATAGGGCCTATTTACAAGATTTAAATCACTCGAAATTTATAACTCTTGTACGGGGTCTAAAATAAATATAATTTTAATCAAAGTGTGGCCCAACATAATTAGATTGTCTAAAACACTGTAATTTTAATCCCCTTTATTTATGTATTTTAGTTTTAACAATTAAGCAATTTGATGGATAGACTACTTTGCAGAGGTGGGAAACATATCACAACACTATTACATAGAAAGATTTTAATTTTGAGTGTTTTGGATTTCTTGGATAGACCTCCATTGACAGATAATCCGGTAGGAAATAAAATATACTTTTTTGCCATACCTCCGCTCATTTTCCACAAAAGTGAAAAATACACGTTTTAAAACGTTTTGTTTTCTCTAAAAAGTTATTCTCGACTTTTACTACTCTAAAAACCCTTTTAAAAAATCTAATAACCAAATGAGCTTTTTAAAGAACTTTTAGGCTTTTTCCAAGCCAAAAGCCTTAAAAACACTTTTAAACCTAACACACCTGGTCAAATTATAGGTTCTTACCCGAAAACTTTTCCATAGACTTCACTAGCAACACCCTGTGCTATGCACGGTCCACCTTGATTTTCTTGCATTGATACCGGGACCTACGTGGGTCACCCGATGACCCACCTGATCTGTGGATCCAAATGATGATCCATGGGCGACCTAGTACGTGGGCGACTTATGCGAGGTGGGCGCTGTTTGGCCCGAGGGAGAGTACGTGTTTTAGGAAGCAGTTAAGAAGCGGGATTTTTTTTTTTTTTTTTAAGTTTCAGTCATTGTTTGGTCCATTCAGTTTCTTGCATTGATACCAGGACCCAGTGGGCCACCAGATGACCCATCCGATCTGTGGATCCGAAGGAGGACCCATCAGAGACCCATTATGTGGTGGACCAGTGCGAGGTGGGCCCTGTTTAGCCCACCATCCAGCGTCTAATCAGAAAGAGGGAGATGACTTATTTTTGGAGGCAATTAAGAAGTGGGAATTTGTTTTTTTCTTTTTAAGTTTCAGCCATTTTTTGGGCCATACAGCTGTTTCACTTGATTTTCTTGCGTTGATACCGGGACCCAGGTGGGCCACCGGATGACTCATCTGATCCGTGGATCCGAATGAGGACCCACCGGCGACCCATTAGGTGATGGACCCGTGCGAGGTGGGCCTAACACGTCTGATCGGAGAGAGGGAGATGACGTATTTTAGGAAGCACTTAAGAAGTGAGAATTTTTTTTTTTTAAAGTTTCAGTCATTGTTTGGTCATTCAGTTTTTTGCGTTGATACCGGCGACCCATCCGATCCGTGGATCTGAAGGAGGACGCACCGGCGACCCATTAGGTGGTGGACCCGTGCGAGGTGGGACCTATTTGGCCTACCATCCAGCGTCTGATCAAAGAGAGGGAGATGACGTATTTTAGGAAGCAGTTAAGAAGTGAGAATTTGTTTTTTTTTTTTTACCTTTCAGTCATTTTTGGGCCATTCAGTTTCTTGCGTTGATACCGGGACCTAGGTGGGCTACCCGATGACCCATCTGATCCGTAGATCCGAAAGAGGACCCATGGGCGATCCAGTAGGTGGTGAACCTGTGCAAGGTGGGCCATGTTTTGCCCACCATCCAACTTCTGATCAAAGAAAGGGAGAGTACGTGTTTTAGGAAGCAGTTAAGAAGTGAGATTTTTTTTTTAAAATTTCAGTCATTGTTTGGGCCATTTAGTTTCTTGCGTTGATACCAGGACCCAGGTGAGCCACCTAATGACCCATCTGATTCGTGGATCCGAAGGAAAACCCACAGGAGACCCATTATGTGGTGGACCCGTGCGATGTGGGCCCTATTTGGCCCATCATCTTGCGTCTGATCAGAGAGAGTGAGAATACGTGTTTTAGGAAATAGTTAAGAATTGATGATTTTTTTTTAAAAGTTTCAGTCATTATTTGGGCCATTCCGTTTGACAGATGTTCACTTGTTTTTCTTGTGTTGATACCGGGACCCAGGTGGGCTATCGGATGACCCATTTGATCATTGTTGAACCCCAGTTTGATAAGTAGCCACAATAAAAGGATGAAAGAAATCATCTCGTGGGTTTCTTTGACCATGGATTTTGGGCACACACAGCATAGAACATGGGGTTCATATACAATGTTTCATTCAAGGGTTTATTACTGGGAACACACAGACAATGTTTTATGCAATGTCCTTTTCGTTTTCTCTTATACTACTAGTAAAAAAATTTATATTACCATGCAATTAAAACAACTCAATCATATAGCAGTTGCACTTGGAATGCATTTAGCCCATAAAATTTGATCTCAATGTCCTCGTGGTTTTGCTCATGAAGAGATGGAGGGGGGAGGGTTTCTCTCTTACTTGGTTTGAGGTGAAAAACGGAAGTGAGAAGTGCTCTTGTTGCAATGAAGATGGAGTTGCTGGCTAACTATAAAGATTGATGTTGCTGCTGGAGTGAATGCGGTCGGTGCCAGGTATCTCAAAACTCAGACTGAGTGCCCTTTTCTACTACTTTCTTCTTCTGCTCCTCTATTTCTTCTTCTCTTCCCTTGCTATCAATCCTTTTTTTTTCAAATATTATATGTATTTGGAGTTGCAGATCAGTTTCGTAGGCATTTTTTTGGGAAAGAGTTTCTCTCTTCCTTGGTTTGAGGTGAAAAATGGTTGCAACGAATATGGAGTTGCAGGCTGACTATAAAGATTGATGTTGCTGCCGGAGTGAATGCGGCCAGTGCCTGGTATCTCAAAACTCAGACTCTGTGCCCTCTTCTACTACTTTCTTCTTCTCTTCCCCTGCTATCAATCCTTTTTTTTTTCCTCACATATTATCTGTATTTGGAGTTGCAGATAAGTTTTGTAGGTGTTTTTTTTGGGAAATGGTTTCTCTCTTACTTGGTTTGAGATGAAAAACGGAGGTGAGAAGCGCTCTTGCGGCAACAAAGATGGAGTTGCAGGATTGATGTTGCTGCTGGACTGAATGCGGTCAGTGCCAGGTATCTCAAAAGTCAGACTCCGTGCCCTCTTCTTCTGCTCCTCTATTTCTTCTTCTCTTCTCCAGCTATCCGTCTTTTTTTTTTCACATATTATCTGTATTTGGAGTTGCAGATAAGTCGCATGTAGTGGTTTTTTTTTAGAAAGTTATGTGGGTCGATTAGTTGAGAGTGGAGAGAGAGGAGAGTGGAGAAAGAGAAGAGATACTGACACCTGAAGTCCTGCGGTTAAATGAAGGGAAAATACATTCCCGTAGAAGTATAGATTTGGGACTTGAAGGATAATCAAATTTAAGTTTAGCCAAAGGTCCATATTTGAATACTCAAGTTTATATTAGATTAGATAAAATATACATTAGACTAAATAGTATTTTGCAAGCGACAGGGTCATTCTTTGATATCTTTTTATCCGCCGTGTCCTTTATCAAGTAATTTATTCTCTCAAATCCCTCAAATATCTCCTAAGGAAACCTTCCTAAAGTTTTCTAATTTTTCGTGATATCCTTTGACTCGTTCCACATTTTTAAAACGTCTCTCTCTTCTTAAATCTAAACACATATGATCGAGATATATTTTCAATTGGTTTCCATTTATTTTTTTATGAGCTGGACTCTTAAAAGATAAGTCTTAATTTTAAGAGATTTGGTTTCTAAGCATTAAATGAGCAACAACACTTAATTCTTAATTAATATTTCATATTAGTGAGAGATTTTTAAACGTATGAAGGGATAAACCCAATTGATTTAAAGTCCCATTAGAGGCATGATTGGGATTTATTGTTTCATGCCATTATTTATATGAGAAAACTTCAAATAAGCCCTTCAGTTTTTGCCTTATTTAAAAAAAGGACACAAGTTTTAAAACTTTCCAAATTAGTCCCTAAGTTTTCCATGAAGTTTTCAATTAAGGATATTCATCCATTTAAAGCTATTTTTCGGCAAATTTTTTCTTCAAAATTTTAAACTACCCAAATTATCTTTCAATGAAATAAAACCCCTTTTCACTTCCTCTATATTTTCTTTCTTTTTTTTCACTGGCAACCTTATAGGGATCGAGAAAAACGAGCATTTTCACATAGATCGGCAAACTGTAGTGGCTGCTAGAACTATGTCATGGCTTTAAATGAAGTTACTCTGGGTATTTATAAAAAAATTGAGAGAAAATGCCATAAAAAATGCCTTTAAATGACCAGATCGCCTTAATTAAAGTTTTATTGAAAAGCTTAGGGACTAATTTGAAAAGTTTTGAAACTTGTGTCCTTTTTTAAAATAAGGCAAAAACCCAAGGCCTTATTTAAAAATTTCCCTATTTATATTTGTGGCTGATGGGGTTGGATGATGAGAGGATAAAACTTGTAGGGCAAGCAACAACCTTCGCCCAAGTGTATATATATACTGTGATAAGGATGATTTAATTTCTGCCTCTAAATTCTGTTTATCACATTTAGTCGATTTTCATTTGTTGTTCCAAGCTGGGGTGTCCCTTATTCTCAATATCTCTATTGGGTTTTCGTTATTTTACTTGATTTCTATTGGATTGATTTGTTTGGAATGTATGGACCATTGATTTATATATCAAAATTTAGGAGTAACACTTTTAGTGATATTAGTTTCTTATTGTGAACTTCTTGGACTCATGTTGAAATCTAACCTATCTTGTGAGGTCATCTTGATGAAGTAACATATAAGATCTTGATATTTATAATAATAAACTCATGTAAAACGCATTTGATTTTCTTCATTTATTTCTATTCTAATTTATATATTTATGATTTTTTTCTCTTTTTTTTTTCCTTAAAAAATCAAATTAGAAAACAAGCGAGAAGTTAAATTAGAATTTTATTTATAGATTCTCTAAGTTTAATTTATTCTTTTCTTAATATCTTGATATAAATAAAATTTAAGAATGATGATTAACATAGTTAATTTTCTTACCAATGTATCAAAAGCTCAATATATTTTAGAGAATTTTACTTGAAAAAGCACCTAAAGGTCAACTAACCAAAAGAGGTACCCATAGTTTTGATGCAACAGAATCGGTATTTCCGCCAAACTATTCTTTTTTTTTTTTTACCTTTTTTCAATAAGCGACGACGTCGTCGCTTAATATCGAGAGTTAGTGCCGACGTCGTTGCTAATTCGTCAAATTTGCCTTTTCTCCGACCTTTATCATATGCGATTGCTAGTTCCTGTACCAAAATGAATCAGAAAAGAACTCTCCCCAAACATTGAATATTCCTTGTGGAGGTTGTTGATCTCCATTAACAAAGGAGACATGACGCAGTTTGACCTTTTTTCATGCATTATCGATCGTAGACCCTTAGTTTCATGTTTATTTTTCAAAAAAAGTTTATTATGGTTTTGATATGCAATTTATTCATTTTTATTATCTTTGTTGTATGATTATTTTTTGGTGACTGAATCAACAAGATAAGGACCTTTTGAGGAAAGATGAAAGAAAATCCCAAGATAAAGGGAAAAACGATAGGAAAAAAAAAGGGAAATGAGTTTGAATGTGAGGACAACGTTGTCCCACATTTAAATTTTTAATAAATAAAATGAAAGCAGTACCTACCATATTAACTAGTGGCGCATTTTTTGGTTTGTGGCCCTCTGGGTCATTTTTTTTTTTTGGGTAGTTTTATCTATATTTTAAGTAAACCCTTACCTTTAATATATTTTAACAAATGACGCTTTAACTGCCGTCGACTATCTCGCTTTCTCTCCCCAAATTTAAATAAAAAATGAATTTAATGAATATCACAGGGTTGCCTAAAATTCTGAAAAAAAAAAAAAAAAGTCCAGTATCACTACTGATTCCAAATAATGATGCCGGCTGGTCCCGCAACTGCCGCTTACATTTTATTATGCATTCCCACGTACTAGTGGACTACGATTCTTCAGCAGCTTTTACATACTTGTCTTTTACTGGGATTCCTTATTTGTTAGACGGCCTGCGATTCTTTCCAATCTCTCTCTCTCTCGATTCTTCAGCAGCTTTTACATCCTTGTCTTTTACTGGGATTCCTTATTTGCTAGACGGCCTGCGATTCTTTCCAATCTCTCTCTCTCTCTTGTCTATACATAAAATCTCTGCATTTCCCCATTTTGCTTTTCTTCATCTTTCTGCCGTTTGGAGTGCCGTTTGAAGCTGCTGAAAGAGGAATATGTCGAACGAAATCCGCTTCTTCGATCTGAACACGGGAGCGAAAATCCCATCCCTTGGTTTGGGCACGTGGCAGTCTCTGCCTGGCACTGTAGGAGATGCCGTCATAACCGCCGTCAAGGTGATCGCTGCTCTATTTCCTTCGTCTGATTTCTACTTTACTATTCCATGTTCCTTCTGCTCGCAGATGTTTTCATGGAATTCCGTTTCCTCGCCTTGTCCTCCTTTCTTCATTTCATTTCCCTGTATTTCCGTTTCCTGCGTGAAACAACCGTGGAAAGAAGTCGAGGAAAAGGTGACGTGGCTAGAATGTGCAATGAAATGAAATTCCATGGAAAATGTTTTCCTCCAAATTTTGGGGTCGTTTGGATCTTGTGTTTAGTTTCAATGGTCTAGTAATTTAGTTTCTCTATTTGAGGAGTCTGATGATTGGACTTCTTGGATTAAAAGTTCTTTAGCATATGGTCCCAAAGGATTTTTCCCTTTCCCATGACATAACCATTTGGCTTTTCCTTTTGTTCCCTTCTCTTTTCTTTCTCTTTCCTTCTTATGTTTTCTTGCCTTTTCTGTTATTAGTTAAGTCAATGTTCAGTTTTTAATAAAAAAAAAGTTCTAATCATTGGTTGCTATTTTTTCTGTTAGACTTCAAGTTACATGAAACTTTTCTATTTTTGATAAATAGAACTTTTGCTCATTGCTTGTTTGGAGTTTATTAGTAGAAATCTTCTGGGGCCCATTTGTTTCTATGAAATTTAAAACATGGTGATTCATTTCTGTTAGGGTCTAGGGCCCTAACTTGCCTGCAGGTAAGAGGGTAAGGGCTTCCTCTTGCTTTAGCAGGTTTTTGGAGAGAATTATTCAATTGTTTTATTGATAATCCAACATTACATTAAATAGAGGAAGTGTATGGACTTGTCAAGTCAACAAGATTTCTTGGCAACTAATCAAATAAAATCTCCCTAATAAAGCTCCTATTAATCTTCCTAGCAAATCTCCTAATTAGATGTGCATCCAATCCATCCAACCCATTTATTACAACAGATGATGACAAAGATAATTATCTCCTAATAATGCATTCTTGGGCTCGAACTTAACAAATTTGTGGTCAAATACGCTCCAACAATGGATTATTGAAGAGATGAGGGGTGGAGGATATATATATGGTGGAGATTTAGATGAGACCTTGACTTTCCTAGGATTTGAATAACTGGGGTGATAGCTGGGTATTCATTTTCCATTAAAGGGGGTCTATGCACTGTTTGATGGTCATTTTTGGATATTCACCTTTATTTCTTCTACTTTAACCACTTTAGAAATACACTACTCCAAATTCCTAGGAATTCAATTACATGAGAAAAATGTGCCGTTGGCTGAACCCATACTAATGTAGCAAGGATTAGATGATGATGATGCAATAATTGTGTGCAGGGACATGGGCTATTTTTAGTTAACTTGTGGGTATAAACTAACAATGAAGGGGCGAGAAAATAAATTGCAAGCTGAAGATGGAGAGTAGGGAGCAATAAAAAGAGTAGCTTTGATACCTTTTATCCCCCCTTCATGGTGTTCATATATCTTCTCTACTGGTTTCAAACTTTCATCAAGGAAAACAAGAGCTTACAAAGCCACACAAAACTTTTATGTGAACTAATGATGCACTACAGATTTTTCTGAACCCAAAAAGATGTAGTAAGGCATGTAATTGGAATATCTTAAATTCATGGTACAATTTCTTTAAATTATGTACTAGATGAGACACATCATTAGGGTCATTGCTTTGGTGCAATGGTAAAAGTCTCGGGTGCCATGCATGATAATGCAGGTCAACCTGCAAGTAGCCACTTTGTGCAAAATTGCCAAAGATTAGGTCTGTCTCCAATCTCAACCCTCCCAGGACCCTACTTCGGCGGGACCAACACCGGTAATGACCTTTAGATGGGACACATCATTGTACCCTAATAGATGAAGAAAACACTAAAATAAAGGCACTACAAGCAAAATCAGAAAGATAGTCTACTTTTGAAGAAGTTTTTTTTTTTTTTTGAAGTGGATCGCGGCAAATGTATTGCCTTAGAGTACAGTAATCAAGGAAAAGATAAAAATGGAAGTTCTTTGAGGTTTACAAACAGGTACTTTTGTCATCAGTGCTGCAGATGTTGGAGTGGAATAAGATGGCGGAACTGAATGTGCTGAAGATAAGTGCATTTGAAATTGCAGACAGGCAACAGAAATGCATCACCTGTAGTTGTGTATTGATGAAACAAAGCATCATTACAAAGCCAGTGTGGGATGCAAGCACGCGATGTGATGTGCTTCAGGATAGCTTACAAATGTATGCTGCCAACAATTCTGGATAATTCAAAAGCAGCCCCAATTCGAACATATGTTCTGTCTTATAAATTATAGAAACTTGTCTTAGTTTTCCTTTATTTTCCTGTGTGTGCATGCATGCGCATGGTGTGTGTGGTACTTCAATCCAAAGCCTAAACCCTGAACCTTGCTGTGTCTACTTCAATCCAAGAGCACTGTTGCTGGAGGCCTTTTGTCACAGACCCGTCCCACCAGCATGATATTATCCGCTTTGGGCCTTCAGGCCGCGCGGTTTTGTTTCTAGGCTGCCCGTAGGCGTCCCAAAAGGCCTCATGCTGCAATAGGCGGGGGTCCGGACTTATAGCCAGGATCCGGGCGCCTCGCACATCCGATGTGGGATTGGGGTGTTACATCCTCCCCCACTCGAACAGGAGGCCGTCCGCGGCTTTGATACCATCTTGTCACAGACCCATCCCACCAGCACGATACTTTTCGCTTTGGGCCTTTGGCCTGCACGGTTTTGTTTCTGGACTGGCCCGCAGGCGTCCCAAAAGGCCTCATGCTGCAGTAGGCGAGGGTCCAGACTTCTAGCCAGGATCTGGGCGCCTCGCACATCTGATGTGGGATTGGGGTGTTACACCTTTTATGGTCCCATCTTACTATGATCCAGAAGTTCTCTTTGGGGGGTGGGTGTGGGTGTGGGTGTGGGTGGGTGGGTGTCTACATTGATCTATCGTATGTATGCATGTATGTATCTCAATCTAAATTACCCTTTCTAGAATCAGTTCTTCCCCAACTCATGGAAATTCTATGTAATTGCAGGAAGGCTACAGGCATATTGATTGTGCTCGAGCATATGGGAATGAGAAGGAGGTGATTGGAATACTTTAGCTAGATCTTTGTGTATATCTTTGTATCTATTTTCTTTTAGCATTATCCTGCAGTTTGGATCTGCAGACTTTAGATTTTGAACAGCAAAAATATGTGATGGCATTAGTTTAATGGTAGGAACAATCTCCTGTCTATGTAAGACATCATTCTGCTTTTAGATTCCTGCAATACTTTTGGGCCTCTTTCCTTACACCCAGGTTTTCTTCCCACAACTTCATCATTTCTTTGATGTTAGCCTCCATTGATGTTCTTGATGAGAACTCTTTTTTTCTACTAGTTTTAGAGAGAGAGGTGGGAACTCTCATTCATCTTTTATCATGTTGCTGTAATTCTTCTCTTTTGCCAAAATTTCTCCACATCCTTTTTTTTTCCTTCTCCCTCTCCCTTTTTGAGAAAGCAAGTCATCAATTTGTCCCACAGCAGTGTAGCAGGTGTCTATCTTTCTTTAATATTAAGCACAATCACCAGCTTAAGCTTACAAATGTGAAGTTTTATCTAGCTTGTGATAATTGCAGGTTGGGCTGGCACTGAAGAAACTGTTTGAAGATGGAGTTGTAAAGCGTGAAGATTTGTTTATTACCTCAAAGCTCTGGTGGGTTTTCCATGCTTTTGAATCATGGACTCACATTGTCATGGGGGCCACTTCGTGGTTCTTTCCAATAATGTGTAACAATTTTGTTAACATAAAAAATGGTTTTTGTTAAAACAACGCATTTCAATGGTATATAATGTGGTTTTGCAAAGTGTTTGGAATGTCTAAATAAAGAAATTCAACCAAATGCCGGCAGACTTTCAGAGTAACAATGACTCTTAAGGTAGCCAAATGCACATCATCTAATAAATAATGGGCACAAATGGATTAAAGTTTGATTCCACTATGTCATTCTTTACCATGAGTTAGTCACAGGTCTGGATAGAAGAAGAGTGTTGCATTGGGCAGCCAGTTATAGAAAACCTTAATACGAGTTTTACTTTCAATACTAAAACTCAAAGTGCCACAACCCAGTTTCGTGGGATAAGGTTACATACTTACATGTTACTTTCTGAAGCATTAGCTTGCATTGATATGGAAATGGAAGACATACATGATGGTGTTTTCCAACAATATCTAACGACTTTTTAATACATCTCCTAATCAAATTATTTGTTATGGTCTAACTATTGAAAGAATTTAAATTTGGCAATTGCAGGTGTAGTGATCAAGCACCAGAAGATGTGCCTGTGGCATTGGATACTACTTTGCAAGAGCTGCAGCTTGACTATGTTGATTTGTACCTTGTATGTTCCCCTTCACCCTCCCCAAAATCTTTGCCCTCCTTCCCCTCCCAACAACAACAATAATAAAATCAGAACAAAAGTCTTTTGGGAATTTAATATTCAGCTTCGGTGCACACTTCCATTATTTATATATGGTTTTCGTTTTACAGTTATCACTGTTTGTAAGTTGTTTTCTATCCATCGGATTTTAGAGTCTGTGATTCTTGTATAGTTCTTACACACACATCCTACCCAAGCCCCACACCATCAGCACTAAAACAAGAATTGATCTCTGGTTTTTCAGTGGAGCGAAGGTGCCTCACAACTGAGCTACCAGTGGATTGAAAAGTTATATGAGTTAGTATGTTTATTTGATTTATTTTCTTTAATTGGATGAGTTAGTGTGCTTGTCTTAAAAGCATGGTTCAAAATAGAGCAGCTGCATTATCGGCTGTGGCGGTTGAGGCCGCTACACTATTTTCAAAATAGTGGCGCTATAGTCTAAAACCTAATAGAGCAAAGTAATTTTAATTTGTAATACTGTTATTCCTATTTTTTCTTCTCAATAGCCTTTCCTATGGTTGCCTTACCCTTGTATGGTTCTAAATCACTAAAAAAAATACAAGATTGGTTGCTACACAAGATGCAAAAAAAACTTCACACCGCTACGCCGCTATGTATTGCCGCAACCGCTATATATCGCCCGCTACGTAACATTTTGACCACTGACCGCTACGCCTACTACAACCACTATTTTTATCCTTTCTTAAAAGAGTTTGCTTTCGATGTCTTTGGTGGCCATCTTTTCCCTATAGTCATTCATTACCAATGGGCAAGGGAAAGGCTTTTCTCATCTGGTGTGGGGTGGAAGATGATAAAGCGTACAAGTTTTTCCTCACCAGTGATCATTTAGTATCCTTGCATACAACTAAGATCATTTCAGTGACATGTGAGAGGCCTTACCTTGGTTGGGCTATAGCTTTATAATTTCATGGGTCGGGTAGTGCCAACCATTTTATTGATGGGCTTTTAATAAAAGAAAACATATGGTTTGCTGGAAACATTCACTGTAGTTCTATTGAGCATCCATTTTCTTGGAAGACCCTGTGGTTGAAGGGATAAGTGTGCGTGATCAATGTAATCGTTAACCTATGGGCCATCCATAGTAGGATCCACCAGATGAATGATATGGATGATGTACAAGCATGAAAGCTAGCATCAGCTACATTCAAGTTGTATAAGTTGCCCAATAGTAATTTGTCCCTTTTTATGGCTCCAATTGGCACTTACTAAATAGTCTTTATTTGAAATGTAGTAGGTAAATTTTAAGTAACTAACTATGCTGCTCCTTGAAGATCCATTGGCCCTTCCGTACAAAGAAGTCAATGCCTGGCTTTAAGCCTGAAAGCTTTGCGCCACTTGACATCCCCAGTACATGGAGTGCAATGGAGAAGCTTTATGATTCTGGCAAGGCACGTGCCATTGGTGTGAGCAATTTTTCTACAAAGAAGTTGGAAAATTTGCTGTCGATTGCACGCGTCCCTCCCGCTGTCGACCAGGTCGAGTGCCACCCTGGATGGAAACAAACCCGCCTCCGTGAGTTTTGTCAATCTAAGGGAGTTCACCTGTCTGTAAGTCTTGCAAACTGTTATGATTGTTTCATTATAGTCATTCCAAACTACTGCCTTGTTTGCGTATTTGTATCTGGATGTTTCCTATATTGCAATTGGCTTGAGCTGTGTGTAAATCAGGGACAAAGATTGAATATGATTGGCATTGAAGTGTTATCCCTTCCCATTTAAGAAATTATGATAGATGGAATACTGTTTTTCTGCTGTTTGACCCAATTGGTCTGTCGGCCCTGGTGGCTGTTATGCTTTCGAAAGGTTGGAAAACAGCACCCCGCCTATAATGATTTCTGATTTTTGTTTCTCACTGCGCAGAATGGACACTCAAACTTATTCCTAGTTTGTAGTACCGCGTATGATACCCAGATACGAACACGGGTATAGAGTAGACACAAATACAGGGATCGAGGATACAACACTGCTCTTTTGAAAATCTAGGACACAGATGTAGATTAAGGTGTTCTAATTTTTTCTTTAGATCACTTTTGAATTAATGTAATTATCTTTGTTTATGTTCCCTTCTAACGTCTTTTATGTGGAGAAGTAGGAAAATTAAAAGAACTTTGCTTATGTTCCTTTCTAATGTCTTTTATGTGGAGAAGTCAGAAAATTAAAAGGACTTGGTGAGTAGGATATGGTATACTTGTACTCTAGAAGTATCAATGCAATGTTGGGTATCAATATAGGCATTGTATTGGTCTGACACGGTTACACTGGGCTTGCACAAGTATCTGGGCATCAAATAATACAACAAAGCAAAACCTTGTTTGTTACCTGTGCGTTCATTATTTTGCATCTGGTCTTCTGATTTCAGGCTTACTCACCATTGGGTTCCCCGGGCACCACATGGATCAAAGGTGATGTTCTTAAGAACCAAATCCTGAATATGATCTCTGAGAAATTGGGCAAGACTCCCGCGAAGGTTGCTCTCCGTTGGGGCCTCCAAATGGGTCAAAGTGTTCTGCCTAAAAGCATAAATGAATCAAGGATAAAGGAAAATTTTGAAATCTTTGATTGGTCTATTCCTGAGGACTTGTTCGTCAAATTCTCTGAAATCGAGCAGGCAAGTAGTTATTGTTTTTGATGGATGTATTAATTATTTTTTAATAAAAAATAAAGGAAGAACTTGCATCTTGTTTAAGGGAACCATTGTCTTCAAAGAAAGCTTGAGAAGTATATGGATATGCCTGACCATATTTAGTCTTTAATGAGGAACACTTTAATGGTTGTTCAGCGCACTGCTTGATAAAAAAAAATCATATGATTGTTCAGCCAAGAATATCTTATGGTGCCCATTTGCTTTGGTCATATCACATGTCAATGGCTCTGATTTTTCAGATCATTGATCTCATAGGTCCATTGTGGATAAGACTGCCCAAATATGAGACCGAGGACATGCCTCATCCATTTGGTCAACCTCTTTTTAAGGCAGGGAAAAAGAACTACATTGATGTTCCTCATTCAATATTAAAAAGGCTAAATAGTGGAGGGCTAGGATCGTTGAATTCAGATTAATTTGGGACCGTGGTCATGAAATGAAAATGTGTATCATCTAACTGTGGTGCACTGCTTGATTAATCTATGTGTTTCCTTGAGTAACAGATTATACATTTTCTCTTATAAACTATATAAAACACCTCTTCAAATTCACTCCCTCTTGTTCTCCAGTTATATTTTACTTGGTTTGTCTTCCTATAGAAGTTCTCACTAGGGTATAACAATATCACCTGTTTATTAAATTCCAATTGGTGATTTTGTTACTGTATTTTTTCCGAACCATTTGGCTTTTTGAAAAATGTGAGTATTTCTAATCTCTCGAGGGATGTCAGTCAGAGCGGGGATGAAGGCCATTTTAGTTTTAACAGGGTCATAATCACACTTACCTGCAGTGAAACTTCAATTCTGTAGATATTTAACTATCATCTCATGATATCTCTTTTTTTCTGTGTGCAGAGAAGACTAGTTACAGGCGAATTTCTTGTTCATGAACTTAGCCCATACAAAACTGTAGAAGAGCTTTGGGATGGTGAGATCTGAGCTGGTGTGCAATCCCTCTTTTCTTCAATGCCAAATATGACTTTACTTCCATAGTTCTGAACATCTAGGTGCTGGTGTTTCTTTGATCACAAATGTTATCAGAATTTCAATTCAGTACTACTATTATGTTTGCTAATAGAATGCAATTGATGTTTGCGCCTGGCACATTAATGGTGAATGTGATTGGAAAAGGAGAGAGAACTGAATGTGGACTGAAAGAAGCAGGTAGGTAACTAAAGGGCCTGTTTTGGATGTGGAAAAAGCATTTAACCTAGGGAATCATTTTGTCCCAGTTTTTTTGCATTTTTGGTGGGGAAACAGTGTGGACCACTTTTGTGTAGTCCTTGTCAACTTATCAGGTGAAGAAACCCCACCGAGAGAGCAAGGAAAGCACAACTTCCTCCACTTCAACCGTTAAAAACCTCTCATCTCTGCTAGTGAGCCCTAAGCATGGCTTTCTCTAACACTAGGTTTCTATACCTAGTGTGGAATCCAAAGTTTCACTTTCCCCTCAATGATGGGGGCTTTTGGTCCCGTTTAATGTTTTGTGGGGAGGTTACATGTGCCCATACATTTAATTTTCCCTCTGATTTCTGCTCTATAAAGCTCCCTGAATTGGTGCCCATGTTGCATTCTTTAACATGTAGTGCTCCAATTGGTAAGCAGATTTCCTCCTAGGAAATCCAGCACGGTCGATTTTCAGCAGATGCCTTTAATTTAGCGGGGCTCGCTTTGTGGACAGTGGGGATTGTTGAGAAGACTCAATTCACACTTTCGGTGATTTGTATGGTTCAACCAAGTCTGGTTTGGAAGGATGGAACCTTAATCGTCCATTGATAGCTGACTTCCTACTTTTTCATTAATGGCAGAATGGTTCTTCAAAAGATTAGACATGGGGTTCTTGAAAAACCTAGGCTTGTCTTTCTAGATGTAGTATGGAACAATGCTGGAACAACCTTTTTTTTTTTTTTTTTTCTTTGGAGCAATGCTGGGACATTCCTTTTGTCTTGGGATATTATAGAAAAACTCTGCAAAATCCCACCCAAATCAAACTTGAAACCCACACTACCTGACATATTGATCTAGGACTATCCATGTGAACGGTGGAGCTTAGTTCCATTTTTTGTCCATGGGCACCTCATGGGTTCCACTCTCCATGGATTGCATAAAATTTGACAATGCCATAGTGTAATTTAAAACTCATCTTTTAAGCAAGGATGGATTTTAAGCTGAACCTGAACCCGTCCCTCACCTGACCATCCCTCACAAAGAGGACTGCGCTGATATATTTAATTTAGAGGTTTTGCCCTCTAGCGAGCTTATCTTTAGAGATGAATTTTCTCGTATCCTTCTCAAAAACGGTAATTTTCCCCACACCTCCCTTCTCCATGCTAGGAGAAATGACAAAACTACCCATATATTCTTTTTTCTTGAGCACCTACGCTCATTTCTTTTTACCTTTTTCCCCCTCTTGGTATGATTTTTCTTTTCCTACTCCTTTACCCAACCTTTGGTCATTATGTCTGTGTGGCCCTACTTCATGTGAACAATCCACATTTACATATTGAAGTGAAATCCCGAATAGGATAAATCAATTATTTGTCTATTTCTTTAAAAAAAATGGACTTTTTGTCCATCATCCAAAATGTACATTTTCTGGATCCTAACACCAAAAATCAATTTGATTGATAGATGGTGAGGATGGAAGATTCATGAAATTTTAGTTGAATGTCTTGCTTAGGACCAATTTTATTGTATGAAAATATTTCATAGGAATTATAATAAACGCCTTTACCACTAATTTCTTATCTTAAATATATAGCAAGCCTATTTATTTGCATGGAATTGGGTTCTCAGAGATTTAAATAAATGAATTCATTATCGTTAAAATATGATTGAGTCAGTCAATTAGCAAGGATCTGAATTTTTAAAAATTCAAAGGAACCCATTATACCATAAAATATAAGACTTACTTGTTCACATGAAATTGAATTCCTATAAATTCAAAGAAACTCATGTTACAATGAATGGAATTCTTAGAAAATTAAAGAAACCCACTTTACCTTTAACTCCTTATCTTAAAAATATAATTGGATATTTTTTATTTTCAAGGAATTAAATCCTAAGGAAATGTTTCCGGCGTCTTATCATTTTTAAAAAAATATTAAAATAATATCATAAAGTTACTGACCATTTATTTGATTTGAAAATTGAGGTCAATCTTGAGTTTAATGTGTATTATAATATGGGGTAATTGGCAAACACCTTAGTTCAAAATATATTGAATTTTTTGAAAGTTGTCAAAAAACAACAAGACTACAATATTATAATATTATAATATTTTATTATGTAATATCTTATTCACCTAGTATTTAAATTTAAAAATATTTTATTTTGTAAATATCCAAACATGCCCTGAGACACAAATGAATATAAGAAAATGCATATTAGATCACCACTCCTTAATTAAATTATATAATGACGCTATATATTTTCATTTAAACTCATTTACACCAATACATTTCAACACACACAAATGCAACAATATAAGTTCACCAAAACTACAAACCCATTCACAAAATGCATTTTTCTTATGTCATAGCCCACACTATGGGTATTTTAGTCCAAAAATGCTATAAATGTAGTTGTGGGGAGATATTTAAGAGTGCTTCTAAATACCTACGTTTTTTACCATTTACACATAGAACTTTTAAACACTTTTTAGTTACATTTGTACCCCTATATGAAATTACCAAAAAGGACAATCACCTATCAAACCTAAAACTCTAACTTCTCATTGCACACGAACCCATTTCACTTTCATCATTCCATTCACTTTACTCTCTCGTTCCTCCCATTCCACCGACTCATGCATCCCTTCACTCTCATTCCCTTCTTCTCTCCATTTGTCATATTTTACTCTCCCTTCATATCCCACCATTGTTAAATATATTATTTTTTAGTGAAACCTCACTCTCAATATCATATTTTTGTTTAATGGATGAGCAAACTGACAAACAAAATGTTGTTTCTGAACATAATAGCAGTGAGAAGATGAGTTGTTGTGTTGTTTGTTTTGAATTTCGCCATTTCTCGAAGCTTGTAAAGCCTTTTTTTATTTTTATTTTATTTTTGTTGCCGCGAAACGTTCAAACTGTCAGTGGTGCAGAACAAACTACCATTGTTCAGCTTCTTATAGTTGAACATATCAATTTTGTTCAGCCTTATATGGCTGAACAAAAAGTTTACGTTCCGCCACGTAGGGCTAAAAATATCGATTCTTTTCTCTCCTTTTCCTTTACTTTGTAATCAACAGCGAGTTCCCTTTGGGTTTTATTGTGGACTAGTTGTAAGTACTAAAATCTTGATTAGACAGGAAAGATCATAGATGTCTATGATGACCCTATTTATGAGAAGCTCAAATACACATTAAGAGATGAACAACAAATGGAGAGAATGTAGAAAACTGTAATTGAAATGGGGCAAGAGAGAATGTTAATGATAGATGAATGTAGAAAACTGTTTCACTTGACATTTTTAGTTGTTTTAATGGGAAATGACAGAGGTGAGGGGATTCTAACCTCCTCCCCAAAAGGGCATATTTGGACAAATTAGGAGTATACTAAAATGAAGTGGATTTCACACTAGGAGTGAAGTGGAGGATAAATTGGCTGAAGTTAAGGTAAAATACTTTACTTCACTCCATTTGAATGCATATTGTAAAGTTAAGGTTTGAAGTAGAATCCACTATTATTCAAGGAAATGAAAGTATTTAGGGATATAGTGAAATGTAGTACATTTTACTGACAGCATTACTTTATCTATCCGGCCAGAATCATCCAAACATGGTAGAGTTAAAATTTTAAATTGTTTTTACCTATCCAAACAAGCCCAAAAAATAAATTTACGCAAAACTCCGTGCGCTATACAAGCACATCCTAAGTAACCGGAGAAAAAATGAATAAAAATCTTAACCTCCCTGATTCAAATAATAAAAAAGTTACAAGTTCCATCTACTTTTTTTTTTTTTTTTTTTTTGCTGTCGGAGGGTTCCCAACCCTTTTGGGCTGGACTAATCCCTCCGGGCCCAGAGGGAAGCCGGGTAAATCCCCTGTAGCCCTAGTGTGGTAGCGGAGTTTCGAACCCACAACCTCCGGGAGCAAACCGTGGTCCTAGGCCAACTGAGCTACCCCTTGGAGTTACAAGTTCCATCTACTTCGCAACCTTACATTTGCTCATCCTTCTCTTTAATCATTTTCCCTGCAGCCCATTTGCCATTAATTCCCGTGTACTCATTTCAGTTCCACTACTTTCGAAAGTTGATAATAAAATCTAGCCTTTTCTTGCCGTATGGTATGCCCATGAACTATTTTTAATCAAGTGGTCCCACGGACTACCATACCACTTCTCTCCATTTTATCAGTAGGTGGCGTTTGGAGCTGAGCTGACTGCTAAAGGAATCGCTGGGAGAGGAAAAATGTCCAAGAAAAAGGAATTCGATTTGAACACGGGAGCAAGAATCCCATCCGTTGCTTTGGGCACGGGGATGTCTCCACCTGACGCCGTAGGAGATGCCGTCATCACGGCTGTTAAGGTGCTCCATCCATCCCTCTTCTCATTTCTCCTTTGCCCTTTTCCCTGGCGGAGACGTTTTCATGGAATTCAGTTTCCTCGCCTTTTGTTCTTGTTTCTTACATTTCCTTGCATTTCCGTTTTCATTCGTTATTCTTAAAGTGACGTGGCTAGGAATTGAAATGGAATTCCTTGGAAAACACTTTCCTCTAACATCAGACTTTTGGGGCCGTTTGGATGAATAGAAAAGTTGGATTTAACTTTGTTCTAATTAGGATTAGAATTTGCACTGAAAACATGTTGTACTGGAAGTCTTCCGGTGGCTCTTGGTGTTTGTTTTCATTGGTTTAGTTTCTGAGGGGAGGTGAACTTTTTACAAAATTATTCGAGGTATCTGTTGATTGGGTTTTTGTTGGAAGAAAAGTTCTTTTTTAAGAGCATATGGTTCCCATTTCCCAAGGATTCCCCATTTCCATGGCATAACCACTTGTTCCCTTTTTATGTTCTCTTTCCTTTTTCTATCATTAGTTAAGCAAGCATTTAAATTTTCCTAAGGTTAGGAATTAAATACATAAGATTTATGCCATAAGCAGTTAAAAATGAATATATAGGTGAATATCTAAAACTGTTCATCAAATAATCTTTCCTTTCATGGAAGATGAGAAATGAATGACCAACCATCACCCTCTGTTGTTCGTTTATTCCATCTTCAGGCCCGTTTGGATAAACAAAAAAATAGAGTAGAGTGAAGTTAAATGGTCCTAACAGTCTAAAATTTCAACTCTACCTGTTTGGATGAGTCTGGCCCGATAGATGAAGTAATGTTGTTAGCCACGTGTATTCTATTTCACTTCAATTCTAAATTCATTCATTTCTTTGAGTAAAAGCGGATTGTACTCGAAACCTTAACTTCAAAATAAGCATCTAAATGGAGTGAAGTGAAGTACTCTACTTTAACTTCAATCTACTTCTCTTCACTCCTCTCCACATTTGAAATCCACTTCATTTCACTCCACTCTTCATTTATCCAAACAGGCCCAAATTAGTTATATTTCCATAGAAAAGAAGGTTATTTGATGCTTATTTTTTAATATCACTTTTGGTCTTCATTTTTAACCCTATCTTATGTATTCAATTCCAATGTATTCTATGCACTTCTATTACTATCAAGGTTGGAAAACTCCGAGTTGACTCTTGACTCTCCCGATGAAGGACCGAGTCAAATATAGGGGAGACCCATCCGAGTCACCTCATTTTAGTAAGTTGTTTGCATATGAAGAATTTGATAGGTAGATATAATTTTAGACAATTAATGTTTATTTTTAAGGAAGTATGCATGGGGTTTGAAGTTAGTAATTTAAACATGATGTCTCAAATGTAATTCGAAACTTATATTTGATCTTTTACATTCGATATTTAGACTAACAAATTATGGAGTTTGCAATATCTTTTTCTTTTATTTTCCTTAGTATATTCTATTTCTTGCATTCATAAATTTTTTAATTTGAATTGATTATCATGGATGCATGTAAATAAATATATTTTTCTCTTTCATAAGTATTTGATCCATTTTTAAATGTTTTCAAATTATTTTTAAAAATGGCTCTCTCGAATCATCGCGTTGACTCTATCTGAGTCAACTTTGTGCATTGGATGAATTGAGTCATGAGTTTTCCAACCTTGATTATTATTGTGAAATCTGATTGTGTACTTAAACATGATTTTAAAATGGTTTTGGACAGTGTATCAGCTCAACTCAAAACCCTTTTGTAAAATTAGTGGTCCTTTCTATGGATGAACCATAGGCAGAATGGTTACAGAACTGCCAAATTTTCACTTTTATTTTTGGCACTAACCAATCTATGGGATGTGCTTCAGGTGTGACTGTGAAAGTGTGCTGAAAAAATCTTGATAATTTAAACACAACCCAAAGTATAATATAAGCTGCCTTTTTCTTTTTTTTTTTTTTTCTGGTAAAGAAGTTTTGTCTTGTAAATTATGAAATCTTATCTTGTTTTGCACATCAGCTGGTAGCTCAGTTGGTGAGGCACCTATTTTCCATAGAAACAACCAGGGATGAATCTCTGGCTGTAGTGCTGATGGTGAGACACTTGTGAGTGTGTGTCTGTTGGGTTACTTGGGTATGTTAGTACTTACCTTTCAAAAAACAAAAAAGAAAAAAAATGTTTTAACTTTGTTCTTTTTTTTCTTTTTTTGTTGTGTTTGAGTGCATGCATTTAATTCATGTTTACACTTACAACTCCATACTCATGGCATTTCTATGTCATTGCAGGAAGGATACAGTCATATTGATTGTGCTCGAGCGTATGGGAATGAGAAGGAGGTAATTGGAATTACTTTAGCTAAATTTTTGCATATATCTTTGTTTCTATTTTCTTTTAGCATTATCCCATAGTTTGAATCTGCATACTTTAAATTTCAAGCAGCAAAAATATATATTAGAATTACCAAATCTGTGTATATAATGGCATTGGTTTATGGTAGGATTTAGGAACAGTCTACTGTCTGCAGAAAGCATCGTATCCACTTTTGGAATCCTTTTATTTTTTTTATTTGATACAACTTTACAAGCATGTTACTGCTTTTGGGCCTCTTGCTGTAGGACCAAGTTCTTTTACCATGATTTAAACATTACTTTGGTCCCTTTACCCTACAACCTACATAGTTCTTGATGAGAGCTCTTTTTCAGGTTTTTAGACGTAGAAGCAGGAACTCTCATTCTTTTTAGTTAATTGCTGCAATTTCTCTTTTTTCCTAGTTTTCAGGACATGAAACAATTTTTTCTTTGTTTTCTTTATGGGAAAGCAAGTCGACAATTTGTTCCATAGCTGTGTATGAAATGTTTGTGTTTCTTTAATTTAAAGCATAATTGACTGCTTATGCTTTCAAATGTGAAGTTTTGATCTAGCTTGTGATCATTGTAGATTGGTCTGGCGCTGAAGAAACTGTTTGAAGACGGAATTGTGAAGCGTGAAGATTTGTTTATTACCTCAAAACTCTGGTTGGTTCTCCATACTTTCAAACCATTGTCTCACATTATCATGGGGTACACTTGTTGGCGCTTTTCAATAATATCTTAAAGGGTTTTTTTGACACATCTGAATGTTTGATTTAAACAAAGCATTTTAATGGTATCTATGGATGCTTATGCATTGTGATTCTGCAAAAGGTTCAGAATGTCAAAATGACGAGTTTCAGCAAGTGCAGGTAGATGGTCAAACTGTCTCTCTTAACTTAGGCAAATGCTCGTCATCTAATCAAGGATGCGCAAAAATGGATTAACGATGATCTTGTTTGATGCCTTGTTTCTCTTTGCCATGTGTCATTCTGTATCATCAGCTGGTCATGAGCCTGGATAAAGGAGGGTTGTGTTTGATTGGCATTCAGTTTAGAACCTTGATATGAGTTTGGCTTTAAAATGTGTAACTCAAAAATCCACAACCCCATTTTTGCAGGACAATATTACATTTTTTTTTTAAGCTTTAGCATGCATCGATATGGAAGACAGAGATGATGGTTTTTTCCAACAGCATCTAAATTTTTTTTTAGTACTGCTCTTACATTTTATTATTTATTGGTTTAACTACTGAAAGAGGTTATATTGGTCATTTCAGGTGTAGTGATCAAGCGCCAGAAGATGTGCCTGTGGCATTGGATACTACTTTGCAAGAGTTGCAGCTTGACTATGTTGATCTATACCTTGTATGTCCCTCCTTCCCCTTAAAGTAACAGAAAAGAAAGGAAAAATAAATCTTTTGGGCGTTGGTGCCACACTTCCATATATTTATAAATGGTTTTAGTTTTACAGTTAAAACCGGTTTGCAGTATTTTTCATCCACCAGATTTTAGAGTTTATTCTTATGATGTGCAAATGTCAATATAGGGTACTGCTCATGGTTATATGAGTTAGTGTACTAATTTATTTATTTATTTTCCCTTTTGGATGAGTCAGTGTGTTGTCATACAGATTTTTTTTTTTTTTCCGATCAGCAACAAGAATATTCATTACAAGGAGACAAACAAAATACAAAGGTAAGCTAGGAAAAAAAAAGGAGCAAAAAAAAAGAAAACAAAGAAAAGCAAGGGAAGAGCAACAAGAGGGAACAAGAGAATTCGACACATCTCTACCCTTACAAAACCATACCGACCCGAGGAGACAACCTATCAAGCCCCTTCTTAGCTAAAAAACCAGCCATTGAATTAGCCGATCTAACCTCATGATGGAACTCAACATTAAGAGAAGAAGAAAGTTCCTTAATTTCATTAAAATGAAATTGAAATTTCCATGGGAAGGTCTTCTTATTAGATGCCCAAGCAACCGCATTAGAAGAATTGCTTTCAACAATGAGGGCCTCAAAATAATCCCTTGGAAACAAACGGAGAGCCTCCAAAATAGCCAACACTTCCGCTTCATTCGAGTCACAAATTCCAATGTGCTTAGAGAACATAATTAAGACCTTGCCCTTATAATTGCAAAGCACTCCACCAATACTTGCCGGCCCATGCTTGCCCCTAGATGCTCCCATTCACATTAAATTTTAGGACCCCAATAGGAGGAGGAGACCATGGAACGGATCTCCTCACCTTGGAAAAACCACACCCCATACAAGCCTCCCAGTTAAGGAGAATATCATTAAGGCTGAAATTAGAGAACTCCTTTGTAACCAAAGCCCATTCAATAATCCTCAAAGTAATCCTCGAAACCAAATCTGTTAGCGACGAAGAAGATCTCCTGAAAATCCTATCATTCCTTTCCTTCCAAATAAACCATAATATAGCAAACGGGGAAACCCTCCATAATATTCGTCCACAACCAGCAGAAGAGGCACCTACCCAAGACTCCGCTGCATTCGCAATATCCTTCAGGCAACACCAAGCAATGCCACACCTCTAAAGAAAGGAGCTCCGAACACTGACAGCCACATCACAATGAAGAAAGAGATGATTAATTGTCTCCTGCTCCTTTTCTCACATCACACATGTATTAGAGATGTTGGCGGAAGTCAACCCTCTTCTCCTTAGATTGTCCTTTGTAGAGACCTTTGTTGTAATAGCGAGCCAACAAAAAACCTCTACCCTTGCAGGAACTAGCCCCATCCAAACCAGAGCAGAAGAGGGTCTGGGAGAAAGGTTCCCCACCAAAGCCGAGTAGAAAGATTTCGTCGAGAACTCCCCAGAGCTGGAAAGCTTCCAAATCCTGAAATCCTTAGAATTGCTGCATAAAAACATGTTAGAAAGAAAATTCAACAACTCTCCATAAAGGATCCCCTCTGAAGGACGAAGACTCCTTCTGAAATGAACATCCCATAAAGTACTACCTCCCCTCACCTCCACATACTCTGAAATAGAAGACTCCTTATTGACTGCTAATCTAAGGAGTTTGGGAAATATCCCACACAAAGGCCCCTTCCCTACCCAATCATCCATCCAAAACCTGACATCACTCCCATCCCTCTCAACAAAACCCACCCCTTTATACTGTAGAAGATAATGGGCTCTGTAAAACCGTTAGCACCATCTGTCCCAAGGCCCATATACAATAGGCCCATACTCATACATCACGTGGGATTAGTTGACTCATCATCAATCTGTTTATATTCCCTTTCCATGTATATAGTAGATTGTAATTTATATTCTTTATATTCTTTCCTCATACATAGATTGTAATTGCCTTGATTAAGGCTAGAAATCATTATAAGTAAAGAGAGGACTGATCAACGTGATCATCCAATATTCCAAAAGCTTCTTCTCTTCATCTCAAAGTTCTGAATCTATCATAATCTTACATGGTATCAGAGCAGTAATCAATCCTCTTATTGAAGTATCCTCTGATTGATCAATCCTTTCTGGCGAAGACTCTTCTTCTTCATTGCTGATTGCCACTGATCAACAGTGGCCCACCAGGGATTCACTCAGTCTTGATCGACAGGCCTCAAGGATCTTTTTAAGGATTTTTCAGGATTTTTTCTTCACCATCTAAGGTTGGTTTCAGGCTTCTCTTCCTCTGTCGATTTGCATATTTAAGTGTCAGATAGTTTTCCAAACCGTCCAGATTTGTGGATATGTACCTGTTGCTCATCAAACTTGGACTGGAGGAAGTATAATTGATCTTCTTCAAGACGCTCAGCCTTGATCTGTGATTAGATCACTCTGTAGGTCCCACACACAGATCTAGTCTTATACTGTGAGGTCGTCTGGCACTATTTTTGGGCCTTTTCTGCACTATTTTGGATGCTGTTTCATGTTGAATGCTTCATCAGCCTCTAAATCTGCATATCTCTGTGGTATTGCTACTATTAGTGTTTCTGATTAGTACTGATTGCTACTGTTAGTGCTTCTGATTAGTGCTCATTGTTACTGATTCATGATGTCTGGTGGAAATCTGCACCTTTAGTGCACTGTTGTGGGCTGTTTGCTGGTAGATTAAGCCATTCGTATCAAATCAATCTTGTTCTGCTTCTTAATATTGATTGGATACTTTAGATCTGAGGGCTGATCTCATCCCTTTACTACTGATTTGTGTGGTCTGCTGCCTTTTTCACTTTATTCTGCAATGGATAAGTATGATGTTATCCCAATTAAATTCAATGGGCAAAATTATATGCCCTGGTCCTTCCACTTAAGGAACTTTGTAGAAGGACAGGGCCTTTTTGGTTATCTTGATGGATCGATAACCAAACCTCAGACTACAAGTGCTTCCGACTCAAAAGGCCTAGCCACCTGGTCCAAAGAAAATGCGAAAGTCATCACTTGGATCCTTAACTCTATTGATCCCTCTCTTGCCGTGGCCCTTCAAGCCTACACCACAGCAGCTGATATGTGGGCTCATCTGAAGAAAGTTTATCATCAAACAAATAAAGCCCGGAAATTTCATCTGGATAGTGAAATTGCCAAATACAGTCAAGGGGATAAAACTGTGCATGAATACTTTAATGGTTTCCCCACCTTGTGGACTGAAAGGGATCCCATGCTGATCCAAACGGTCTCTTCTGGATTTCTATCTGAGGCTCTCCAGTTATAAGAAGAAACTCATATCAGTCAGTTTCTTATGAATCTCCGACCTGAATTTGAATCTGTTCGGTCTGCACTTATGAATAGGGAGAATACTGCTAATCTTGATACTTGCCTCCAAGAAGTCCTTCGCGAAGAACTTCGTCTCACTTCACAGCGCACTATTCTGGAAGCACCCGAAGCACCCAAAGCCTTCCTTGCGCCTCTTCCTGCTGACTCGGCTCTTCTAGCAACTCCAAAGCAGAGTCAATGTTATGAATGCAAAGGCTTCGGACAAATTGCCAAAAATTGTCGCAAGAAATTGGTTTGCAGATATTGCAAACGGACCGGTCATGTGATTGATGATTGTCGAAGCCTGCAGCGACGGAATGAGACACAGCCTAAGAAGTCTCCCTCTCACATGCCAAGACAGAATGCTCCATCCGCTTTTCAGGCTCAAGCGCCCTTATCAGATACAGGCAGCACTTCCTTCGGAGCTATATCCATGACTCCTGCTCAGATTCAAGAGCTGATCCAGAGCACAGTCACTTCTGCATATGCTTCTATGGGCTTCTCTGGTGGTCGGTATCAACCTCATTCTCATATAGCATCTCCTGCCTTTCATTCTTCTGCATCTCTTTCTTCTTCTATCACCCCTTCCACATGGTTTTTAGATTCAGGAACCTCAAATCATATGACATCTGTAGAACATAGCTTTACAGATTCCCACCCTTACCTTGGAAAAGAAAAAATTACCACTGCTAATGGTGATCAACTACTCATTTCTGGAGTTGGTACCAGTACTTTATCTAGTGTCACTGGCCAGTCTATCACCCTTTCCAATGTCTATTTTGTTCCAAAATTATCGGCCAATCTACTTTCTGTAGGACAACTTATTGATGAGGGCTATCTTGTTCACTTTTCTTCTTCTGGTTGTGTCATACAGGGGCGACAAACTGGGAAGGTGATCGCGACGGGGAGTAAACATGGGCGCCTGTTTTTGCTGGACATTGGACATCATTCCTTCTTTGCTTCGTCTTCTAATAATTTCAAAAACTTGTGGACGGTTTGGCATAAACGTCTTGGTCATGTGAACAATGCCAATTTAATTTCTTTGTTTAAACTTGGTTTTTTGGACTCTTCAATTGATAATAAAATGATGTCTTCTTTATCTCAATCAAAATGTGAAACTTGTTGTTTAAGTAAGAGTCATATTTTGCCATTTTCTGTTCATAACTCTCGTTCATTAGCATCATTTGATATCATTCACACTGATGTTTGGGGCATTGCTCCTACCTTGAGTAGGGCGGGATTCAAGTACTATGTGACATTTATTGATGATCATTCCCGTTATACTTGGATTTATTTCATGCGTTTAAAATCTGAAGTGTTTTCTATTTTTCAAAGATTCTATAACATGGTACACACTCAATTTAAGAAGGAGCTCAAGATCCTTAGATCCGATTTTGGCGGAGAATACTTGTCTCATGAATTCTCTGTTTTCCTTTCTGATAAAGGAATTCTTCATCAAAAATCTTGTCCGCACACTCCTCAGCAGAATGGAATTGCGGAAAGAAAGAACAGGCATATTCTTGAAACTGTTCGCACCCTTTTACTTGCATCCTTAGTTCCTCCAGAATTTTGGTGTGATGCTGCACAGACTGCGGTATATTTGATTAATCATCTTCCCAGTGCTGTTCTAGGCAAAACTACTCCTTATGGAGTTCTCTTTGAACATCCACCTTCATACTCTCACTTACGTGTGTTTGGTTGCTTGTGTTTTGTTCATCTTTCACCGACTGAACGCACTAAGCTATCCCCATAGGCTGCCAAATGCATCTTTCTTGGCTATAGTTCTGAACACAAAGGGTTCTTGTGTTATGATCGGTTTGAAAAACGCATGCGAATCTCTCGTAATGTGATCTTCCTGGAACATATTCCTTTCTTTTCATTACATTTAGATCATCATCCCATTGCTGTGTTCTATTTGCCACAATTCCCGGAGTCTGCTACTCCATCACCTGCTCTCAAGGTCTATGTCCGGCGTAACAAGGTTCCTCCTATGGTGCCTCCCTCTTCTGATCATCTCCCAGTGACGCCTACTGCTTTTACAGGTAACCATGCTTCTTCTGATAATCTCATCTCTCTGCGACGATCTAATCGTCTTTCCATTGCCCCTAACCGCTATGGCTTTCCTGCTCTCTTTTCATCCTTAGATAGTACTCCTATACCCACCTCATATTCACAGGCCTCGAAGATTGCTTACTGGCAGGATGCTATGAATGAGGAATTGCTCGCTCTCGAAGCTAATCATACATGGGACTTGGTACCGGCTCCTGAAGGCGCCTCTGTGATTGGCAGTAAATGGATCTACTCCATAAAAGTTCACTCCGATGGGAGTCTCGATCGCTATAAAGCTCGATTGGTTGCGCAGGGTTATAAACAGGAGTATGGAATCGACTATGAGGAGACATTTGCACCAGTGGCTAAAATGACCACCGTTCGTACTCTCCTCTGTATCGCTGCATCCCGTAATTGGCCTCTGTGGCAAATGGATGTCAAAAATGCATTTCTTCATGGCGATTTGCAAGAGACTATTTACTTAAAGCCTCCTCCAGGATATGCATGTCCTCCTCAGCATGTTTGTAAGTTGCGGAAATCTTTGTATGGACTTAAGCAAGCTCCCAGAGCGTGATTTGATAAATTCCGGACTGCAATTCTTCAAGCTGGATTTCGTCAGAGTCATTTGGATAGCTCACTGTTTCTTCGATGGACAACGAAGGGCTACACGTTCCTTTTAGTCTATGTTGATGATATGATTATCAGTGGCAATGATAGTGCTGGCGTTACGGATCTCAAACATCATCTCACTCGACACTTCAGAATGAAGGATCTTGGACCTCTCACCTACTTTCTGGGGCTGGAATTCTTGCGTAGCAAATCTGGCATTCGGGTTCATCAGCGGAAATATGCTACAGATTTGATCATTTCGGCACGACTTGATGCTGCTCACACTTTTGATACACCTATGGAGTTAAACAGCAAGCTCAGTGCGGATGATGGCCTTCCCCTGGATGATCCCTCTGTTTTTCGGCAGATAGTTGGTAGTTTGCTCTACTTAACTATGACTCTGCCGGATATCTCTCATGCCGTTCATACGGTTAGCTAGTTTGTGAGCAATCCTCACAAACCTCACCTGGCTGTTGCCTTGCGCATACTTCGCTATGTCAAAGGCACCTTTTATCATGGTCTCTTTTACCCTTCGAGTGCTTCCCTGCACTTATCTGCTTATGCGGATGCCGACTGGGCTGGTTGTCCCGATTCTCGGCGATCTACCACTGGCTGGTGTATGTTTCTTGGGGACTCACTGATTTCATGGAAGTGCAAGAAGCAAACCACCGTTTCGAAATCTTCTGCTGAGACAGAATATCGGGCCATGTCATCCGCGAGTGCTGAAATCATCTGGCTACGCCTTCTTCTCTGTGAATTCGGTGTCACTGTTGGTAGCCCTACACCTCTTCATGGGGACAACACCAGTGCTACCCGAATTGCAAACAATCCGGTCTTTCATGAAAGAACGAAGCATATTGAGATTGATTGCCACTTCATCCGTCAGCATGTTGTTACTGAAAAGATAACTCTGCCGCATGTCTCTACTCTTAACTAGTTGGCGGATGTCTTCACAAAAGCTCTTCCCAAAACGCGTCATCGTGATCTTACTAGCAAATTGATGTTTTCTGCCTTACCACATCAATTTGAGGGGGAGTGTAGAAGATAATGGGCCCTGTAAAACTGTTAGCACCATCTGTCCCAAGGCCCATATACAATAGGCCCATACTCATACATCACGTGGGATTAGTTGACTCATCATCAATCTGTTTATATTCCCTTTCCATGTATATAGTAGATTGTAATTTATATTCTTTATATTCTTTCCTCATACATAGATTGTAATTGCCTTGATTAAGGCTAGAAATCATTATAAGTAAAGAGAGGACTGATCAACGTGATCATCCAATATTCCAAAAGCTTCTTCTCTTCATCTCAAAGTTCTGAATCTATCATAATCTTACATATACAACACTTCCCCCCCACAGAAGACACGTCACCAACTGCTACAATGCCCCCCCCAAAGGCCCGATCTACGATAAGTAGGACCGGGATTAGGCCACCACCCCCACTTGTCCTCTCCATACTTAAAAGCAATCGATCTTCGCCAAAGAGCCTCCTTTTCTTCCCCAAATCTCCACCACCATTTAGCCAACAAAGCCCAATTTTTATATTCTAGGTTGCCAATACCAAGGCCCCTATTCTCTTTGGGTTTAATCACCTCACTCCACTTTACCAAATGTAATTTCTTCTTGTTGCCTTGTTCCTCCCATAGAAAATCCCTACGAAGACGATCCAATCTTTCGATCACCAGCTTTGGCAACCTGAATAGTGACATGTAATAAACCGGAAGATTACTAGCATGATTTAATTAGAGTAATTCTCCCGCCCAGAGACAAATATTGCTTCTTCCAAGAAGATAACTTCCTCTCAAAATTGTCAATCACCGGATCCCACACCAACTTAGATCTTTGCTTTGCTCCAATGGGAAGGCCAAGATAGAGAACAGGGAGCCGCCCAGCTTTGCATCCAATAATATCGGCTAACTCCCTAATGGACTCCTCAGAACACCCAATCCCAACCAAGAGACTCTTAGAGATGTTGACCTTCAACCCTGACACTAGCTGGAAGCAACGAAGAATTCTCTTTAGAGCTAAGATTTCTTCTCTCTTGGAAGAAGTAAAAAGATTAGTGTCATCGGCAAACTGAAGATGAGTAATTGCCTCCCCATTGCGACTAATCTCAAACCCACTGATTACCCCCAGCTCCTTTGCTTTTAACAAGTGCAGACTCAGGGCCTCCACCACAATAGTAAATAAAAAAAGAGAGAGGGGCTCCTCTGTCGAATACCTCTAGAAGTTCTGAATAATCTGCAAGGAGAGCCATTAACCAGCATAGAAAAGGAGGTAGTAGAGATACACTTGCGAATCCAACCTCGCCTAGTCTCCCCAAAACCCAATCGAACCAACATGTAGTCGACAAACCCCCAATCCACATGGTCATAAGCTTTCTCTAGGTCAATTTTAAAAATCACCCCTTCTTTCTTTCACCTCTTTCTGGAGTTAATGAGCTCGATAGCAACCAACACCCCATCAAGGATTTGTCGTCCTGCAACAAAGGCCCCTTGAAAAGGGCTAATAATAGAAGGAAGAATCCTCTTCAGATGGTTTTCCAAAATCTTAGCCAATAGTTTATACAAACACCCCACAAGGCTAATGGGTCTATAATCCTTTAACTCGATCGGGTTTGGTACTTTAGGAATAAGAGTTAGAAAGGTTGCGTTCATCTCCTTGCTAATTCTTTCTCGTAGATGAAATTCTGAAAGCATGCTTTTAAAGTCTTCTTTAAGAAACCCCCAACCTGCCTTGATGAAGGAGAAATTAAAACCGTCTGGACCTGGCGCTTTATCCCCACCGCATTCCTCCAAGGCTCTCAAAACTTCCTCCTCCTCAAAAGCCCTCTCCAAGCAACTTTGATTTTCCAAGGAGATGGAAGGGAAAGAGAGTCCCTTGAGCTTTGGCCTTGCACCAAAATCGTCCATGCATAGAGTCTCGAAAAACTGGGTAACTTCCTCCTTGACTTCCTAGGGCCTGTCCAAAATCCTATTACCTCTCTTGATTCTTCCCACAAAGTTGATCCTGCTTCTCGAACTCGCCATCTTGTGAAAGGATCTAGTATTTTTATCTCCATCCTTAAGCCAGCTAACTCTGGACTTTTGCCTCCAAGAGATTTCTTCCATACGATTGAGATCCCAAATCCTCCTCAGTGCATCTTTCCCGTCCTCCACTTCTTCTAGAGAAAGCTCTCGTCTTTCCCCTTCCAAATCAAGGTTCTCCACAAATTTAGACAAAGTCTCTCTAGATTCGTTGATCCGCCCAAACACTTCTCTATTCCACGTTTTGATATTTAATTTAAGAGACCGAAGCTTCGAATACAATCTGATACCTGCATAACCACTGACCTCAACTTGGCTCCACAATGACTTGACCATCTCCAAAAAACTTTTATGTTGCAACCAACAATTTGCTATCTGAAATGGCTTAGGTCCCCAATCAATGGAGTTAGAACACAACTTGATTGGACAATGATCAGAGATCAACCTTGGAAGTGCTCCTTGTATAACTCCCCCAAAATGATCATCCCACTCCCTGGACAAAAGAAATCTATCAATCCTACTCAAAGCTGGTCGCTCCCTATTATTAGACCAAGTGAATCTCCTCCCTTGTAGAGGCAAGTCCACTATTTCATTGGCATTGATGAAATCTGAAAATAACTCCATAGATCGAGTAATAGCTGTCCCCCCTTTTTTCTCAAAAGGGTACCTAACCATATTGAAGTCCCCTCCAAAAACCCAAGGAACATTCCACTGTGATTTAAAATCTGCCATTTGATCCAAGAAAGTAGGTCTATCTGTCTCACAGTTAGGCCCATAAACATTGGCAATAGCCCATATAAAACCTTTACTAATATCATGTACCTTGATAGCTAGAAGTCTAGGAGCCTTCAAGACATCTTCAATTAACAAAACCTCCTCATTCCAAATAGAAATCAAACCACCAGAAGACCCCATTGAAGGAACCCGATCCCAAGCACATCTGCGCCTACCCCAAATATCTCGAATAATGCAATGGATATTAGAATTCACCTTAGTCTCCTGTAGAATCAAAAGATCCACCTTGTGCCTCCTAACCAACTTTCTAATAGCAAGCCTTTTCTCCGGCCTACCCAGCCCCCTTACATTCAAACTTATGACTATCATAACAAACAGGACTGAACAACTCCCAAAAATAATAAATCAAGAGCTAATAGGCTTACACCTTACCTCAGCCACCTCCAACTCCAAGAGCTTCTGCATGATCTTGGCCTCGTCCTCCCCAACAGTCAACCCCAAGCTTTTACCCAATTCACCTGCCTGGTATGCTTCCTCCCTCGCCGCTACTAGGATTGCCTCTGAATCCATCGTCAAGGCCCCATCCTCCGCTGCTGCACAACCCATCAGAGCTTCATTGCACTTGATCCGCCCACCAACCACGTTGTGGCCACCAGTGTCTCTGACCACAGCGATACCATCTTCACCTAGGTGCCGACTACACGCGTCGGTGCTGCTTCCTTGCATATTAGGAATTGAGCACCGGAGCTTTCCTACTACCTCCTTGTCAGAGGACATCTTGCGCTGCTTCCTCCTTCGGCAGCCCACAAATCTCAAATGCTTTGTTGTCATCAAAGGAACGCTCTTAGAACTGCCCACACGCCTGATATGCCCTCTTTTTCGTTGCGTTCCTGAGTTCAGCGTTGCAAACTTAAAACTCTCTACAAGAGAACTGGACCCAATGTTAGGATGGCCTACACCGGAGATAATAGTTGCCTGGTTGGTCTGAGGCAAATGAAAGGGTGTCTCAACAGCTAAGCTGGCGTAATTCGTCCCACCGACACAAGTCAGTCCGCCCACTGCGGCATCTGATCCAATAGCAATCCCACTTGCCAGAGGTGGGCCATCCACCGGCCTGGCTCTAAAAGGTCCATCGGGCGGTACAGATAGCTCACCCGATTCTGATCCCTCAACAGCCGATGGTTTAAGAGTAGTTGGCACATATACCCCTGCCTTTACCTCTGAGGAAGAGAACATGCAGAGGACCGGGCGATTCAAGGACGCTGAAGCATTGCACAATGGATCTAGAGGCTGTTGGTTGGATAGCTGCAACTGCAAGGCATCTTGCAACAATCCGTTGGAAAGACCACCGGCAACATCCCTTGTTGAACCAGCCATCTGACAATGGGAAGCACCTCTACTGCATGACTTAGGAAACAGCCCTTTCCGGAAATGACGCCCTTGGGGACTGCCCTTTACCTTCATCTGATCTTTTTTCCAGTCACACGAATAATTCAAATCCCATTTCTCTTTAGCATTAATAACGCCTGACATGCTCTCTGGAACCTTACCAGACCCATTCTAGGGTGAAATCCTCCTTTGGCCCGGGTCCATGTCATCAACTCGTCTCAGAACCAAAGGCGTAGACTCCGACGCTGGCACCACCTCCTCCCTGCGTTTGTCCTCTTCTCCAAAGACATACCTACCGCCACTGCCTGATGAGGAAACCTCCAAACCTGCATCAGATAGGAGTTTGTTCTCACCTGAGGAGCTTGACTCCTCCCCAATCGGTCTTCTTACTATAGGACAAGATTGCTGATCCTCTTCAACAAAAGTGGTGCTCTGTATTTTGATCTCCTCCCTCACAGCCACCTTAAAGAGACAACCAAAGATCCGGATCTTTTTCTCCATATTGATGAAGCTAAAAAAATCAGTTTTGACACACACCCTCCCGACCTCCAGGTTTGACTTCTCCAATGTTTCCTTGGCAATATCCACCACCTCCCCCACCCTCCCTCCAATATCCTTGAAGACCTCCGGATGCCATCCATGGAGAGGAACACCAAAACAAAGAATCCTGACAACTCTAGAAGATACGGATTGCCTTGGCACCATCTCTCTCTCTCGATAAACGCTTGATTAGAAGCAAAGCATGAGTCTCCCAGAGTTCCTCCTGCAGATTGGGGAAAGAGATTAACACTTTCCTCCGGCCCAACCTAGCAACCTTCACATCTTTACAACCACCATCCTTATAAATACCTGGAATAGATGGAATAACTCCTTCCCACCTAACAGTGCCCACCAGGCTGGTAGACAACCAATTGGAATTATTGAAAATAACATCTCTAGGCACTGGCAAACAATCCTCAGCTCCACAACCTTCCCCTCTCACAACATTAACATAAGAGATACCTAGCTGACCTTTGCCACATACATTGGCTTCAGAGTTATCGGAGAGTACCTTGGCCTCCAAAGAGTGAAATTTTGATTGGGAGACTACTGCTTCACCCTCTTCTTACTGCCTCCCCCATTATACATCCCTCATAACCTTTCTATTGGACCATCCATATCTAGCCACATTAACAGCTAGTCTCCTACCAGCAAAAATGTACGCATCCATCATTTCCACAGCTTTAAATGCTGTCTTCATGTCACCAAACCGAACAAAGCCAAAGCACGCCCCATTCCCACGACAACTCGAAGGCGGAATGTAGGCATCAAAGACCTTCCCCACTGAGACAAAAGCGTGCATTAAATGATCCGCCACTGTAGGTTCTGGAAGATTGTTAATAAACATGATCACCGGATTGTCCCACACAACACCTTTTCTCCCCTTTCTCCTATGTTTAGTCACCATTTTCCACTCTTCTTCTTTCTCCATTTTCTTCCTCTCCCAGTCAGGGTCTGGATAAATCATACCGGAACTACTCTCACCTAATGATCATCCACATTTAGGGCATATTTGGATATCATCCTTGCTGAGGAAACCTCGAAGTTTTTCTCATTGTTGAGGAAAACGAGCGTTTGATTTTGCTTTCTGATGTTTTTGTGACCATCTATTTTTTGGACTTTTTCATTGCGAATGACCCAGGTAAAGACTCTTTTTTTCCCCTGGTGGGGCCTTGGTTGGCCATAGCCTTATATTTGCTCTGGTTGGGTGATGCTGATCATTTTATTGATGGACTTTTGATGAAAGAAAACAGATGGGTTCATTATAGTTCCATTGAGCATATCCTTTTTCTTGGTAGACCGTGGATGAAGGGACAAGTGCATGATCTATCTAATCGTTAACCTATGGACCATCCAGAGTAGGATCCACCAGATGAATGATTTGGATGTCATAAATGCATAACAGCTAAAACTGTGAACTATATTCAAGGATAAAAGTCTCCCAATTACATTTTTTCCCTCTTATGGCTCCAATTAGCATTTACCATTAAGTCTTTATTGGAGATTTAGGTCAATTTAATTTCAGTAACTAAACTATGCTACTCCTTGAAGATCCATTGGCCCTTTCGGACAAAGAAGTCATTGCCTGGTTTCAAGCCCGAAAGCTTTGCCCCACTTGACATCCCTGGTACATGGATTGCGATGGAGAAGCTTTATGATTCTGGCAAGGCGCGTGCCATTGGTGTGAGCAATTTCTCTACAAAGAAGTTGGAAAATTTGCTGTCGATTGCACGTGTCCCTCCAGCTGTCAACCAGGTTGAATGCCATCCTGGATGGCAACAAACCCGTCTCCGTGAATTCTGTCAATCTAAGGGAGTTCACTTGTCTGTAAGTTTTGTGGACCATTATGATTGTTTCATTATTCTCATTCCTTACTACTGTCTTGTTTGCGTACTGGTGTTTGATGTGTCCTAGCTTGCAATTGGTCTGCATAGTACATTTAAGGTTGTGTGTAAATCAGGGACAATTATGGATCAATATGATCATAATCATCACAGAAGTGTTGTTGCATCCCATTTAATGAACCATGATGCATGGGATATTATTCTGCTTTTTCGTCCCAATTTGTAACACATCGGTCCCAGCGGTTAGTGCATTTTGAAAGGTTTGAAATGGCACCCACCTGATCTGATATCCGATTTCTATTTCTTATTACGCGAAATGCACGGTCAGACCAATTGCAAAAATGGAGTGCAACTAATAACATTATTTATTTCCTTTGTTTATTATTTTTTATCTGTTCTCCTAATTACAGGGTTACTCACCACTGGGTTCTCGGGGCTCCACATGGGTCAAAAGTGATATTCTTAAGGACCCAATTCTAAATATGATCTCAGAGAAATTGGGAAAAACTCCTGCGCAGGTTGCTCTCCGGTGGGGCCTCCAAATGGGGCAGAGTGTGCTGCCTAAAAGCACGAATGAATACAGGATAAAGCAAAATTTTGATGTCTTTGATTGGACTGTTCCTGAGGACCTGTTCGTCAAATTCTCTGAAATTGAACAGGCAAGTGGTTATTGTTTTTCAGAGTGCGTTTCTCAGGTTTTTTTTTTCCTACCAACAAAATCAAGAGTAGAGGGAAAAAAGAGAGAGCTTGCACTCTTTTTAAGGAAACCAAATGGTTGTAAAGACAGCTCGAGAATTTTGTGGATATGCCCAACCATATTTAGTTTTTATTAGGAACTATTACATTATTCTTCATTGCACTTTTTTTCATTTATAAAAGAAAGAAAAACCTTATGATTGTTCGTGTATGTTGCCCATGGTTTCGATTATATAAGATGGGGCAATGTTTCTGGCAATCTAATTCATCAATCTCCTAGCCTATTTTCGGCAATACTACCCCAGTGACACTTGGGGCAAGTTTGTGTTTTGTTCGTAGAAACAGAAGTCTGCAGGTTTCCGCAGAAGAATTTGCCTTTCCTACTTCCCATTAGAAACAGTTTTCTTTAGGAAATTGCAATGCTTTTGATGCTATCCTTGAGGAAAAGTTTTCACCAAATGATGGGAAAGGTTTTTGCTGAAAAACATCCCACTTTTCCTCTTTTGTTCCCACAGAAAAGCACTTACATAAACGTGCCCTTAGGGCAAACCGTATTTATTCATTCAACATCTTTAGAAGGCAGTTAAAAAGAACTACATTAATGATCCTTCCATGAAGAAGACTAAATATTGGAAGGCTAGGATCATTAAATGTTGATGAATTAAAGACATGGTTCATGAAACCAATAGTCTTGATCATCAAACCATGTTACACTGCCTGAGGACTCTTTACATATCTTTGAGCTCCAGTTCATGCATTTTCTATTATAAACTATATAAACCTCCTCTTAGAATGCACTGCATCTTGTTCTCTAGTTATATTAATCAGTAGATTTACACTGATTTAAATCAGTAGATTTATGCTGATTTATCTTCCTATAGTAGTTCTCACTAGGTATAGCAATATCATTATCACCTGTTTATTAAAAATTGAGACTGGCGATTTTCTTATTTTATTTTCTAGAAGCCATTCTGCTTTTTGTAAAATTGTAATTTTGAGCATTCCTAATCTCTTAAAAGATGTTTGTCAGGGGTGAACAAGACCTTTTTAGTTATAAAGGGGTCATAACCCCACTTCTTGCAGTGGAACCTTTTATATTTATTTAACTGCCATCTAGTGATTTTGCATTTGTCTGTGTGCAGAGAAAACTGATTAGAGGCGAATTTATTGTTCATGAACTTGGCCCGTACAAAACCGTAGAAGAGCTTTGGGATGGTGAGATCTGAGCAGGTGAATCCCTTTTTTCTACAATGCCAAATTTGAGTATACTTCCATAGTACAAAACATGGTGTTTGTTGGATCATAAAATGTTACTACTTCAGAACAAGTATCATGTTGGTTGCTATATAGAATAGTACTGATGTTCACACCTGGCACTTATGGTGAATGTGGTTGGAAAAGGAGATATAACTGTACACAGACTGAAGAAGCAGGTAGCCTAAAGGGCCTGTTTGGATGTGGAGAAAGCATTTGCACTGGGGAATCCTTTTGTCCCAGCTTGTCTGCATTTTTGGTTGGGAGAAAGTGGGGACCACTTTGGTGTAGTCCTTGTCCACTTTTATTGTGAAGGAACACATTAGTGGTTGCATGAGTTTGAATCCCTTGTAATTATTAAAAAAAAAAAAAAAACCCACCAAGTGGGTAGGAAAAGCACAACTTTCTCCACTGCAACCCTAGAAAACATTAAAAATTTTCTAGTGAGCACCAAGCAAGGCTATCTCTACCTCTAAGATTATTCACTCTGGGGAATCAACAGTTTCACTTTTCCCTCAAACAAGTGGGCTTTGGTTTAAGGAGCGGAGGGGAGATAGGTAGGGGAAAATGGGTTTCCACTGGAACTCAAATTTCTTCACTTGATTCTTCTAATTTCCGTTTCCTCTGGTTTCTTCTTGACCAAATGCCCTCTTCTTGCATGGGTTCTCTTGTTAGATGTTTTTAACCTCTACTGTTAGAATGAGCTAAAGCAAATGTTTGTGATGCCAGCAACACTACGTATCTATCTTTTAGGGCTTGTTTGTTTGCATGGAATATATAAGACATGGTCAAATGAGCTCCACCGGAGGATTATTAAAGAGGTGAGGGGTACATGATACAAGGTAGGATATAGATGGGACCTTGATTTTCCTAGGATTTGAAGGATTTGAATTAGTAAGGTGATGGTTGGGTATTATTTCCTCATATTCCGTTGATGTAATTTTCATTCGAGGAGAGGTCATTTGATGGCCATTTTTGGGTATTCACCTTTGATTCTTCATTTTTTAACCACTTATATGGTTTTAGAGTTCGAAATAATTCAATTAGAAGAAACAAACAGATCCTTTTTGTTTGAAAGGATGGAATCTTGATTCTTCATTGACAGTAGATTACCAACTTTTTGTTATGGTAGAAGGATTCTTCAGAAGACTATAGCCATGAGCTTCCTAAAAGATCTAGATCTATTTTTCTAGATGTAATGTGGGATTTTTGGTTTTTTTTTTGTTTTGTTCTTGGGTCTCAGAATATTGTGGAAACTTCTTATTTTAATTCTCAATATAGTTTTGACCTTTTTTTAAGTTTGTACCAGTAGTGCCATTTTTTTTTTTGGTGGATTAAGAGCAAAGATGGAGTCCAAAATTAGACTTATGCTAATATCTATGATCTTAATCTGAGCCTGTAGGTAGGCCTGACTATGCGATAAGCTGATAACTGAATTGGTTGAAACCCTAATTAAGGGCACCAATTTTTTATCTTTCCAAATCAACCAGAGCCTCACCTGGGTAATTCGGGGTGGGTGCTGACATTTTAACTTTTCTTAATTTCTGGGTAGGTTTCAGCTGTTCAGGGTGACATTTTTGACTTGATAAATAAATGGGTGGAGTAGGTTCGTACTTGGTTTTTGACCACCAATCTAGCCTCACATTTTGCTATAGGACTATCCACCACAACCGAAAAACCTACTTCTTGATTGAGGGTCTTAAGTTGACCCTTTCAATTTGATTAGGTTTGCGGTAAGCTTTTAACGTTTAATAAATACATGTTGCCAAATGCGCTCAACCTGACAAATAGGGACGTTCATGGTCCGGGCTGAGGCATATCCAAGCCTGGTCTAACTTTAGAAACATAGGCTCAGGCCTGCCCCAGGCCCAAGCCCGGTCCAAACCCGAAACGGGCCATAATGGTCAGGCCAAGCATGCCCATTTATTCAACTGGGCTAGGCTGAACTGGGCTTTTGATCAACTTTGGACTTTCTTTCACTTAATCCAAGCCCAGCCCAGTTACTAAATGGGCCCAAATACGTATCCAAGCCTAGCCTAATGTGGGCTCGCGCTGGCCTAGACCATGAATACCCTATTGACCAAACCTGACCTGATCCTCCATTACAACCCACTGGCCTTATTTGTTCACAGGTCTAAAAAGGGTAATCTAAAATTAAATATGAAACTTGGTGGTTACTCCTCCCAATTTGGACATGGAATGGTGGACCTTAGATCCATCGTATGAGCCAATGGTTTGGGGGTCTACTTTTAGGTGTAACTTAAATAGCAACAATTGGCTGATGATGAGTTTGAAGGTGAACCTCATTCCTCATGGGAACATCTCATCTAAACTGGTTTCTCGGTTGGTGGTGTTCGTTTGTTTCACCCATTTACATATGTAAATGGGGCTTGGTGTGTAACCATTTCCCCATTTATATTTGCCATTTCACCATTTATATTTGTCTCCCTGATTCACATATCATGAGTGAAAAAGTGGTATGAAAGTGGTGTGCATTTGAAGCCTCAATTTTTTCCCACCTAAATAGGTGTGAAACCAAATCAAGCCCTTTATTCTTTTAAAGTGAGTCCCTAACTCATGATATGAACCGTTAATCATTTTAGGAAGGTCAAAAACGGCTTTGATGTTAAATTTCAGCCATTAAATCATTATAGATCGTGTGAAATTTATGAAAAAGTCTATACTGTTAGATCTGCATTTCTAGACTTTAGTGGGCCTAACTTTCACGTTCCAAACCGTTAATCCTCTCCAGAATGCCTAATATGACTATGGGGCCAAATTTCAGATGTTGATTCATTATGGATCTTTAAAAACGTATGAACTGTTGGATGCATACATTGTTCTACGGTGTATTCCGCAAGTTAAAAAAGTAGCACTTTCCTTTTTTCAAGTTTTTTAATCATTTGGGCCTCTAAAGCAAAAATCTGAATAGTACACCCTTTTTATAAGGCCAAAAATGGCTAGTGTATCAAATTTCATTTGTTGATCCTTAAAAGGGATTGTGATATATTTGTAAAAAAGTTCAGATTGTTTGATCTTCAATTCTGAATTTTTTAGGCTTCTTTTTCCTGTTCCAACCCGTTGATTCTCTTTAGAAGGTGGACAATGTCTAGTAGGTGAAATTTCATCTCTTGATTCATCATGGATTTGTGAAAACTCGTGAAAGACACGTGAGATGTTGGATACACCCATATTCACATTTGAATAGGTGTGAAAATGAAAAATAATGGAATGTATTTCACATGTGATTCATTTGCATATGAAAATGACTAATATGTGAATTACTTAAATATGTGGACCGTTTTTCTATCACATGTGAACTTGACAAAATGACCCCTAAATATCAATATTTAGCTAATGATGAATTTGAAGCTTCCTTGCTCACAAAAATGACTACACCAATTATCCTAAATGTTTTTAGAATGAAAAATGATTGCTTGTGCTAAGGATGTGGTCTTTACCCAGGGTTGTTGTGATGACTTTTTCTATACCCATTAGGTTGTTCCACTGCATAAAACCATACATTGCTCTTTTCTTTAGTATTTTTACCCAAGTATCCCTTTTGAATAACCTTGGTTACATAAAATCATGCATTGTTCCACTACAACATGATTGTAACCTGGAATTTTATAGTTTAGAATCCCTTTCATCATCTGTTAGGTGATTGATTACCATCCAATCAAAGGGTTAGGATTCTCCAATCCCACAAATTTAAGTGTGAGTGGGCAAGATAGAAGAAAAAAGAAAATGTGGCTTGTGAGTGCTCTTTCTTTGATGGGTTTTAAAGTTCAAATCTGTTAGGAATTTCATGCGTTGGCTAATTCATGTGTTGGACAAAAATCTAGTTCAAATCGAGTTGTAATTCTTGGTCTTTTTAGATATGGACTGTGATGCACCGCAAGATAGAGGTTGAAGACTTCTGGACGTATAAAATGAAGTTTGAAGGCTCCTGGACGGATCAAATGAAGTTTGAAGAGCCTTGGCCGAACTGAACTCATGCATCAAGCCAAAAACCAACATGCACGTTTGCTATAGCGAGCCTGGGCAAAGAGGCAACCGGCTATAGCGAGATCCCTACCGGCTATAGCGAACTAGAGTTTCCTGCCAGAGAAAAGTCTTTTGATTTCACTCAAATCTTCAGTTTTTTGAGTTCCGATCGAATTGGAAACCTCAAGCCCCCACCCCAGTGCTGATATGAAGATCATATTTAAGGGAAGTCAAAATTGAGGAGAAGCTACTGCATCCAGATTTACAGAAGCTGAATGAAGATAATTGTTTGCCAATTATGGACAAAAGGGGGATTTAAATGAAGTCAGGGGGAGCACTACAAGCAAAGACAGTGTATGATTTATAGGTTCTGCAAATTTTTTGGGGGGATTTAAATGAAGTCAGGGGGAGCACTAAAATCTCGATGTGTTTTGGGTTTTTCTTTTGGGTAGATCATATATATTGTGCTAGAGAGTTTTGTCCTTGAATTCCCAAGGGGGGGGGGGGGGGGGGGTGGGTTTGATTGTTAAGAATTTTATTATGATTTGGCTAATTCATGGGTTGGATGAAACTCTGGGTCTATTCGAGTTTTAATTTTCTATTTATTTTAGAATGGACTATGGTTGAGTCACTGGAAGACTGAAGCCAAGACTGAAGAGAAATCCGGCAAGTTCTGCAGTTGCAAGCCAAAATCTAGAACGTGTGTTCACTATAGCGAACATGCATTTTGCTATAGCGAAGGTGCAGTTGGGCCAAGGGCCAGAGACAGGGCTTGCTATCCCTTCTCGCTATAGCGAGCGTGGCGGTCTATGCCTAATTTGATCCCAACTCTTTCTTAGAGTTTGAATATGACTTCAATTCTTAGTGGTTTATGATTAGAAGTTTTATGCATGGATTTGGTGCTACAAATTGAGTGTTTCTCTCAACCCAAAGGTATCCACCACGTCTCTCATTATTCTGAGCAAGAGAGATCTTAGAGAGAGAATTTTTCTCTAGAGCAATCAATTGAGAGATTGGACCGACACTTTCCTCTAGAAGGTTTAAAGCTTTTAATCTTTATAGAAGATTGGTTCATCTTGGTTCTCAATGTGATTGAAGGAGGATCAAATACGGGGAGCGGTGCGCGGCGAGTAGTCGTGTTTGTGCAAGACAACTACAGTTCTTAGGTCGACATACTAACTGGATAAAGGAGCTGTGAATATATCTTGCAACCGTTTAATATTGATTGGTTTTTCTGATCGTGGTTTTTCTCCCGGAAAAGGTTTCCATGTTAAATTTGTGTCTGCTTTCTTATGGTGATTGCTTGGTAGATATATTTTCTAGTTCTATCTTATTTGGTTGATTACTTCTGCTGTGTATTGGTTAATTAAACTAGCTTACTCATCCCATTCTAGTAACTTGAGACTTTCAAAATCTATCTACACTTTCTACAAGGGAAAGGGACATGTGGATTTGTGGGTATTTTAAATTTTAAGTTTTTTGTATATACCCCCCTAAGGTTTGTAGGATTTGTAAATAGGCCCTTGAGGTTTTAGTATTTGCAAATAGGCTCCTGCATTTTTATTTTAATACCTTATGTGTCTCCAAAATCAATAGTCTTCCAACCACCATAGGTTTTTAGTGCGAAATGACACTTTTGTCCATTTTTTTTCTTATATGCACAATATCAAAAGCTTGCAGTCAATTTCTTTTATAAAACATGTAACATTAATAATTGCACTTAGTGGGAGAAAACAACCCTACATAAATTCTTTTTATTTTATTTTATCAATACAGTGCTCATTTCATTAGATCCAAATTCATTATGACGACAACCAACACCAATACTTATAATCGGTTATGATTTATACAATCCATATATGACTCACCACTGGATTGATGAAAGTTTTAAAATACATGATTATGTTTCGTGTGTATGGGTGTAAAAGAAATATTGGGGGAATGGAAAAATATAAAAAAATATTATTTTTTAGAATTTGCCGTGTGTGTGGGGGGGGGGGGGGGGGGGGGGGGGGGGGGGGGGGTTGCTCTTAAACTTTTCTCAGATATGCATGGGAGCGGCAAATGTTAATATATATATATATATTAATTTTTAGAATTTGAAAGGGGGGGGGGGGTTGCGCTTAAACTTTTCTTAGATATGCATGGGAGCTTTAGTCACTAGGCCCTTGCACCTTTAGTCATCAGGCCCTTGCACCTAAGTTCACCCCCTGGTCCTTGACAACAAGAATGAACTATATAACTAAAATGCAGGAAACTAATAGGGTTTTTAAGGACCGGGGTGGGCAATGACTTAAATGGGGCATGGGCAAACTTCTAACCATTTTTGGATCTTGCTCTAGGTCTGCATAATATAGGTCCGCCCCTAACAGTATATATATATATATATATATATATATATATATATATATATATATATATATATATATATGGAGATGCTCCTAGGAGAGCATCTCTCACTTTACTATGAGAACTAGGGTGGGGGCCCTCACATTTTAAGCATGTGAGGGCCCCCACCCTAGCTCTCATAATAGAAGACATTTAGCTTGCATTTGGGTTCAACAAAACAAACAAATGACTGACAACAGGGCTTGCATTTGGGTTGAGTTACAAAACCCATAACAGATAGTAGAGACGGGTTTTGGTTGGTTCCAAGAAAGAGCACACAAAGAGGTAGAATTAGGGTTTAGATTTTGGATGTAGTGATGAGAGAGAGGGAGCTAAGAGGGCCTCAAAACCCCGACGCCGGCATTGGCCACGCCCAAATCCGAGCGCAATGCCACAACTCATGCCCACCCCAAACACCAGATTGAGATGGTTCCAAATATCGCCTCTTGGCCCCAAAACCACGTCTGATTGGGGAGGTTTTCATGGAGGGAGGGGAAAGGGAAACGTCGTTCATGGAGAGAGAAAGAGAGATGACAGCTAGGGTTTGACTAGGGCTAGGTCATGGGTAAAAACAGAGTTTGAGAGAGTTCTTTGAGCTATGACGTGTCTTGGTAATCTCGTGGCCGCAAGAAAGGGATGACGATGAGGGGGGCTGGAGAGAAAAAGACATAAAAGCTCATTTCGTTTCCAGTCTCGTGGCCACGGGAGAGGGATGACGATGGGGCGGTTGGATGGAAAAGACGCAAGCTCCTTCCGTTTCCACATAGAAGGGTCTTTTTTTTTTTGCCTTTTCATTTCCCTCCAATGGGATATATAGGGACTATGAGCACCGTTGGATCTCCCTTTGTAATGGATGGTATGGATGAGTCCATATGATTCATGGTAAGAAAGGTCCTCATAGGACCGTGTCCCATATATATATATATAATGGGTAGGGCTACCATATTCTCATCATATTAGGACACCAAGATGTTGTTCCTTTTTAGTTACCATGAATGCCTCTTACCTCCTACTTTTTCTTTGTGGAAACAATAATGGTCTTTTTGTAAACAATAATATACTCATTTTGTTTAATAGATGTAAGGGCAAAGTGGTCATTTGTATAAAAATCCAATACAAATCTCATGGTGGCTGCCCATTCTTGTTAGGAATATTGATTTTGGGGACATGAAAGGTATTAAAAATAAAAGGCAGGGGCCTATTTACAAATCCTAAAACCTCATGGGCCTATTTACAAATCCTACAAACCTTAGGAGGTATATACAAAATGCTCTTAAATTTTCTACACATTTAAAGAAAAATGCTGGGAAATGATGACAAAGGTAAAAGAATGTTCTTACTTTATTAGCCATGAGTACAATAATGATTAGTCTTTGTTTCCCTTTTTTTTTTGTTTTTTTTGGGATACAAGCGTCTAAAAGCAAAGAAATGAGAACCAACGTATCAGGAAAAAATATGAAGAGAAAATGAGTACCTTTTTTTTTTTTTTTTTTTTTTTTTTTTTTTTTTTTTTTTTTTTTTGCTGTCGGAGGGTTCCCAACCCTTTGGGCTGGACTAATCCCTCCGGGCCCAGAGGGAAGCCGGGTAAATCCCCTGTAGCCCTAGTGTGGTAGCGGAGTTTCGAACCCACAACCTCCGGGAGCAAACCGTGGTCCTAGGCCAACTAAGCTACCCCTTGGGGCTAATGAGTACCTTGAAGAGCAATGAGAACCGTTGTTACTAATTTACTTGCAGAGAGTGAAAGAAAATATGGATCGATTGAACTTGTAGGAAGAACAAAGAACATTGGAGAGTGAGCTGAGTGTTTGACTAGTTAAGAACTTGGGTTTGGGAGTTGTAGGAGATGACTTTTTTTTCTTTTTTGGAACTGTTGGAGGAGATGAGGAAAGAAAACAAAATGCCACTTTGTAGGGGATATGAATCGGTCTTTGATACTTTGATGAGAACTTCTAAATGCACCCTCCATTTTTCTTTTCACATCCACTTTCTCTCTACATCCACCATTGAATTTGAAATTTTTAAAATTTTCTTTGCACACCCCCCATAATACCTAAACTAACCTCATCTCAAACCCCACCCCAGACACCACCGCCCCCTCTGGCAGCACCGCCAAAGAGCGATTGGGGGTGGGGTGGGGGTGGGGGGAGGGCATGATGGTGGTGGTGCGGAGGGTTGGAGATGAGATAGATAAGGAGGTAGAAAAGGGAAGAGGGGTAGTTTGGGAATTTACCACAAGGGCACAATCATAATATATTTTTTTAAATGCTGAGTGTACAAAGGGGGTGCTTTTAGAAGCTCTCTACTTTGATTTCTTTGGAAGAAGCTATAAATACATAATTACCCTCCATAATTCTCTCCTTCTACAAGATATGAAAGGTGATGAGAAGTGGCGGAGGTTTTTTTTTTTTTTGTTGCTGTCGGAGGGTTCCCAACCCTTTGGGCTGGACTAATCCCTCCGGGCCGAGAGGGAAGCCGGGTAAATCCCCTGTAGCCCTAGTGTAGTAGTGGAGTTTCGAACCCTCAACCTCCGGGAGCAAACCGTGGTCCTAGGCCAACTAAGCTACCCCTTGGGGTTAAGAAGTGGCGGAGGTAGGACTTTCTTTTAGTGGGGTCTTTTAGTGGGGCAAGAGATGGATGTCAATGATAAAAGATAAGAAAAATTGACAATGGGCTCAGATCTTATTGGAGGCTAATTCCTTAACGCAATCATTTCTTTTGTGGTCCACTCAGTGGGCCCAGTTGTGAATAGTCTAAATCAAGAAGAAAAAAAAAAAACCTTCCCATTTAGTGTATAGTCCTTATCAAATTTATTTAAATGGTCCACCATGATCAATAACTTTTAAAACACTCAGATAAAACAAACTTAAACGTTGCATATAGATTTGACAATGGGCTTATAAGAGTTGATTTTTTTTTTCATAGAAAAGAGAGCATTTTTTATGGGATTTGGATTTTCTCAATTGCAAAGTTATTTTTCCTAAACTTTATGCATTAATTACATTATTAATGAGATGTTCAACCTAAAGTGGGACCACCTTTTATTGGAGTAAACTTTGGAGAAGTCCCATTAAATGGGTTTCATTTTGAGTTGATTACGATTTTCATTAGGAGGTGGCCCAATATGGATTTCCATTCTTTTTATTCATTTTTTTTATGACATGGATAGCCAGAATGCTTGCTAAAGGAGATAGACACAAGACTCCATTCTCATCTTTTTGGATAAAAGATATAGACGGAAATGCCCTCATTACGTAGAGAATTTATTATTTCTCTATCTCTCGTGAAAGTAAAAGAAAAATAAGGAGAGCTAAAAATATAAGTCAATTCCCCGTATGAGGAGGGAAAATTGATGGTATGATGAGAATACCTATGAAGGGATTTCAAAATTCATCGTTCATAATTGAACCAATTGAAAAGAGGCTCATTATGAAAAACATCATCCAGCTATTTGGAATTCCTGAACCTTTTAGCCACCATCCAGATCTCTTCAATCTTCTTTGTGCACTAAAATTCAAGCAAGTGATGACGGCAGCCATGATGGCAGTTTTCTTGTTTCGTTTGCAATGTTATGGAAAGTGATGGATACTTGTAATGCCTTTCTTTTCTTTTCCTTTTTGTTTTCAACTTAATGGATTAGAAGATGACACAGCTCTATTAGGTCAAAATCAACAGCAACCAACCACCCCCATTGGCTAAATTTCAAAAAAGCCTTTTACATAAATGAAAATTTAAAGTCAAATACTAAATTAAAAAATAATAAAATATAAGGGGGGTTATGCTAGTATTCTGTCTTTAGGGCCTGTTTGTTTCTTTTGAAGTAAAATAGAGTAGAGTTAAAATGGGCTACAACTGTTGGATATTTTACAAGCAAAATAGAGTTGAGTTGAAATGGGCTACAATTACTGGATATTTTACTCAACTTCCATTAAACGTAGGCTCGACGTCACGCGAGAAGGATTCGAGGACCATTGAATACTCGACGTAAGGCTGTACGTAATCCGGAAAAATAAAAGTTCTTCCACCCAACACAAAGCAGTCCTGGAATAGAAAAGTAGTCCATTAGACCACCAATTGAATGGGGTTCCAAACTCAATATCACCACTTCGAGTCAGATTGGAGTTGGACACCCAACAAACTGAATGAAATGATATTAAAGAAAATATTGCCTTTATATTGGATATATGTACCAGTCCACTTGGCCATAATGGTTGAAGGTTCGAAATTACACTATCATACTAGGGCTATAGGGGATTTACTCGACTTCTCTTGGACCCTTAGGGATTGGTCCGACCCAAAGACTTGGAACACCATCCGTTATTAAAAAAAAAAAAAAAAGAGGCAAAAGAGACTCATGTGTTAAGTAGAACTTTAACATACAACGTAAGGAACTGATTGATTGCAAGAACCGTAAGCATCTAAAAGGCTAAAAGTGGCTTTTCATGTAGGCTAGTATTAAAATTTTTGAGAATTATATGAATCGAACATAGCATTTAGAATGCTAAGGTAACATGGTCTGAAATACTACCAAAGTTTTCCAATGAGGAATACCACTAACCAAGCTGAGTCTAAAGTAAATCTCTATTGCCCAGTTTATCACCTTCTATGCTATAATTTTTTTTTTAATGAATTAGCAATATCTAATTTAAAGATAGATAAAGAGGGGTAGATCAAGCACACCCAAAACTCAAATTTGCCCGAATCTAATTCAGTCAAAGACAAAAAAATCCATATCCACTCCAAGCTTAGTAAATTCAATGCCAAACCCACCCTTAATAGAAGCCGATCCCCCATTTATAACCCACCCTGCATTGCCATTCTTATGAATAATAATTTCTCTTATTCAAGCCTTGCAAATTTCACTGGATCTAACCTAGGCTATGTGAGCCTGTCCTAGTCAGGCCCATTGATATATAGCACTACTTCAACCTCGTAACAAATTCAATTGTCCCACCGACTACCATAGGTGTCACATTCAGTGCATTTGACCCGTCTCTCTCCTCTGCTCTCTTCTCCCAGCCCTCTATAAATACAACACATCCTTGATCCTTCTTCCTTGTATCTTTAAATCTCATTCCCTGTTTTGTAGCTCTTCTGTGGATAGGACTTTGGGAGGTGAGTGAGGTGAATTTGCTGAACAAGGAAGAACAAATGGCCCACGAACTCCGCTATTTTGATCTCAATACGGGAGCGAAAATCCCGTCCGTCGGTTTGGGCACGTGGCAGTCTCCCCCAGGTGAAGTCTACAATGCAGTGATCACAGCCGTTAAGGTAAAACTCCAATCCAATCCTATCCATCCATTCCACTGGTCCGGCCTAACTTACTCATTTCATATCCTCTGCGTCCATGCAGGCAGGCTACAGGCATATCGATTGTGCTCGAGCATATAATAATGAGGAGGAGGTGATAGCATTGTCTTTTCTTTATCTTTCCATGCATCCTTTTATCTTAATCTGCTTGGATTCATCTAAAAAAATCACATTTCAGTGATGAGGTGAATATAAATAATTAAGCTTGGTAAAATTTTGCAGGTTGGTTTGGCCCTGAAGAAGCTGTTTGAAGATGGAGTAGTGAAGCGTGAAGATATGTTTATCACCTCGAAACTATGGTGGGTTTTTCATTTTCTCTTACAAGAAATTCTTTACAGATACCCACCACCATCTTGATTCTTGACAAATTGTAGAAACAATGTTTTAAAAACTGATTCAGACAAACTGGGTCTGGACTGTGGATTACATTTGAGTCCATGATTATGGACCCATCCAGTAATTGGGTTGAGTCAGACATCCAAAATTTTGATGAGGTTCAGGTTCAAGTCCACCATGGACCATACCCAAATCCAGCCCCTTTACATCCCTCTGTTCTACCAATCCACAAACTAATAATTAAATACCAATTGACAAAGGCAGTGCTAGACCGCATCTGCGCGTTTTTTTTATAAGAAAAACGTACCTCCTAGTTGGAGGCACTGGGATGGATGATCATTTTCATTGGATGGAAAGATGTATATGAGACCTACTTATCTGCAAAATTGACTCGAGAAGATCATCTTAACCCTATTATCCATGACCCTAAAATTTAATGCTTTTAGGCATCATTTTCTTATGGTTTCAATCCAATGGTGAGGAAAAGTTGGATGAATGTCGTATTTGGACATGTGACTATTCACGTGGGGCTAATTGGACTTGTGACTATTCATGGGAGCTGACGTATATGAAAAGATTAGGTTGACTCAAGATGCAGCCCATGTCAACAAAAAGAGAGGGCAGAAAAGGGGGTGTTTTGGAGATGTACCAATTGACAAAATGTAAATTTATCAATGCAGGTGTAGTGACCATGCACCTGAAGATGTACCAGAGGCAATCGATGCTACTCTGCAAGATTTGCAGCTTGACTATGTTGATTTGTTCCTGGTATGTGTTTTCTCTTCAGAACTCATAAAGTCTTCTATAGAATTTCATTCCCGGCTTTTGACTCACTTTTAGCTCTTTATCTAACTCACAATTAAAGTACCAATTTGTGAGTGCTTGTCTCATACATTGGACTTTTGGTGGTTTTGTGAGTTCTTGTCTCATACATTGGACTTTTGGTGGTTTACATTTTTGTTTTTTCGTTTATACTCTGTTGCAGTAGGACCATCCCTATCTATGTGGTTAGTGGACCCACTATCCAGGTTCTTGCTGGGACTAAGGGTTAGGCATAGGGTAGCCTTTTGCCAAACTTTGTCCCTTGCTTAAATGAATCGGGATCCCCTGTTTGGACCAATCGGAGGTGATACATGAACTTTTAGAGTTTAAAAAATGATGTTGTCTTTAAAAGTCAGCTCCGTTTTTTAAGTACAAAAACAATGTGTCACCCCCTGTTTGGACCAAATAGGGGATCTGGTTCCTGCTTGAATATGCCAGGTCAAATTGGGTTTATAGTTTATAGTCAGGCACTTGGTTCTAACTTACTTGCATAGAGGTGACCCGTTTAACCACTGGACCATAAATCTGGTCGGCCCTGAATATGGGGCAAGAGAATACAGCCCAAATTACACCTATTTCTGGCCAGGCTTGGACAGGGACCTTGTTAGCCTAGTCCATATCCAGCTCTAGTGCCTGTAAAGGCTGCTTCTGTTCAAATGAGATACTGTTTACTGTCTGGATTTTAACTTTCTGATATTGTTCATCCTATCCATTTTTATTCATTGTCTTTGGCCAAGTTTGAAAGTGTAACCTCTTACAATGTGTTGTTTCCATCAGTTACCAATGATTTATTTCTACGACTACACATATAACTTTTTCCTTTAGGTGAAATATAGTTTTATCATTTTTATATTTGAGCTAAACAATGCTGTTAAATCTCTGAAGATTCATTGGCCCATGAGGACAAAGAAATCGACACGCGGTTTCGACCCTGAAAACATTGCTCCACTCGACTACCCCAGCACATGGAGTGCAATGGAGAAGCTATATGATTCTGGCAAGGCTCATGCGATTGGTGTGAGCAACCTTTCTTCAAAGAAATTGGGCGATTTGCTGAAGATAGCGCGTGTGCCTCCAGCGGTGAATCAGGTGGAATGCCATCCTGGATGGGAACAACACCGTCTCCGCGAGTTCTGTCGATCTAGGGGTGTTCACCTATCTGTAAGTCCTGCGTCTTTTGGCATTGTTTCATTAGTATATATAAACTCATTCTAATTACTTGCTTGCATAGTTTGTATTTAGATACATCCAATCGCTGTTGTGTTGAAAAGTGTAGTGTAGTGATAATGGATAGAAGTTGGATTGAGTACACACGAGGAAGTTTACAATATGGCTCCAATAATAGAGAAACTAAGAACATCTTATGATATATATGGTCATGGAGAATTATAGTATTCAAAGTTCGAAGAACTAGAGGAGGAAACATAAAAGAAAAGAAAGCACTACCGAATAGAATCGGGATCATCTGAGGATTTCCCCCACACACGGTGACCGTGATGGTTTAATGATTCATAAGCTACTATATGTTTCTAATCTTTAGTTAACCTTGAATGTGTTATTAATTAAACCTATTGCGATTTGGGATACAACCAAACAGGTCCTTGATCATAATCATTTGTTCATCAAAGCTTATCCAATGTTTTGGTGACAGGCCTACTCACCATTAGGTTCTCCGGGTACAGCATGGTTGAAAGGGGATATCCTTAAGAAGCCAATTCTAAATATGGTTGCAGAGAAATTAGGCAAGACTACTGCACAGGTTGCTCTGCGTTGGGGCCTCCAAATGGGTCAAAGTGTGCTGCCAAAGAGCACAAATGCAGCAAGGATAAGGGAAAATCTTGATGTATTTGATTGGTCTATTCCTGAGGATCTGTTTGCCAAGTTCTCTGAAACTGAACAGGCAAGTACTCTTCTCTCCTCATTGTTGAATGCATGTTTTCTTCTTACAACATCTATATTTCTCTGTCCATGAATTTCTTATTGCTTCTGTTTATTTGTAATTATTTGCTTATCATCTTTCTTTCTGACTTTTTTTCCTTTTTCTTCATTTTCATCATGAAAGGCCAATTAGAGTGATGTACACTGTTTGATTCATTATTAAGAAAAAAAAAAAAAAACAAGAACCGTAACACATATTTCTCACATGTAAATCCATGTATGGATCATTTATCAAGTGAAAATTGGACAAGTGCATTTAAATGAGGATGGGTGTGAGCCCAAAATGATAAAATCAGGTGGTTAGCTACCACCAGTGCAATAGTGATGGAAAGTATGGCGTTGACCGATCCTAGAATAGGGTTTCAAATATAATTTATTCTCCGCTATTATCTCTGCTTGAAAAAGCAAAGATGCTAACCGAGTATCGTATCCACTGGGACAAAAAGGCTAAGTTGTGTTATTTCCTAAATTTCTAAACTAATTCTAGTAGAAGACAAAGTGCTGATTATTAAACTAATCCTATTAGAAAGCGAAGTGTTGGGCTGATTGATTGTATTTCCTAAATTAACAAATTAAAAGACAGGGGTTGATCCAATTAGAGAAAAGTCTTAGGGTATGAATCCACCATAGCCTGTGCAATGTCGAATATAGGTCTAGGGTTTCACTGTCAATGCTTTCCAGACTCGTTCTGGTTACAAACCTTCACAGAGTCACCAAATAAGGGTAGTGGATGCAAATCAGGGCATAACCTATCTTTATGGCATAGATTATTCTAGATCTAACAAACACATTCATTCAAGCATCATGTTATATGACTTGGTATTCTAAACTACAAGAATAAAACACCAAAAGAGATATTGCATTAATAAACGAATCCAATCAATGGATTAAATCAATATCATATAATCAAAGCATTGAAAGTAAATCCCTAGAACCTATACATCACCATAAACACAAAACTAGGGCTTCATCACAACCCTAAGATAAGGAGTTAGTTACGCATGGAAGACGATTGACGAAGAAGTCTTGACGAAATCGCCATGGCTACGCTCCCAAAAGCTCCAAAACGTTCTTCAGACCTTCTCCCAAGATGTCAATCTCCCCAAAAACGAGTTTGGGCTCTTATTTATAAGTTTTGGGGTGAAAAAGGTCTTCAATTCGTGTAGGTGTCGGATTCCCGTCGGGTCCGGGCCCACTGGTCATCACAGCGAACTTCACGAGGTCATATCTCCCTCGATATAGCTCCGATTTATACAATCTTGGACTCCACGGATATCTACTCGAAAAGAGCTTTCCAACGGTATGTAGATTTCATGAATCCGACACTCGAGTTGAAAGTTATGACCATTCCAAGTTGCTGCCTCTGAAAATTCCGAGAATACTAGTGTAATTAGAAGACCTTCCATGTTGGCATGCTATGGGGTGAGTGGGACCCATGTTGGATGTCCAAGGCATGTTTGGACTCTTGCTTTGCTTTCTTATTTGAGTCTCTTCCCATATTTGGCAGCTTTCTTACTTGCAACTCCTTCTTTGTCATGCTTTGTGAGATTTCTTCCATTTTAGCTTTGAATTTCTCTCCTTGCCTTTGTAATACCTACAATCAATAAAATAACATAATTAAGCTAATTAATCTCTATCGACGGTATAACCAAGTCCTCATTAAGGGGCCTAAAATGTATCTTTTAGGCTCTCATCAGGCGTCATGTTTCATTAATCATAAGTTTTATTTTTAATTCAAATTTATTCTATATCTTGTCTAGATTCGTAGGGCAGTGATCTTGTCATGAGTACTTTAATAAAGCACTTTCCCTTTGATATGTAGTTAATTTCCTTATAGATATCTGATATTTCCTTTTAATTTTCTCTCTTTGTGCAGAGGAGATTAGTTGCAGGTCATTTCCTTGTTCGTGAAACTTGTAGTCCTTACAAGAGCATAGAAGAAATATGGGACGATGATGGCTTCTAAGCAGACACCTTTGATCTTTTTCTTTCAGATGGGCGTGTTTACCTTCCATAACATAGAATCTTTTGGTGTTCGAAATCAGTTTACTTCTTCATTATAGAATGTTTGTGTTTAAATATGGTTTGTCAATAAATGTTTGCCTTGAGAGTTACACTAGAACTTCTAGAAATATTTTTACATTATGCACCCTCTTTCTTCTCCATTTTCATATATGAAAATGAAATGCATGTCCACAATGATTGCCAATGGTGATTGACAAAATGAAATCAAGTGTCCTTTAGATGTTAAAAAAAGGGTGAGAGACTCTACTCTTTCTTCTCCATTTTCATATATGAAATTGAAATGCATGTCCACAATGATTGCCAATGGTGATTGACAAAATGAAATCAAGTGTCCTTTAGAAGTAAAAAAAGGGTGAGAGACTCTACATGGTACAAATTTAAACTTGAGTTCCCTCCTAGGTGGAGAAATGAGCTGAAATGCAGAGGTGTAGAGTCCTTTTGTGGAGATTCACCACTTTTCTCTTATAATGATTCACTGTGGCCGGATTTGGTTTGATGAAACCTTTCTTTAAACCAAAATAGAACTAAGTGACTGAGTTTTCAACAATGGCTGGGCTATCCCTAAGCACAAAAGCACAAAATTGGGGTATGTGGGGTCACCTGGCCCACCCTGTGATTGATCCAAACCTTTAGCACTTACTAACCCCCAATCCCCATCCCAACCCCATGGATTAGCAATCACCTAAATGGAAGCCATCTAACTTTATCTTACTGCTTTGGTTTTAAGTTTAACAACTTGTCATGACCCGGGCCCGAATCACGGTAACCCCGAGCCGTGATCCCATACTTACACCCGTAAACCCCGAGTTAACCGAAGTTAAAACGGAATCCACAAGGGATATCAATCTCCAACCTGTCAAACACATATAGAATTTTCTGCGGAAACATATGCATTGACAATATCAAACTTCGATTTACATGTATACAAAAGAATAAGGTACTTATACATGTATCATTCTCATCGTCTTGTGACATTCGGTGTATACCAAAAAAACACCATACAGTACTAATTAATTACATTCCAAGAATGAATGTACAAAATGACTATTCAAAATGTTTCACAAAATGTTACAACCCTTATCGCACTCGAATACCCATCAAACGGTATTCCGGCCATTCCACTCGTTTAAGCCTCCTGGAGGTACCGGAGCGGTCTCCTCCGCTGGCGTCGCGGCCGCTGTAGGATCGGCAGGGACAATCGGGCCTGTGATGTCATCAATAACACTAATGAACACGACGGTTCAACATGTATAAACAATTCTTGTGATAATGCATGTTAGTACGTATAACGCAGTCATTCAACTCATTTGGAAATAACTACCATTCCAGACAATTCTAGATAATTCATGTAATAGCGATAAGTAAGTCTAAGAGCTAGCCAATAGACATCCACTATCGTGGTTTTCATTCATTTCATTTTGTTGTTTCATTTCATTTCATTCACCATCTTCCCTCAAAGGAAGGATTCATTCAATTTACCATCTTCCCTCAAAGGAAGGATTCATCTTCCAAACGGAAGGCATCAATCAATAACCGTAGCTATGATTGGAATATGTGGGACTTACTAGTGTCCGGGCCAGGGACAACTAGCATCACCACGGAGCTCCGGAACGCCCCAAGTACATCTGCTGCAGCAGGATTAATCATTCATTTATCAATTTACTTAGTTCAATTCAATGATGAGTTAGGAAACCACTAGGTGGTGCCATACACATTAACAATTCATATCCATATTAGTCGAATGTTCAATCCATCCTCTAACCAACCTTGAGTGTAACTTTGGTCATCAATGCACGTGTTATTTTTGACGACATTACTTAGTTGATTATGCATTAAGATAACCTTAGTTAGCACTTGTGGAGGTTTCGATATTACTAATATACCTTAGTTATGCGAGAAGTATCTATGACCACCTAAGTGATCTTAATTTCTCTTCAAATCCAAAACTCACTGGACTCGATTAGAGTCCCCCAATCGCTCGGACCTAACGGTCCTCGTGATTGGCCAAAATCTTACTCACTATGAATAAAATGGTCATTTTCGGTCACATCGGCGGCTACCTGGCGGTTAGCCGCGACTGTGCATCGGCTAGCCGAACTGTACTGGCGGCTAGCCGAACTGAATTCGGTCAGCCCGCGGTCAGCTTGCGGTTAGCCGAAATTCCAATTTCGGCTAACCGAAATTTGGCGGTTAGCTTTCCAGAAACTGATTTTTCGAACAGAATTTTCTCACCAATTTCGGTCACCTCGCGGTCACCCCGCGGTTAGCCGAAATTCCAATTTCGGCTAACCGAAATTTGGCGGTTAGCTGCACGGTTAGCCTCGCGGCTAACCGAAATTCACTCAGAACTCATTTTTCGAGCTTCAGAAATCCTGAACCAAATCTCCATTTTTGAACTCCTTGAGTTCATACAAGTTCTATAAAAGCATAAATCACTAGAAATGCATATACTTGCCTCTTATGAAGTTCAATGGTAAAAACCCTCTTTCCTTGGCTTGGTTTGGCTTTAAGATGAAACCTCCAAATGAAACCCTAACTCCATGAAAATGTAAAATGTACAAACCCATAAGCTATTTGGGCTAGAAATCAACTCAAATAACCAACAAGACTAAGAAAATCCTAAGAGGAGAGTAACTACTCACTTGTGGCTCAAGGAGAGAAATCTTGGGATCTTTCTCAAGCTCTTTCTCTTCAACAATGGGAAATACTCAAGGAAGAAGATGAAGTTGATGCTTCACACACCCAACCACAAGCACTTTCTTAATCTTGCATTTGATGAAGGAAATGGAAGAGAAAGGGAGAAGAGGAAAATGACTCTAGGGTTTCTTGAGAGTGAAATGAATGCTAAGGTTCATTCCATTCTAATATAAGCATGTCTCACACTAAAGCCCCCTCACATTTCCATTTATTTCATTTTGAGTCAAATGAAACCTCATTTGGTCCATTTGATGTCAAATGGGGTCGTGTCTATTATGAAAGTTGACGTACTACTCGAGATACACGCGTTGGTATCAAGGGTTTCCGTATTTGACGAAATACGCGAAAACTCGTATTTACGGAAAAGTCCTTAGCCTAACATGTTTGAGTCTACACTCACTTTAACCGATTCCATTTCATTTCATCATGCTTAATGCATCATTTGAGACCAATTTCTCTCTCTTGGTCATTAATCTCCATTAACCCATTTATTCATGTTTAGTTAGTATAAATCTCAGTCAATTAGCCTTAATCGCGATTAGTTTGGGTCGGGGTCTAACACAACTCGAAAGTGTACCTCCTTCAAACAAATGGTTTCCATTTTGGGCAAGGAGGTAGGTCATGAGATGATCTATCAAATGTTGGAGAAAAATATTTACGAAGGATGTGCAATCGGAATAACAAATAGATAATTAGAATAAATAAATAATAGATAAAAGTGAAAGTGAGAAATTGAATTTAAAAAGAAATAAAAAATGGTCAAGGCGCACCAATTAAGGTATTTTCTTAAATACAATACTTTTCTACATGCCGATGGTTTTGATAAAATTATGTCCCTAGGATGCAACACCCAGCTCTAATTCAAAGTCTATGTGCATTAGAATAAGAAATATGGTTGCCTTAAAAAATCAGAGCATAATTTGAGAAAAAAGAAACTCTATAATCTTTGTATTTTAAATGCTACATAAAAAAACTTGAAAATGACCTTAATTTATAGAGTTAGAAGAAACTCTTTAGAAGTGGGTTACATCTACTCATAAACCAAATCAAACCAAACCAAACTAAGCCTTTCCCCACTAGGTGGGGTCGGCTATATAGATTTGACGACGCCAATCAAATCTATTTAGGGCCATGTCCTCCTAAATGCCTCAAAAAACACATCTCATCCAAAAGGTACAAATATATTTTAGTAAAAAAATATAAAATTTGAAGTATTTTGAAAAGTCACATTTAAGTGTCTCTTGAGATTTATTTTAATTGTTGGTTTTTAGAAAATATCCAAGATCAAACTATCTAACCACCTTAATTATCTTGCTTTCACATGGGCTCCTAGGCCGTATCAAGAGGGGATGACTGTTCACTCCTATTTATTGGTTATTATCACTTTATAATAATTATAAATTTAGTATCCGCTTGGGTGTTGGTTCACTGGGATAAGGCATGGGTTTGCTCGAAGCCATCTAGATATACCTAGTGCGTGAGTATTGTTAGGTTGTACATATGCGCGCTTGGGGAATTAGTCTTATTGGGTCAAATATCATTGGAACGCATGGGATCTCCCTGTCAACAACAAAAATAATGATTATTACAAATTCAGTTTTACTATATGAAATGATTTTTTTCCCATCTCTCTTGGGAGAAAATCATTTCTCCCATTTTTCATAAAAATTAAGATCTGATTGAATGTGGAGAATGCAAGTTAGTTGAAAGAGACCTAAATGATTAAGACCCAACTATTACCATTAAGGATGGGCTTGGGCCTAAAATGGTAGTATTCATTTTCTACATATTCTTCTTCTTTTTTATAAAAAGTTAAGTTTTCTTAGCACCAACACTATTCCCTAGTAAGATTGGCTTGGGTGAATCAGCCGTTTAACCTAATTCATTGCCATCCCTTTCTAAGGCTAGTTGGTATTATGTTAATATTGAGCCCAATTAATGGGCCTTGCTAGCCTGGGTCTATCCTTAATTCTAGTAATGTTGAACAAGGGTAGGCTCAAGGTGGCCTATGTGGGCCACTAGTTGGACAATTGAGATCTTTCCATCATTGATATTCTAGGATGGTGTCACTGAAATGCATTTGGCTATAGGTGATATATATAACTAATCTAAGCTAGGTGTAATAAGAGAGCAACTTGGGCAGGTCAGGCATTGGCCTCATCTTACCTTGACCCGGATTATTTTGATTTTCAATACATCCACTATTCCCTTGTTTGATGCAATACATTTTCTTTGTAGGAAAAATGAACTGGTTTTCCTCAATATAGAAGAATTCAATTTCCTATGAGATGGGTAGATATGTAGATTCCTCTCTCAGAAACCCACAAAGTGCACAATCCTCTCATTGCACAAGTCCCTAGGGCTCATTTGTCTGCTTATAATACAAAGGAATTCGTGGTCAACTGAGCTCCACTGGAGAATTATTAAAGAAGTGAAGGGTGAAGGATATCATATTATTAAATGAGGACAAAATACAATAATACAGCTTGCAAGGATTATAATCCTATTATAATTAGTATTGACAAATTCATTGGGTATTGGGCAAAACCTGAGATTTATTTACAATTATATTTTTAGTAGGGCTGCCCAAGGAAAATGGCTACAAAACGTATTCAATCAAGACTTGAAGGCTACATGGGTGCACCTTGCACGAGTCAATGCTCTTAGTTTCCAATTAGTATCATATGGGAACTTTTTTCATGATGACATCATATGGGAACATTTGTCATCACATGAGAACTTTGCCAACACATGAGGACTTTTGTCATGATGACATCACATGGGAAACAAAAGAGTTAAAAAAAGACAAATTCTCAGGTATTGTCTCCTTTGTCTTGACATACAAGTAATACAAAGCAAGCTAATAAGGGCCCGTTTGGTAACTCTACTAATTGAGTCAAGTGAAGTAAAGTTGATTTTGAAGAAAGAATAAAATATAAGTGAGTTATGTTAGTATTTTGTTTTTAGTTGTTAGTTATGAAGTCTTTTTGACTTTTTGTATGGAAAAGTAAAGTATTTTTGTATTTTATTGAATAAAGGTAGTTGTTTTTTAACTTTTTATATAAAAAAGATGGGGGAGTCATCTTGTCGAAAAATGGAGGCTTTACTCGACTTGTATTGCATTAGTAAAGTGCCAAACAGGCCCTAAGGGAGTTATATTGGCTCGGGATCCGTGCATCAAGAAAGAGGCGCCTTTAAGCAAAGGCATACGAGGGACAGGACCTTCACAAGCCTGAGCGCGCACACCTGTGCTCAAGCGCCTAGGTCGTGGAAATTCAGATTCGGCTTGACTCTGTTTCCTAATTTCTCTCAGCTTGCCAATTCATGTTATATCCATCTTAGAAGACTTCATGCATGACCTAAAGGCTATATATTGAGGATCATAGCAACTCTAAACAGCACCACTGGTTATTCTCTCTAATTCTAAGCCTTATAATCAATTTGAGAGATCTTTTCTTCTTCAAAGTTTCATCAAGTTGTTGCGCTGAAGTTCTTGCTTTGGAGTTCCTTTCTTCTACTCATTTGAAATAGATTCATCTTGAAGAGGCATTCAAGGTGGTTGGTTCAAGCACGGTGAATGTGTACGGCGAGTAGTTGGCAAGATCAAAGCAATCTTTAGGTTGAGGTGCAACTGGGAAATGGTTGTGAGTTTTCTTGTAAATTCTGATTTATAGTGCCTAGTTGTTTGTTGGCCCGGATGGTGAGGCCCGTGGTTTTTTTCCGAGTAGGGTTTTCCATGTATACATTGTGTGTCATTCTCATTGTGTGGTTGCTTGCTTTTAATCTGGTTTAAGGTTAATTACTAGATTAATCACTTGGTTCTGAAATCTAATAGAGATCTTGTTATTGGGACCTAAGCCTGTGTTAAGACCGGTTTTACACAACAATAAATTGAACGAAAGAATATTTAATAAGGAAAAACCTCTACCTAGGCCCGAGAATTAATGTTCAACTATGATATCCATCTAAATGGACTGGATCATTAGGTTGATTGTGCACTTTTTTGGAAGATTAAAACTTATAGACTCTTGATCAAGTAGTTAGAATGATGATTTGGGCCTCATTCACCGTACACAAATATGTGAAGGGGAGATCTTTTGAACTCCTTGGTCCCATCCCTAGGTGGGATCCACAAGGACCAGTGCTAACAAATGGGGACCGATTGAATAAAAATTTATATGGTATAAATGTATCGGTCCAGCAGGGGCGGCTCCAGGAATTCAAGTCAGTGGGGTCAACAAAAGACATACCTTCCGTAAATAGAATAAATTTATTTTCTCCTTTATTAGCATCCGTCATTTACTTTCGATAATTCGACAAACATAATATAAAATTATCAAATAATCTATTTTCGAGAATCCTACAAAGATAATATTGAATTTTCAAACAAAAATAAATATAAATTTTAATTCATTAATTATTACTAATAGCTCTTAATCCAAAAAGAAATTTCAAATACATAAACTCCTACAGCTGCCCTCGACGGGTTTTCATGTGTTGAAATAGTTGCATAATAACTTCATTATCAACACTAGCAAACACATCCTTTTCAATATATGTGACCAAATAGTCATTCATCCATTGATCTCTCATTCGATTAAGTAATCTATTCTTTACGTACTTCATCGCTGAAAAAACTCTTTCTACAGTTGCAGTCGCTACTGGTAAAATCAATGCCAATTTTAGAAGCAAATAAACTACTGAGTAAACGATATCCTTCTTTGTCTCCACTAATTTTCTAGCAATGTCACTAATTCCTTTAATTTTTAAAAACTCGTTGCTCGAGCGCATATCAGCAATGTAGTTTTGAAGTTGATAGTCAGGTGCCATGAGGTCTATTGCAGAAAAATTAAAGGGATAAAACTGAGCAAGACGGACCAACCTTTCTTTGTCAAAAGCAGAAAATGAATTCGTGGGATTCAAGCAAGCCACACAAAGAAGTAACTCGGTATTAACCTCTGTGAAACGGATGTTGAGCTCTTGAAGTTGCATATCGATGACTGTGTAGAATAGTTCAACATGGTAATGGTGTAAATTTGTAATTTGAGGGGCTTTGCGTCGTGGCCTCCCAAGAACTACAAATATATCATCCATGTTGGGGATAGAAACACCATGTTTGTTGCAAAATGAAGACACTTTGGTCAATAAAGATTCCCATTCATCATCTCTCATTTTCTGCAATTGTAGCGTAGATATTTTAACTAATTTCATGGCATTCACAATATCTTGATCTTTCATCTGCAATGCTAATTACAACTCATTTGTGATCCCCAAATTTTTTTTCATCAAGTGTAAGCTAAAGATAAAATCAAAAGATTGCACCGACCCCATAAGAAAACGAGCTTCAGCTCTTTGCTCGGAGAGTGTGCTATCCTCTTGAACAAACTCAAGTACATCAATTATAGAAGAATACATCACAATCAAGTTCAAAATAGTTCCATAATGTGATCCCCACCATATATCACTAGCCCGTTTAAGACTAGTTTCTTGATTCAAACCTCGTCTACTTGAAAGTTCACCAGTATTTAATCCTTCACTAACTTTAGCAACTTGTGCATCTCGAAGAATATCCCTTCGTTTACACGAGCCTCCAATAACATTCACCAAACTAGTAATCAAGGACATAAGTGAAGCAATATTAATGTGATTTTTAGCAACAACCACAAGAGTCAATTGAAGTTGATGAGCAAAGCAATGAACATAAAAAGTAGATTCATTCTCTCTCATTATCAAAGTTCTAAGACCATTGAATTCACCTTGCATATTACTGGCTCCATCATAACCTTGCCCATGTAATCTTGATAAACTCAATCCATGCCTAGAGAATAATAAATCAATCCCCCCTTGAGTGAGAGAGTGGTGGTACCTACCACGTGTACAATACCAAGAAAACGCTCTGTAACAGTCCCCCCTTTGTCCACATAATGCACAACAACAACCATTTGTTCTTTGACTGGCACATCACGAGATTCATCCACTAAAATGGAAAATAATTCATCCCCAAGATCCTTGATGATGGCATTGGTAGTTTCACAAGCAACAACATTAACAATGTCTTTCTGAATATCATGGTGGGTTAGCTTGTTATTCTTTAGAGTATTTCGCAACACAACTTCATTAATTGATTCATTATGACTAGCTAAAAATTGTAGTAGCTCAAGGAAATTTCCTTTACTACTTGAATCTTCAGATTCATCATGGTCACCAAAAGCTAATCCTTGGCGCAGTAGGAATCTTATGCAATCAATTGGCGCATTTAAGCGAGTTTGATATTCAATCTTAGCTTGTTCGGATTGCTTACAAAAAACACTTTGAATATGTTGCTTTTGCTTCATTAAATCTTGACACTTGTTCCAAGCTTGGTTATACGCACTATTAGGGGCTCCAACATGAACAACTAGCCTTTCATGCTTATTTCAGGTTGTGAATCCGCTCGTTACAAAACTATCACCTCCTGCTTGCTTACCTGTATCAGGCCTAAATGGATAGCAACACAAACAAAACGCTGCATCTTTTTCAATACTATACTCTAATCAACTCCCATACTTCTTGAACCAAGCAGGATTAAATCGACGGAACATTCCACCAATTTCTCTCTGAGGGAATTTGTGGCTAACAAGTTGACAAGGACCCTTTTGCATATATGCTCTTCTAGTCTCATCTTGATCATTAGGATGATAAGATGAGATTTTTGGTCATAGCCCAGGATCCGTAGGAAGATTGGTCGAGTCTAAACGACTTTGCTTAACAGAATCTTGTATGGGATTATCACCACAAGATTCTTGGGCTGGAGATGAGCCTTCTGCCATAGGCGATTTCCTTTTAAAATATCTTTCCATAATTACAAAACTATAGAAGAAATAATAATATAGTCAATTAGAATATTGCATGAATATTTAAATAAGCACAAGCATAAACTAATAGCTATTGAAGGAAAAACCTAAGGGCAAAAGAAATATTAAATTTGACATGTATTAATGTATATGCACATACATTTAGTGCATATTAGAGGGGGAAAATCAATTAATTGCAAAAATCAATTGTTGAGATCTATTTGCAATACTATACCTAGGCTTCAAGCTAGGACAAGATAAAATAGTACTGTAGTAGTTTAGTCTCTTGACCCAACAAGACACTACTGGAATCACATTCACTGCAAATATATATATATATATATGGGATTTATTCGTATGGGAACCGTTCCCACAGTATATATGAGAACTCTGTTAAGAGCCATTGGATCATTACAGTGGATCCAATGGCTCTCACGTTTTACATATAAACATCCCTCTTTTTGTTTTGGGCGCCCAACACATTTCGTTTCCCCCTTTCCACAGCCCCTTTTCCTCTTGCAGAACCCTTTCGAGGGCTTGAAAAATCTGGCCAAGACATTCGATCGGTTTCCTCTCTTCGAAAGGTCCTCCGGCTGCAACCTCTCCGCTCCATCTCCATCTCCTCTTCTTCCTCTCCATCGTAGAGAAGAGATCGAGTTTCTCATCGGTTCGAGAGACATCCAGCGATTTCAGATCTCTCTGCCCCAACTCTTGCCGGAAGCTGTCCTCTCCTCTCCTCTCCTCCAGAATGACGAAGCTCGTCTCTTGCCGAAGAGAAACCCCACGAATCGCCACAAACGAATCTTTCTCCCTCTCTCTCGTCTGTATGTACAACAATCCTCTCTGTTATTTCTATTACTTGGGCTCATATCATCTTTGGCTTCTGTGATTAGGTTTCTGGTACATGAATAATATTTTCCAGAAACCCATTGTTGAAAAGAATACATCTTTTTGATTCTTTTAGTTTTGATTCCATGTTTTCATAGCTGGGGTACTCTCTCTTTTCTTCATTGAAGGGTATTTCTTTGCCTTTTTGTGGATCTAAGTAATGAATCAGTAGAGTTAAATCGATCCTTAAATCGTTTGGTTGAGATGATTTTGTGTGTTAGGCATCTTTCTTCGTCATTGGTAAGGGATGATATCTGCAGCTTCTTCATATGAAGTTATAATTTTTTTTTTTGAAGATGTAACAATGATATCTGCAGCTTCTTCGTATGAAGTTCTCAATTTTTACCACCCTTTCAAGAATTTTGGGTAAAATCTCGTAACTGAGTGTGGGGGCCCTTTGTATATGGATCATGGAAAGATTTGGCATGGAGGGCTCTTAGTAGTTTTTTTTTTCCTTGGGCTTTTAGTAGTTACAACCAAATATTGGAATTCAAATGGTCCCCTGCCTCAATAGGTGTAGTCCAATTTCTCGCTTGTTAGGCCTGTAATTTGCTGATCTAGACCTCTGATATGATAAGGTCCACCGTGGGTATAAAGCCCTCAAGAATGTCCATTTTTGGGCCTCTAATGAAAGTGATAGAATCACCATATCTAGGAGATCTTAAGGCATCTCCCATCCATGGTGCTGGTGGTTTACCAAGAGATCAATGGCCTGGATCATCAAGCAGATATGACTCTCAAGAGCAAGTATAAAACTAACATCAACCCATCAACCCAAATATGCCTCTGATGTCATTTCTCATGATTTCATTTCTCATTTAATATTTGATAATGTTTTCATTTTTGCGAGAAAACAGGAGTGGGTTCTGAACTGTCAAGAGATAGTCCCTAATGGATGACACAGATCCATCTCATGATCCTGACCTCGATTTGCAACTTTGGCTTCCGATCCATTCACAGTCTCCGATAGCCTCAGAATTCGCTGGCAGCCAAGTAATTTACCATCTATGTTTCTCTATTTCTCTCCTATCTCTATCCACAAAAAAATACTATTATGATAAAACTTGCGATTAATTACTTTTCCTTTTTTTTTTATTCTATTTTGCATGTATTGTCATGGTGTGCTTAAAACATACAAAAGATTGACGATGTAGCATCTTTACCAATTAAAACATTTGTGCCACAAGTTGATGAGGAGAAATTACCAAAGGTAGGTCAAGGTTTTGAAAATATTGAGGATGCTTACGATGCTTACAACACCTATGCGAAAGCGGCGGGTTTTAGCATTAGACGAAGCTCGGAGAAGAGGGTCAATAACGAAGTAGTGAGAAAAAAATTTGTATGCTCTAAAGAAGGTTGTAAGAAAGAAAGACTTGGTAGTGAAAGACGGACCTCAGATACACGGGAGAATTGTGGTGCATGTCTTCAGTTAAAAAAAATTAAAGGAGGGCACTGGATTGTATTTAAAATTGTTGTGGAGCATTCTCACCTATTAAGTACCCCTAGAAAGACCCACACGCTACGGTCACACCGTCGGATTGACGGCCCCAAAAAAATTTTTGATAGATACTTATAGTGCTGCTAATATTAGACCAAATAAACAAATGGGGATTTTAGTATTGCAGTTAGGTGGGAGAAATAAAGTTGGTTTCACAGAAACAGACTTTCGAAATCATATTAGAGACAAAAATGAGGAAACAAAGGACAATGATGGTGATATGTTTTACGAACACTTTAGACAATGGAATGAGAGAGATCCAAGGAATTTTTTTGCTATTGAGAAAGATGATGAGGACCACATAAAACATGTGTTTTGGGCTGATTATTATTTTTAGAAGTCATATGAGGAGTTCGGCGATGTTGTCTCGTTTGATACAACGTACAATACAAACAGATACGGTCTCATTTTTTGCGCATTCACTGGAATTAATCATCATGATCAGTCCATCATTTTTGGAAGTTGCTTAATTTCAAATGAGACTTTTGATACATTTGTTTGGGTTTTCAATAAATGGCTTGAAGCAATGCCGGGAGACCCACCAAAGTCCATCTTGACAGATCAGGACCTTGCAATGACAAAAGCCATTGGGTTTGTTCTTCCAACTACAAGCCACCGTTATTGTTTGTGGCACATCATGGAAAATTTACAAAAGAATTTAGGTGGAGTTGCAATACATAAGAATGACTTGATCCCAACAATTAAAAAAAATCGCATTCAACTCTTTGACAACTGAGGAATTTGAATCGGGTTGGCAGAAGATGTTGATAAAAGAGGATGTTACAAGCAACGATTGGCTAAATGGGATGTACGATATCCGTCATATGTGGGTGCCTATATATATGAGACACCTTTTCTTTGGAGGGATGTCTACAACCGGAAGGAGTGAAAGTATTAATGCCTTTGTAAAGCAATATGTGACACAAAAGAATGGTCTATGTGGTTTTATGTTTCGATTTAACCAAGGGATTGCAACTCAAAAGTACCGTCAATTGAAGGCAATTCACGACACTTCTAATGGAAGGCTAAAATTGATGACGGACTTGCCAATGGAGAGGCAAATGTCACAAATATACACAAAGAAGTTGTTTTATAAGTTCCAAGATCAATTCATGTACATAACATCCGGCATTGCTGAGATTGTAAACGATGATATGGAACAAAGAATATATAATGTTTCATCATTCAAAGATAACAAAGAAATTGAAAGGGTCGTCATTTTCAAAAAGGATGAAAAATATGCAAAATGTTCTTGTCAACTATGTGAATTTAAAGGCATTCCATGTGGACACATCATCTGTGTTTTGAAACAAGAGAAAATATACACACTGCCTGAGCAATACATTTTGACAAGATGGACAAAGTATGCGAGGGTAGATGATGATTCTGATAAAAGTACATGCTCTAAATTTGACGGGTCATTGCTAGCACGGCACGGTGATTTATCATATGATGCTGCAAATATCATTGATGAAGCATCATTGTCTAAGGAAGCATATCACCATGCAAAATCAATTCTACAAGACCTTAAAAAAAGGATTTGCGAGATAAATGAAAAAACGGTGATGGCAGAAGATGATCCAAAGAGAAAAAAGAAAAATGCAAGCCCTACAGAGAGATATCTCCCTCCGAAGCAAGCAATTACAAAGGGTCGTCCTAAGAGATTGAAGTCCTCTAAGGAAAAAGCCAGGAAGAAAGATCGACTTTGCCGTGGATGTGGCAAGCGTGGGGTTGCACATGACAGACGCAATTGCCCTGGGCTTGACAAGAGGTACCATTCAGCTGAATTTTTTTAATTTAATATACATTGACAAGCTTTGTTTAATTTTGCCTCCCTTTTTTTTTAGTATTGCACATGACAACTCTAAGCCATTAAATGAAAATGAGGCATCGGAGAGATCCTCTGAGGACGAGACATTAACACAATTAGAAGGTATACATTTTTCCCTTCTAATTAATCAGTCAATTTTTTTTAAAAAATAATTATTCTGATAGTAATGGATTCTTTAGATTACTATTATCATACTAATTAGTCCATGTTTGATCGCAGGATTAATTGATGCTCATGTTGGGTCCTTCCCTCTCTCTCAGGATGAATTGGATTATCACATTAATTGATGCTCATGGCAGGTGTGCTGGGGCCTTGTGGCCAGCTAAGTAGCGGCCAACCAAGTAGCGGCTGTTTTTAGGAGTTTTTTGGTTGTGGTGGTTTCTTTCCCTTGGCTGTTTTAGAGTTCTGACTGTTTTTACCAATTAATGTGGAGATTGAAAGTTTGAGAAGGAATGAATGAATGATGTATAAGTTATTGAATTGACAAGGAATGAATGAATGAATGAATTCAACTTGGGTGTCTATTTAAATGAATGAATTCTACAGGTTTAAAACAGGTGCATGGATGAGTGGATATTGGTTTAATTTTGATGTATTAGTTTTGATGTTTTGATAATACATGTTTGAATTGAAAATGAATGAATGAACGAATGAATTAAGGTGGGATGAGAAGACCCAAGGAAGTAGATGCTTTTGGAGTTGAGAAAACCGGAACTAGGACGGCTTCAGTATCACAGCTATAGAAATTGCTCCTGTTGTTTTGAAAGTCATCCTTTTCTCAATTCCTTAACAAAGGAATTCTGTTAATTTATTACTTGCCGTGCAACCTCCTCTGCCACAGTAACCTCCTCTGCCAATTTATTACTTGTAATACTAACAATGAAACCTATTATTTCTTACTTGCCGTGCAACCTCCTCTGCCATAGTAATTCTGTTAATTTATCTCCTTGTCAACGCCCATTTAACCAATCAACCAGTAATTCTGTTAATTCTGTATTGCAATCCCCCATTTAACCAATCGACCCTCGACTATTGTCTCCAGTGATCTTTTTTTCAACTCATCACTGAGCATATCTTTCAGTTGCTGCCTTTTGGACAACTTCTCTGCATTTTCACTAGCATTTTTCTCCTATTTGTTTCCACCGTTTTGATTTACCCAATGCTTGGTCCTACCTTTCATCTGCTTTAATTTGTCCGTCAGCCAACATCTTGAGTCTTGAGCACCTGTCCACTTTCTGGAGAGATGTCTCATGAAGTCCAGCCATCTAGTTCCAACCATTCCATTCTATGCTGTTGTAGGGGTGGTTCGGAAATCTGAAACACATTAGGTGGATAATGGAATAGCCATGCAAAAATCACTAACTATTTCTGGTGATGATTGATATTGATTTGGAATGGAAGAGTTCGGTGAACACCATCACATCCTAGTAACAACATGTCGTCTGGAGAGATGGCCTTTTAACTCTGTTCACAATTCACCATATGTTTCCCTTTGAAACTGAGATTTTTAGAGAGAGAGAGAGAGAGATGAAACACAGAACAAGAGAAAGAGAGATGAATGTCGTATCCCATTCTTGGATCGACTAATGTATATATAAGGGCTTAATACCCTAATTACAATCAATTACAATCAATTACAAATCAATCACAAATCTTAAATCCTAAAATTAAGTAACAACTTTGACTAATTACAAAGCAATAAATGGGTCAAAATGGATGGGCCTGGATTGACACCCCCCCTCAAATTGATGCTGGGGAGTCATAAAACAGTAATTTGGAGACAAGAAATTGATGTCGAGGCCGAGGAAGTCCCTTTGTGAAGATATCTGCAAACTGAAACTCTATAAGGACATGAGGTAGACTAATGACATCCCGCTTAAATTCATCCCGAATAAAGTGGCAATCAACTTCAATATGCTTGGTGCGTTCATGGAATACTGGATTTTCAGTGATTCGGATAGCCCCAGTATTGTCGGCATGCAATGGAGTAGGAGAGGTTTGAGCGAACCCGAAGTCCGAAAGAAGGCCTCGTAGCCATAAGACCTCAGAACAAGCACAAGACATTGCCCTATATTCAGCTTCTATGGAAGATCGAGATACCCGTTCTTGTTTCTTGCATTTCCAAGAAATGAGAGAATTGCCAAGGTACATGCACCAACCAGTAGTAGAACGGCGTGTGTCCTGACAGCCTGCCCAGTCAGCATCTGCATAAGCAGTCAGATGAAGAGGATTATCCTTTGGATAATATAAACCACGAGGGGCAGTTCTTAGCAGATAGCATATAATGCGCTTCACAGCTGCCAAATGAAGGTGGCGAGGAGCTGTCATAAACTGGCTCACAAGATTAACAGTATAGGAGATGTCAGGTCTAGTGATAGTGAGATAGACAAGACTTCCCACCAGGTGCCGGTATGGCTGAGGATCAGGAAGAAGATCCTCATCATCCTTACTCAGCTTGAGATTTACCTCGACAGGTGTATCAACAGGCGAGGAGTCATGGAGGTCAGCCAACTCGATAAGATCTGATGTGTATTTGTGTTGATTAACAAAAAGACCTTTGGAAGATTGATGCACCTCTAAGCCCAAGAAATAATGCAAGGGGCCCAAATCCTTCATATGGAAGTAAGTCCGGAGGGAATCTCGAAGATATTTGATCATACCATCATCCATGCCAGTGATAATAATATCGTCGACATACACTAGAAGCATCGTAACTCCAGTAGAGGTGTGGCAAAGAAAGAGAGATGAATCATAAGGGCTTTGAGTAAAGCCACTTTCGCATAAGCGACCCCTAAAGGTTTCTAACCCTGCCCGAGGTGCTTGCTTTAGACCATAAAGTGATTTCCGCAGCCGACAGACGGACCTCTTGGAGGGAGAGGGGACGCCTTGTGGTATACGCATATAGACCTCTTCTTACAAATCCCCATGGAGAAATGCATTTTTGACATCCATTTAGTATAATGGCCAAGACTGAGATGCAGCAATGGCGAGAAGTAACCTAACAGATGTCATCTTTGCCACAGGTGCAAATGTCTCCTCATAGTGAATGCCATACTCCTGTCTGTTTCCGAGTGCCACAAGTCTAGCTTTGTGTCTATCCAAGGACCCATCAGATTTAAGTTTGATCGAGTAGATCCATTTGCAACCAATGGGCTTAACTGCTGAAGGGCACTCCACAATATCCCATGTGTGATTCAGAGCCAATGCATCTAATTCCTCCTTCATGGTCTGGTTCCAGCAATCTTGTTGGACAGCCTGCAAATAAGAACTTGGGATAGAGATAGAAGATAGGGTGGTCATCAAAGAAGTATGGGTAAAGCCATACCTCTCAGGTGGTCTAGAAGTTCTAGAGGAGCGATGTAAGGCAGGAGTAGGCGTGGAACCATTTGTCGGAGGAGGATCAGGGGAAGGGCCATCTGCAGTGGGAGGTTTCTCCCGTCGGTGGTATACAAAAGCAAGATTAAACCTAGTAACAGAGGTTTGATCCGAAAAACCTGGTAAAAGAGCTGGGGAAGAGGGAGGAGGACAATCCATGTGAGTTTGGAAGAAATATTGATTTTCAAAGAAAATAACATTTCGAGAAACCCTGATACGACGACCAATGGGATCATAACAAACAAAACCTTTTTGATTAGTTGCATAACCCAAAAAAGCACACCTGCGAGATTGTGCTATGAGTTTCGTTCTTTCGGTGGGAGGTAGATGAACGAAGCAAACACAGCCAAAGGTATGTAGGTGATCAAACATAGGATGATGACCAAACAATTTAAAATGAGGCGTGAAATGATCAATGGTAGGTGATGGAAGGCGGTTAATGAGATAGACAGCCGTTGTGAGAGCTTCAGTCAAAAAACGAGGGGGAACGGATGATTCAATTAGAAGAGTTCTAGTTACATCAAGAAGATGTCTGTTTTTCCGTTCTGCGACTCCATTTTGTTGTGGAGTATACGGACAGGTACGTTGAGAAATGATTCCTTTATTGGTTAAAAATGATTAAAAATCCTTGGAAACATACTCCTCCCCTGAGTCTGAGCGCAAAGTTTTAATGCATTTAGAAAATTGGGTTTCCACATATTTAACAAAAAATGTAAATGCATTAAGAACATCAGACTTCGAATGTAAGAAATAAATCCAAGTAAATCTGCTGTAGTCATCAATGAATGTGACAAAATACTTGAAATGACTATGGGAAAGGGTCGGAGCAATGCCCCAAACATCACTGTGAATTAAGTCAAAACATGCAGTGCTCCGTGTGTGAGAGGTTGGAAAGGGTAAAGTTTTACTCTTACCTAATTTACAAGCATCACAGTCAAAAGAAGCAGAAGCAACAGGTTTATTTATTAATCCAGATTGAAATAATGTAGACATAGTAGAAGCATTCGGATGACCAAGTCTATTATGCCACAAACGAGAATGATTCTGAAGGAAAAAACAAAATAACTGATGTAAAGAATTATTCTCAATAACAGAAGATATTGGTAACGGAAAAAGTCTGCCACGCTTAGGCCCCCTCGCGATCACTTCCCCCGACTCCTGGTCCTGCACAACACATCTAGAAGAAGAAAAGGAGACAGTGTAATTATTTTCAACAAGTTGTCCCACAGAAACCAAATTAGTAGCAAGAGGAGGAGAAACCAAAACATTGGTTAAGGGTAAGGGGCTAGGGGTATCACCAACAGAGGTGATGGGGAGATGATCTCCGTTGGCAGCTTGAACAGTGAGATGACCAGTGTAAGGAACAACATTTTGTAATATGGCGGGTGATGAGGCCATATGGTTACTTGTACCAGAATCTAAGTACCAGGTATTGGAAAGAGAGGAAGCAGTACCTGCAATGTTCATGGATGCTAAGGCATTGATGATCATTTGGTTAACCATATCAGGGGTGAGAGGAGCAGGAGACATAGATTGTGATGAGGAACCAGGCTGTGAGGATGAATCATACGGCAAAGAACCACTGAAGTCAGATGAAGCATATGGTGGAGTAGTCACTGTGGAAGCAGTAGGAGCAGATGACACAGTGGAAGTTCCAGGGCCGGACTGCACATAATCGCGGGAAGCTGAATTGCGAGCCTTCTTCCGACATTCTTCAATAACATGACCAATGGCCTTACAATATCTACAAATTTTTGACTTGCATTGATTTGCATAGTGACCATATTTTTTGCAGTTATGACACTGAACTTTACGGATGTCCCGAGGAGGTTGTCTAGCTGTGGCAGCATAGGCAAATGGAGCCTCCGCAGAGCGTTGTTGTTCCAGATTAGTTTTAATAGCGAGACGTTGTTCCTCCCGCAGAAGTTCCTGAAGACATGCATCCAAGTTGGGAAGAGGAGCCCTGCTCATCAAGCTCGATCGAACTGTCTCAAACTCCAAACGAAGTTTCATGAGGAGCTGATCCCGATGACTACTTTCCTGTAATGGAAGTAATTCTGGTAGAAGTGCGGCAGATACCGTGGCAAACTTAATCTCATCATATTCAGACCACAGGCGGCGGAAGCCATTGTAATACTCCTGAATAGTTTGGGTGCCTTGAGTGAATTGTGAGATTTCAAGTTCCAATTGAAATTGGCGAGCAGCATTGCCTTGTTGATAAATTTTCTTAAGATAGTCCCACATTTCACGGGCAGTTTTGCAGGGTTTTAAGTTGAGAATAAAATGTGACTCAACAGAGCCTAGCAACCAGGTTTTGATGTTAGCATCCTTTGTCTTCCAAGCTAAAATCTTCTTGTCATCTTCCGCTGGTTGAGGTTCAGATCCATCAATGTGTGCCCAAAGTTCTTTTCCTTCCAAGTAAATTTAAAATTGGAAGGCCTATGAGGTATAATTTGTCCCATCAAAGCGAACCAGGGCAATCTCATGTTTTTCCATTACGAAAGTCTAGTAAGAAGCACACACAAGGAAGACAGGGTGCTGAATTGGGTAGCAGTACTGTTGCAGTCCAATCGTAGACGGATCAGACCACAGTCAAGATTGTAAGAACACAAACAGGAGGTGTTGCAGCAGACAGCAACCAGTAGGCAAGAACAATTCCCAGAAGGCACAGAATAAAAGTGCACAACAAACAGTACCCAGAAAGACACAACGAACAAATTATCACAGTAGTAGTGCAAAGGAATCAACAGATTGGATCAAGTAGACGCAGCAGTAACAATCAGCAGTAGTAAGGAACAAACCAGCAACAACAGCAGTAATAAATAGCAGTAGGAAGAACCAGCAGTAACCAGCAATAGAACAGTTGCTGTATGCATAGAATTGTGCACTAAACAGTACCTGACGACCCAAATTTTTGAGTTGGGTTGTGTACGTGGGCCCCACCTAGTGATCTGTTGACAGATCTGAGTATGGGGATGGGTTCACAGCAAATTTCGACAACTACTGGAAGTGGTCTCAGGTAGAACGAATCCAAATCCAAACTTTTGGACGGCTGAGATGAAAAGAAATGGACAAAACTGATTTTCTACAAAAAAAAAGGTAGATGGCCTACCTCTGATGATCCATAAATCGTGAGAAAATCTTCATAAATATGTATAAATCCAGGCGACCAATATGGGCTGCTTCCGCTGAGTAGCAGATGATGATCGCAGGTGGGCCACTCCTGATCTGAGATGATCAGGGAAGATTAGATATGATCTGGCTGAAGAAGATGATCACAGATGATCATAAACAGGCTCCCAATGAATGGAAGATGAGTTGGGAGAAGATCAAAGATGGTCGACCTTGCTCTGATACCATGACATTTTTAGAGAGAGAGAGAGATGAAACACAGAACAAGAGAGAGAGATGAATGTCGTATCCCATTCTTGGATCGACTGATGTATATATAAGGGCTTAATACCCTAATTACAATCAATTACAAATCAATCACAAATCTTAGATCCTAAAATTAAGTAACAACTTTGACTAATTACAAAGCAATAAATAGGTACAATAAATGGGCCAAAATGGATGGGCCTGGATTGACAGAAACTGTGTTTGGAGTTCTTTAGTGGCCAAAGAGTTGAACCTTTTGTTGGATGGCCACAACCAACAACCTTGGATCATCTTATAGTAGCAACTTTGCTCTTTAGAATATTTGTTTCATGAGTTGGTTGTTTGTGGGCAACCTTATTCAGTGTGGAAAACTAAATTTTGTAGTCTCACACAACAGGTAGAAACAAACTCCATTACAGAACTGAAAGTTCCTGAACATATATAATATCCATTCATTTGGGTTCATCAACATCTACAAAATCTAGTCATGATCAGACATCTAGATATTGACTTCTCAAAAACATACATTTTAACATAATGTTTTCATAATGCATATTAAACTTATAAGACAACAAAAAAACACCAATATACGATTATTTCTAATTTGCACATTATAACAATGTTGCTGAAAACAAAAATATAAAGTACCTACTTTCCAATTAGGACATCTCCAAAACTTTCTATTTGGATTAGAAGTTGTACGAGATGTCAGACAAATCATCTCTCCACAAGAGCATTTTGGTGCATATTCGGTGGAATAAGAATTGGACGATGACATCCTGTCATGAAGAGTTAGCATCCGGACCAAGTTTCCACATGTGTTCAATTCAGCCACAAGCAAGATTCAAATCCAAATAAACACTACCATCCATGGCCCAACACACTAAAACCATGTTATCAAGAAATTCTTAGTAATGAGAACTTGGAAAATAATTGAAAATCAATTAACAGTGATAAGAAGAGACCTACTATCAAAGAACAAAGAAATCAATGAACTGAAAATGGACTGTTAAATTGGTGGGTAACCTCTTTGGTGGCCACTGATACTGTGTATGGTTTTAGTGGCTTGATGAGTAGTTAGAAAGTCACAGGCTGAGATTACAACCTATTACCATCAACTTTTCTATAGTTCACATGTTCAAATGCATAAAATGTGCTGAAAACTCCACTACAACAAGCTGTATATGTAGAATCATTTTTTCAATCTAGCAATGATAGTAGATATATATAAATAAAAACCACTTTACAGATCACACATGTAATCAAGTCAGAGACCAAAACATGTTACAGGAGAGAACAAGAAGTTGGTATTGTAAGATACAACAAGGATTTCAAATAAAACCCATCGGAAATTCCGATGTGATTTCATTTCTTTGAAGAGCATGAGAAAATCTCAAAATCAGCCCCCTAGATTGCCTTGGTATGCAAATAGGATGTTGTCACATAGTGGAGATTATTATAAAGCAATGTGAATGAACCCCTAGATAAATCCAAACCCTAAAAAAATAAAAAAGATGTATTCCAATATTTGGCTCATATTAATTGATGCTCATATTAATTGGACTACACCTATTGAGGCAGGGGACCATTTGAATTCCAATATTTGGCTGTAAGCCTGTAACTACTAAAAACCCAAGGAAAAAAAAAAAACTACTAAGAGCCCTCCATGCCAAATCTTTCCATGATCAATATACAAAGGGCCCCCACACTCAGTTACGAGATTTTACCCAAAATTCTTGAAAGGGTGGTAAAAATTGAGAACTTCATACGAAGAAGCTGCAGATATCATTGTTACATCTTCAAAAAAATAAAATAAAATTATAACTTCATATGAAGAAGCTGCAGATATCATCCCTTAACAATGACGAAGAAAGATGCCTAACACACAAAATCATCTCAACCAAACGATTTAAGGATCGATTTAACTCTACTGATTCATTACTTAGATCCACAAAAAGGCAAAGAAATACCCTTCAATGAAGAAAAGAGAGAGTACCCCAGCTATGAAAACATGGAATCAAAACTAAAAGAATCAAAAAGATGTATTCTTTTCAACAATGGGTTTCTGGAAAATATTATTCATGTACCAGAAACCTAATCACAGAAGCCAAAGATGATATGAGCCCAAGTAATAGAAATAACAGAGAGGATTGCTGTACATACAGATGAGAGAGAGGGAGAAAGATTCGGTTGTGGCGATTCGTGGGCTTTCTCTTCGGCGAGAGACGAGCTTCGTCGTTCTGGAGGAGAGGAGAGGAGAGGACAGCTTCCGGTAAGCGTCGGGGCAGAGAGATCTGAAATCGCTGGATGTCTATCGGTTCGATGAGAAACTCGATCTCTTCTCTGCGATGGAGAGGAAGATGAGGAGATGGAGATGGAGAAGAGAGGCTGCAGCCGGAGGACCTTTCGAAGAGAGGAAACCGATCGAATGTCTTGGCCGGATTTTTCAAGCCCTCGAAAGGGTTCTGCAAGAGGAAAGGGGCTGTGGAAAGGGGGAAGCGAAATGTGTTGGGCGCCCAAAACAAAAAGAGGGATGTTTATATGTAAAACGTGAGAGCCGTTGGATCCACTTTAATAATCCAATGGCTCTTAACAGAGTTCTCATATATACACGGTGGGAACAGTTCCTATACGAATAAATCCCTATATATATATAAAGATTATATAAAAGTACTTCACAAAAGTACAAACTGATAATAAAAAAATTTAAGAAAATGTTGGAGATAACTTTTGCAAAGGGATCTGATAACATGTACACATAGTTGAAAAAGGCAACGATAGGTTATAGCCTTATAGGTGGCTGTTGGATGACCTGAAGTGGAATAAAAAAAAGCATTGCCATTAAACAAAGGATAAAACTAGAAAAGTAGACAGCTAGAATGAACATTAAAATCAAGAGGGGAGCCAGGGAGAGAGAGCCACCATCTCAACCGACAAAAAAAGAAGGAAGAAAATAGAGAAACAAGAGAGTAGGGACTAAGGAGACATGGAGAGACCTAGAGAGAATGGAGAGTAGCACCTGCGTTTTTCCACCCGGGCTTGACTTTTTCCTCTTTCTTTCTTTTTTTCTTTATAGTTTAGCAATATGAATCTTCTTCCTTTTCTGTTGTTTCTTCTTTTTCTTCTTTCTAAGGGCTGAATGACTGAGATAAAAGCCAAGAGTAATTAGGGTATTGGCTAGGAGTAATTAGGGTTATATTTGTGGGAATAATTTATCTTGGGGTATAACACTTATCATTTAAATATGGATTTTTTTTCCAAAATTAACCAAGTGCTATAGTGGGGTCAAACTTTTAACTTGAGTGGGATCAAAAGTTTTTTTTTTTTTTTTTTAATATTATTTCATATCTCAGTGGGGTCAAACTTATAAATTAAATGAGATCAATTTTTTTTTAATATTATTTCATATCTCAAATGCAAGTAGCGCCGCCCCGCGGTCCAGTTGGGTTTGCTAGCTGATAATTTTCATTTCGTTTTAAAAAGCAAAAGAAACTCATGTCTTGAGTGGCATTTGAACTGTACACCTTAAAAATCCAAAAAAAAAAAATATATATCCCTTGCCTACTTCAGCGTGTACTTCCATTATGTTATTTGAAAGATTTATTGTGTAACATATAATTTAAAGCCAAGTGAAGATAGGGTTCAACTCTGGTCAAAATCAGTAAACCTAAAACTACTTCAAACCTGGTCAAATTTATTAAAAGTGTTTTTGCTGCCTCTGTTATTCCCTCAAGATTTTTGATAGAAATGGTTAGGTAAAAAAATTTAATCCTTTACAAATTTGAATCCAAAAACTAACGACTCGGCATTGAAAAGGGTGTGTCGGCAAATATGAGTCACTCCTTATTAAAAGGAGAATCGGCAAATATGAGTCACTCCAAATAAGGACCATAGATAGCCCCAATCGAACCTAACACCACATTCAATGGACCTGCCGACTCCCATTTGGAGCAACCCCACAGAAACGTCCTCCATTTACTTCAAATCCTCTTTTGAAAAGAAAAGGCCAAAAGAAGAATAGACTTCCCCGAAACGACAGCTGCCCGCGTGAGGAAAAATAGGTCCAGAAATCCAAATCCTTCACAGACCCGTGTCTCCTCTCCTCTCCTCTCCTCTCCTCTCCTATTATAAGTAATAGAAGATATCGTTTTTGCTTCTTTCTCTTTGTTTTGTATCTCTTCCATGGTTGGGACTCGGGAAGAGATGGGTGGCTGTTGAATAAAAACCAAGAACAAAATGTCCAACGACCTCCTGTATTTCAATCTCAACACGGGAGGGAGAATCCCGTCCGTTGGTTTGGGCACGTGGCAGTCTCCCCTCGGTGAAGTGTACAATGCAGTGATCACGGCCGTTAAGGTAAAACTCCAAACCAATCCTGTCCATCCATTCCACTGGTTCGCACTAACTCACTCATGTCATGTCCTCTGCGTCCATGCAGGCTGGCTACCGGCATATTGACTGTGCTCGAAATTATGATAATGAGGAGGAGGTTATCTATATCCTATATCTTTCCATGTATCTCTTTAGCTTAATCTACATGTATTGATTGCTAGCTCAGATGGTTTAAATATCGATCTATTGCAATACCGCTGTGTTCTCGGTTGTGAGGTAAATTCACAAACAAAGGTTTCCAACCCTCTTAGATAAAGCCTATGATGCCCAATACGGCAGGAATACGCCGTGGACATGCCAAAAACATGGATTGTACACATAAAAAGTGAATCATGATAAGATACGACATGATACGTTCCTCATTGTGAAGTATCCTTACATCATAGAGGATAAAGCATTCCTGAGGCCACTCTTCAATAGAGCCATGCTATAGTGGAACTCTACGCCTCTTAGTATCCCTCATCACTCGACTAGCAGGGAGATAAGCCCCCCTGGGTCTTCTCCACATGCTTAATCAGGGGCCACATTATTTCTTGCATTGATCTAATAAAAAAGGAGCAATGACAACAATATTAATATGCTTGTTAAAATTGCAGGTTGGTCAGGCCCTGAAGAAGCTGTTTGAAGATGGAGTAGTGAAGCGTGAAGATATGTTTATCACCTCAAAACTATGGTGGGTTTTTCATTTTCTCTTGAAAGAAATACTTAGGGGCTAATTTTATAGATACCCACCATCTTGATTCTTGACAAATTGTTGAAACAATGTTTCAGAAATTGAAGCAGACCATCTGAGTCTTAATTAAAGTCCACAGTTAAAGACCCTTTTGGTTGTTGGGTCAAGTCCAAAGGTACTTAGGTCCATGTCCAGTTATCTGAATGTGTTTGACTCATGTAAGGATCATGCCTGAGTCAAACCTTTTAGATCAGAAATCTAAACTCAGAACAGCAATGGATCCCTGTTTTTCCAAATACCCGTGGGGCTAACTAACTAATAAGCAGTCTATGGCGTAATTGAAAAGTGGGGTTAGATTTGACCCCAGAATTATGGATAGACCCATTCAGTGATTGGGTTGTGTCAGACATCGAAATTTTAAGAGGTTTGGGTTGAAGTCCACCATTGACCAAAGTAACAGACCCAAATCCAAACCCTTCACATCCCTCTGTTTTTCCAATTGACATAATGTAAATATACCTGTGCAGGTCCAGTGATCATGCACCTGAAGATGTGCCAGTGGCTTTGGATGCTGCTTTGCAAGATTTGCAGCTTGACTATATTGATCTTTACCTGGTATGTGTTTTCTCTTCAGAATTTATATTCTATCAAATTTTCATGGGCGACTTTTGTCTCACATTTAGTTATTTATCTCACTCACAGTTAAAAGTATCATTTTGTGAATTCTTTTCCTATACGTTGGACTTTGGTGTTTCACAGTTCTGCAGTTTGTTTTGTTTATCCTCTGTTGATGTATGTATGACCATCCCAACGTATATAGTTACTGGGCCCAATATCCAGGTTCTTGTTGGGACTAAAATTAGGCATAAGGCAGCCCTTTTGCTATATTCCTTTGCTTTATATGTCAGCTCATATTGGGTTTATAGTCAGCCATTTGACATGCCTAACCTGTTTAACTACTGGACCAGAAATCAGGCCTGGTCCAGCAGCAGATGGGGCTAGAAAAGACAGTCTAAATTACACCCATTTCTGGCCAGGCTTGGACTGGACCCCTGCTAGCCCAGTCCTTATCCAGCTCCTAGTGTCGGTAAAGGCTGCTTCTGTTTAGATGAGATATTGTTTGCAGTCTGGATTTTAATCTTTCCATATTTTTTTATTCCATCTATTTTTACTCATTGTCTTTGGCCAAGTTTAAAGGTGTAAGCTCTTATAATGTACTATTTTCCATTAGTTACCAGTGATTTATTTATACAACTACACATATAATATTCTTCTTTAGGTGAAATATAGTTTGTAGCTTTTATGTTTTAGCTAAACAATGCTGTGAAATCTTTGAAGATCCATTGGCCCATGAGGACAAAGAAATCGACTCGTGGTTTCAATCCAGAAAACATGGCTCCACTTGACATCCCCGGCACATGGGGTGCAATGGAGAAGCTATATGATTCTGGCAAGGCGCGTGCCATTGGTGTGAGCAATTTTTCTTCAAAGAAGTTGGATGATTTGCTGAAGATAGCGCGTGTGCCTCCAGCGGTTGATCAGGTGGAATGCCATCCTGGATGGCAACAACACCGGCTCCGTGAGTTCTGTCGATCTAAGGGTGTTCACCTATCTGTAAGTCTTTCAATCTATTAGCATTTGTTTCATTAGTGTATTTTCTGTCTAATTTTTTGTTTCCTTAGGTTGTATCTGGGTACATCCAATTGCAATTGGCTTGAACATTCTAGTGTAGCAACAATGGAGAGAGCTTCGATTGAGTTCACAAGAAAAGTTTACAGTACAGATCCAATAATAGAGAAATTTAGAACAACTTTTGAGATATGGTCTTGGATAATTATAATATTACAAGTTCACGGAACCAGAGGAATATGGTTTATGATTAATAAGCTACTATATGTTCATAATTTTGAACGTGTACTCAAACCTAACCTGATTTGGGTTGCAACCAAACAGGTCCTTACTCATTACCTATGTGTTCATCATGGTTTATCTAATGTTTCTGGTCACAGGCCTACTCGCCGTTAGGTTCTCCTGGTACAGCATGGATGAAAGGGGATCTCCTTAGGGCCCGTTTGGTAATTTACTTTTAAAATAAAGTGGAGTGAAGTGAAATGAAAAGAATTAATAAAATATAAGTAAGTTATGATGATATTTTGTTTTTAGTTGTTTGAAATGGAATATTTTTGACTTTTTGTATGGGGAAATGTAGATTTTTTGTCTTTTAGTGAGTAAATGTAGTTGCTTTTTGACTTTTTTTGAAAAAGATGGAGGGAATTTTTGTAAAAAGTGTTTTTGATGGGATGTTTAACTTAACTTGACTTTATTAGTAAATTTACCAAACAGGCCCTTAAGAAGCCAAATCTAAATATGATTGCAGAGAAATTGGGAAAGACTACTGGACAGGTTGCTCTGCGTTGGGGCCTCCAAATGGGTCAAAGTGTGCTACCCAAGAGCACAAATGAAGCGAGGATAAGGGAAAATCTTGATGTGCGTGATTGGTCTATTCCTGAGGATCTGTTTCCCAAGTTCTCTGAAATTGAACAGGCAAGTACTTCTCTCTCCTCATTGTTCAATGCAATTTTTCTCCTTACAACACCTATATCTCTTTGTTGGTGAATTTCTTATTGCGTCTGTTTATTTGTTAAGAGAAATGAGATTTTTATAGAAGAAAATTACCCTTTCTCTTTTGAATTGAGATTGAAAAGGTTAACTTATTGTTGTAATGATTTAAATCAAGAATTATATGGATATGTATAACCATATATAATGTTAATCAACAGAAATCATAAGTAAGATTCTGCACCTAAAATTTATTATTTTAGCAATCCATGGTCCTTGACCATGTCAAGTACAACAGGCGATTTGATCAATTGAAGAACTCCATTGAGGATGGACTGTGCCCCAAAACTACTGGTGGGTGAGTTCTATGAAAGATTCAACATAAGATTCAGTCAATGTAACGTCCCACATCGCTAAGAGACTGTCCAGAGACTGGGCTTATATATGTTCATGCCTGTGAGTCTTGTAAAACGCGTTTTGGAGCTTAATGGGCCCCGAGAACAAAACTTTGAGGCCTGGGTCATGAATGGTGCGCTCTTCTGCCCTGTGCCAAAGAGGATAATATCTGTTGGGCGGACCAGGTACCGGGTCGTGATATTTAATATGGTATCAGAGCCGATGTCGGCTCTCCTATTACAGTCAAGATTAATAAGATCATAGAGAAAAAAACGTACGAAATGTAAATCACATGATTTAATAGGACCCATTGAAAGAGCTTTGACCCACATTATGTGTCAAGCCCCTACATTTTCTTTTTTCTTTTTCTTTTTTTGCTTTTTGGAAAATGAGTATGTGTCTTAAACCAAAATGAGAAAAAAAAATGTACTCTAAGGTACATAAAGAATACATCATCTTTATGGCCCTTTCAAGTTTCTTAGGGATGGTCAAGTAACTATTACAAAGTATATGACATTCTGCAACACGGGGAGAACAAATGACCCTATTGACTTGCGAGAAAGTGCAAGACACACAACAAACTATAATAACAAAACCTAGAATTAACTTATGTTGATTTTTCTTTCCTTAACTGCTTTATCTTTTTTATATTCCTAGGAACAGTCAACTTGCATGGGAACTAAACATTCAGCACTTTCAGTTTCATGCTTAATTAGTTTCCTTTCGAAAAATAATATATAAATTTTTTTCGTGTAATTGTGCAGAGAAGATTACTTACAGGCTATTCCCTTGTTCATGAAACTAACAGTCCTTACAAGAGCATAGAAGAAGTCTGGGATGATGATAATTTCTAAGAAGGCATCTGATCCTTTTCCCTCAGATGGGAAAATTGCCTTTTATTTTTGTTAACTAGAATCTCTATATGTTTGAATTTCAATTTACTTCACTACAGAACTTTGTGTTTATTATCAATAAATGTTTGCCCTAGGAGTTCTATACTTGAAAAACTAGCTAATGATAATATTTTTACACTTTGGAGTCGCTTTCTTCCCCATACGTTGAGATGATTATGAAATACATATTATGGGAAAATGAAAGCATAGGGTCCTTTAAATTAGGAAGCTTTGGACTTGTACTACCCCGGCCCGGCTTTACCCCCGAGTTAGAAGTCTTGGAAGAATCATTTCAGACCCATTTCTAGGACTAAAGATCGTGATTTGGAATGACTCAAAATACTTATTTATTTAATGTAATGATAACACTTAGCAGGGCCAACCAACGAGTTAGGTTTTGTGACAACAAAAAAAGGTTTCTTTTGACGCAAACCTACAAAATGGGGTATAGTTCAATGGTAGAGTCAGCCGAATCGTAAATGATTTACACAAGATACTTTGAATGGAATCACGAGTCGTCGAACGATTTGATAGACAAAATCTCCCCATCCCAAAACCAACTCATAGAACATAGAAATAGAAGAGGGTGCGTTGATACATTGATGTTGAGAAATAATGGTGGAGAAATCTCCATAAGGCCAAGTTTGGACTTAAAAGAATTTTCTTCGACTTTTGTCTCTCATCTAGATAGACACAAGGGCCCCTTGGATATGACGAGAAAATGACAACTAGGGGATCCCTGCTAGGTGGATAAATGAGTTGTATTATAGAGATTCACTATACTTTCCTTTTGTAGGAATTTACCATTGTCGTATCAATTTGCCTGGAGAAAAAACAGATGTGAAACAAATTTAGAACCTGTTTTAAAAACCAAAATATAGTTAATTCAATGGTTGAGCTGTCCCTACGAGTAGAACGATCTGGCATCTGGAACCACTTGGGTCATCTTCATAATAAACTTACCCTTTTGATAGGACAAACCATCTGACTTCATCTAACCCTATATGTTTTAACAAATTTGAGGCCCACAACAAGTGTTCCTCCCTCAAAGCAATGGAAACAAATCGAGGTAGGTTAGGAGTGACCTTTCAAACCTCCTACCAAACAAATTTGTTCTGCCTCTAAGTGCGCACACAGGCTAATACGTTCATCACATCAAGAGGACTTGGTTGTTCTAGGGTTGTGAATCGGGCTCTCTTACGAGGATATCTTGAGTTGCCCTGCCCTCAAAAGGCCAACAAAATGAGGGCTAAGGGCTGCCTTTGGCAAAAATTGTCTAGCCTGCCAATTTGAGGGTCGGGCTTGGACAATACTAGACCCGGCCCAGCTCAGCTCTCCTATTTTTCTTATTTATATAAATGGATATATTTGAGCTTACTTATATAGATTCTCATGTGATTCTTACATTAATTTTTTACATAGTTTTTATGTGATTTTCATGTGATTTTTATAAAAATAAGTCACACATGGATGTCATACGATTAATCCAAAGCCCCTCACAGTCACTACCCCTTATGAATTGGCAATAGTCCAAATTTGACCCCATCTAAGTCATACATGGATGTTATGCGATTAATCCAAAGCCCCTCACACTCACTACCCCTTGTGAATTGGCAATAGTCCAAATTTGACAAAAAAAAAAAAAGATTCCTTCTAAAACCAAGGGTCATCTATGAAGGGGTTAGGTAGGATGATCTATTGGAGTTGATATTTAACAAATGATTAGGTCTCATTGCAATCTTTCCATCTTCCACTTCCCTATTATTGGCATCGCCCCAAGTGGACCCCAAAAGGATGTCTCTCACAATGTCTCTTAGGGACCCCAACCCCTATTTTTTTGGGAAGGCTCTTGTAAGATCATCTCTCATGAGAAACTTTTGGTGGATTCACCTTTGTTTAGGCGCGTGCGACCCTTTTATGATTGATCCAACACCATCACACTCACTACTTTTAATAAATTGGTACCTTGACGCATCCAATCGTTACTCGCTTTTGAACTGAGATCCTAAAAATTTCTAAAACTATTAAGCTTGAGGGTCATTGATGAAGGGGTTAGGATGATATACATTGGGATTAATATTCTTCAAAGTACTAGGTCACATGGAATCTTTCCATCACCCCACCTCCACGTATTAGCATGACCCCAAGTGGGCCCAAAAAAATTGGCTGTCAAGGTTATCTCTCCTGGTTGTCTAGGAGAGCCGAACCCATATATATTGGGAAAGGCTCTCCAAAGGATGTCTCTCATGAGAGACATTTCATGGATTCTCCATTTTTTAGGCGCATGAGACCCTTTTATGATTAATCCAACCCCTTCACTATCACTCCCCTTATAAATTTGCACAAACTCCAATTTGACACATATCTAATTGTTGTTCATTATTGGATTGAAATCCTAAAATAAATCCCTTTTGACCTTGAGGGCCATGTGGATGAATGGGGTTAGGATGATCCCTTGGGTTGATATCTTGCAAACTACTAGGTCCCGTTAAAATCATTCCATCCCCCAACTCCCCATGATTAGCATGGACTAGGTGGGCCCCAAAAGATTGTCAGTCACAATTGTCTCTCATGGTTGTCTCTTAGGAGAGCCAAACCAATACATATTGGGACAAGCTCTCCTATAAGGATGTTTGTCATGTGAGGAATTTCAAGGATTCTCCTTTTTAGGCACGTGGGTCCCTATCATGACTGATCCAACCCCCACGCATACCAACTACTCCTTATATTGAATGTTGACCAACATCTATTGTATTCAATCACATCCCTTAAATCATATTATAATTGATTCAATTAGCCACTTTATATATATTAAAGCAAAGGAGGAGGTGGGCTGTGAGGGGTGCCACGTCATCCCTAAAAGGTCTCTCCTTTCAGAGAAATACAAAAGAAAACGTATGTGTATTGTTTGGCTTTGACGATTTGGTTTAAACAGAAATAGAACATTCAATCTGTTTTTTGAAATTTGAATACTTGAATGCATTCAATCCACTTCAATGCCTTCCCTAAACAAGACTTCATCCTTGCCAGCTTTCTCAACCCCAGAATCTTCATTGTCTTCTTTGTCGTTCATCACCGCTAGGGTTTTCTCTCTAGCTCTTCGTCTTTCGTTTCTGGTATGCGTTCTCTGTTACCCGATCAAGGATTCAAGTTTACGTCATTTCTCTGATTTCTATTGTTATCCCACATGCCTTCCCTACGGTCTTTTTTTTTTATTTTTAATCTAGTTGAAAAGTTCTATTCTTTACGTTGCAAGGAAAACCATTTAGGGGTTGTTTGTCTTTTACGCGTGGTATATGTAAATATAATTTACACATATAAATGATGAATATTCAAAGTTAAAGTATGTAAGGTTTTCATATGCATTTCTTTTTATCATGTTTGTCTAATTACACCATTTTCATATCATTTACACATGTGATTCATTTTACCATGTTTGCTTCAATGACACGTGTAAATGTATTAAATGATATTGTAAATGATAGTTATTACTTGAATAAAATTCTACTATAATAATATGAACAAGAGATAAAAATTTGACACACTTTATATCAAAGTTTTCATTTGCATTTTAGATCCTTCTAAAGGAACATGTAGTAGATCCTTGAAATAGAAGAATTCCATCTTCACAAAATATATATTTCGGAATTCATTTTAAAAAAATGATAATATACTCACCCACGAAAAAGAAGATTCATTGCATCTAATACTCATTTAATTGAATTCATTGCATCATTTGCGTTGTTGTAGCTCTTCTATTTACTGATGCATTCCACATATCTGACGCTATTGTATCTCTAAGGCGATAAGCAAATTGGCTGTTAGACTCATCGTTAACTGCATCATCTTCATTGTCTTCTTGATCGATATTTATCACTTCATGACAGTGACGTTGGCACAATTCATCATTGTTGGGATTTCGCATCATGATGAAATTGTGTATTACATCACAAGAATTTACAATTTTTTTCTTGTGTTTTTTAGGGATAAGTCTATGGTATATGTGTCAAAATAGGAAATCGTTCCTTCCACAGGCCAAATGTTCTTTCCACAACATTTCGAAGTTTTGAATGACGAAGGTTAAAAAGCTCACTAGGCATCCTAGGAGCTAATGCTTGAGGTCCATATTCCTTTAAGTGATATCGGGTTCCACGATAGGGTCCAATAAAACCTCGCCTATGAGCATAACCAGCATCAACGAGATAGTACTTTCCTATTAAGAATTAAAATGAGAAAGTTTAGTATATATATTATCTAAATATTTTAATATATGTATAATTAAAATAGAACCACAATTTACCTTCTGGAACTTGCATATTATATATTCTTTCTGTTTTGTAGAACATCAGATAAGACTTTTTGATCATTGGCTAAGCCTTCAAAACCGGCACATACAAACTGAAAGAGCATGTCAAAACCTACAGCTGCCATTTTGGGCAATGAATCACTTTCTACAACGATAACGTTGATGATCTTTAACTGGAACCCATGCTGGGACATAAGTGCCGTCAATAACACCAATACAATCTTGTTCCATCGTTAATAATTTAAACAGTTTATCATAAAGAATTAAGAAAAAAAGTTGATAATCTGATTACTTAATTACCTTGAAAAACGGGTAGAATATTCGATTTGAAGCAATATGTGCCGGTGTTGGAGTTTTAGGTTCAAGAAGTTTAACATAATCGGGACATATATATATATAAAAGTGCTTCCAAAACAACATTAAAGTACTTCCTAATTGTTTGTCCTGAATGTTGAAACTGAATTTGCATGACCCGATTACACTCCTTGTGGCCTACCATATTTAGGAAGATGGCTTTTCTATGGTGACATTTTTAGTTGCACGCAGTAACCCTTCTCTTTTTAGTAAATCATATAACTCCAAGAACACATCGGTTCTCATATGAAGTAAATCATATGTTAAACGCTCATGACCATGAATGAGGGATTGTGTGAAGTCATGGCTAGTTAAAGATGAATTATGAACTCTCCTCCTTTTGACCCTCTTTTGTTTACAATGATGGTCTAAAAGCATAAGGACAACCGTTGATAGTGCTACCAACCACCAAAAAAGGACCTTCTTCTTTATGTCCATTACCTTGTACTGTAACATATCAATTCACACATAAAAAAGTGAGTAACTAATTCAGTCCATTCATAGAAATATTATTTTCACATGATAAATTAACATTTTCCATCTAAAAGAAAAGCACACAACAATTGGATAGGAAAGAAAAGTCAAATAATATTAACATAACAATAAAATATAAAAGAGTGCCAAATTTAAATAGAGAAGTCACACTTGGTCCAACATAACACTACAATATTAAACATTGCCCAAAATGCAAAAAAGATATTATAGTCCAAAAAAAGTCACACTTGGTTCAACATAACACTACAATATTAAATATCGTCCAAAATGCAATAAACTACTATAGTGAAAAAAGTCACACTTGATCCACACAACAATACTAGATTGAATCACTTAATTCCTCCAAAATCCAATCACGTCGATCTTCCTTGGTACGAAATGCAAGGAATTGACTTGATGCTTGTGGATCCCTTAGCATCCTATAAGAGCCTCTCCACATATAGATTTTTCCAATTCTAACTCCTGAATAGCCGCTACAACATCTGCTTGATTTGGCCCTGATTGGTTTAGCTTTTCAGCAACATAGACAAGTGTGGCGGTCATCTCCTTCACTGCACGCACAATTTCATTATCAGATTTCGCTTCACCTCGAACCTTACGTCGAGAATTTGCATTTGTATCTTTTCTAGTACGCGGGGCTTTGGTGACAAACTCACGTATAGAACTTGAAATAATAGAATGCTTGAGATTGTATTATTATCCAGTCTTCCTATGAAGAACCAGCCTCAATATATAGAGTATTACATGCCTTAATCAAGGCTTAAGTTAGGAAACCAATCTAATTACATCAATTTCTATCTAAGTTAGGAAACCAATCTAATTACAGAATATGTACAGCTGTGTTAATCTTGACCAAAACAATCCCACGTGGAGATAACATGCTGGACTGGATCCTATGATGGGCCTTGGGCCTGTTTAACACCCCCCCTCAAATTGATGCGGGAGAATCAACGAGCATCAATTTGCCAACCAAGAATTGATGGCGTGGGCGGGGAAGACCTTTAGTAAGAATATCAGCAATTTGAAGCTCAGCGGAGACATGCGGAAGGCTGATGACATCACGTTTAAGCTCATCTCGTATGAAGTGACAATCAACCTCTATGTGTTTAGTGCGTTCATGAAAAATTGGATTTTTAGTAATCCGAATGACACTTGTATTATCTGCATAGAGTGGGGTAGGTCCTTCTGCGGGAAATCCAATGTCAGAAAGCAGACTTTGAAGCCAAAGAATTTCGGAGCATGCAACAGACATAGCTCGGTACTCAGCCTCGGTAGAAGATTTTGACACTTTTTCATGTTTCTTGCATTTCCAGGAAATCAGACTATCGCCCAAAAACATGCACCATCCTGTCGTCGATCTGCGAGTGTCTGGACAACCAGCCCAATCAGCATCTGAATAAGCTTTGAGAGATAAATGATTGTTGGATGAAAAAAACAACCCGCGTGTCGGTGTGCGAAAAAGGTACCGAATGATGCGGCGAACAGCAGCCAAATGAAGATGACGAAGAGCAGTCATGAACTGACTCATTAGGTTGACCGCAAATGAGATATCAGGACGGGTGATCGTGAGGTAGATCAAGCTCCCCACTAACTGGCGATATGCGGTAGGATCTGGAAGAAGGTCACCCTCCTCTTTGCTGAGTTTGACATTCGGTTCGATGGGCGTATCGACTGGAGTTGAAGCAGTAAGGCCAGCCAAGTCAATGAGGTCAACCGTGTATTTGTGCTGATTGAGAACTATACCTTTAGGCGATTGATGAACTTCAAGACCGAGGAAATAGTGTAAGGACCCGAGATCCTTCATTTGAAATGTTTGATGAAGAGAAGCTTGGAGTTCATGAATCATTTGTGCATTGGGACCAGTAATTACAATGGCATCAACGTAGACCAGTAGCACAGTAATCCCGGACGGAGCATGATGTAAGAACATAGAAGGATCATACTGGCTCGGATGAAAATCCAAGCGGAGAAGAGCAGCTTGAAATTTCTCAAACCAGGCGCGAGGAGCTTGCTTCAGACCATAGAGAGAGCGACGGAGCTTAGCAACCATACCCTTCCCAGATGAGGACCCCGGAGGCAGACGCATATAAACATCTTCTTTGAGATCACCATGCAGAAACGCATTTTTTACATCCATTTGATAGAGAGGCCAGAACCGAGAGACAGCAACAACAAGGATGATGCGTACGGTGGTCATCTTGGCGACGAGAGCAAAAGTTTCATCGTAATCAATGCCATATTCTTGCCGATTTTCGAGAGCAACAAGGCGCGCCTTATATCGATCGAGAGTGCCATCTGATTTTAACTTGAGAGAAAAGATCCACTTGCAGCCAATATGTTTGACGCCCACAGGAGAGGGGACAATATCCCACGTATGATTTTTCTCTAAAGCAGCCAATTCATCGAGCATAGCCTGGTTCCAACATTTGTCCTCCACAGCCTGAGAATATGAGTGGGGAATGGAAGAAGAGGACAAAGTAGCCATTAAGGAAGTATGGGAGAACCCATAGCAGTCGGGTGGTACCGAAATGCGAGTGGAGCGATGCAATGGAGGAAGTCCAGAAGGACGAAATGCCGGAGGTGGACCAGATGCCGGAGGTGGACCGGGAGGGGAATCCCTGAGAGGCGCGTCTGTGGTCCGTCTGTGATATACAAAGTTAGGATTAAAGCGAACAATAGATGTGTTGTCAGAAAAACCAGGTAAGGAAACTAGAGAGGAGTCATCTGGAGGATCAAGATGTTTTTGAAAAAAATACTTGGTTTCAAAAAACACGACATTCCTAGAGGTACGGATGCGACGAATGTGGGGATCATAGCAAAGGAACCCTTTTTGGAAGGGTGCATATCCTAAAAAAACACACTGAGCGGATTGAACTGTAAGTTTGGTCCGTTCAAAAGGAGGCAAATGCACAAAGCAAACTGAGCCAAAAACATGAAGATCATCATAGGATGGAGATGTCTTGTATAGTCGATAATATGGGCTCTGATTCTCAATCGAAGGGGATGGCATACGATTAATAAGATGAGCTGCAGTAGCCAATGCCTCAACCCAAAAACGAGTAGGAACTGATGATTCAAGGAGAAGGGAACGAGTGACATCAATGAGATGTCTATTTTTCCTTTCGGCAACTCCATTCTGCTGTGGAGTATAAGGACAAGTTCTTTGAGAAATAATACCTTTGTTTTGCAAAAACTGTTGAAAATCAGAGGACATATATTCCCCGCCTGAATCAGATCGCAGGATTTTAATGCAGGTGGAAAATTGAGTTTCAACATAAGCCAGAAAAACTTTAAAAACATGAAAAACATCAGATTTGGAATGTAGAAAGTAAACCCATGTGAACCGACTGAAATTATCAATAAATGTCACAAAGTATTTATAGTGAGCATGAGAAAGAGCTGGAGCAATTCCCCATACATCGCTATGAACCAAATCAAAACACTGAGTGCTGTGTGAAGTGGAAAGAGAAAAAGGAAGAGTTTTGCTCTTTCCCATTTTGCAAGTAGCACAATCAAAAGGCACACAAGAAGATAAACCAGTAGTTTTATTCAATAAACCAGAATTGAACAGAAGGGACAAAGTCTTTGAATTAGGGTGTCCAAGTTTTTTATGCCACAATTGGCAGTTATCTCTAATGGAAAAACAAAACACATCATTGTCAAATTTATTCCTAGAAGTCTTAGAAAAATCAAGTGGAAACAAGCGTCCACACTTAGGCCCCCTCGCGATCCCCTTCCCGGACATCTGGTCCTGCACAACACAACCAGAAGAAGAAAAAGAGATGTTACAATTATTTTCAACAAGCTGCCCGACTGACAAAAGGTTGGAAGTTAAATTTGGACACAGATAAACATTTTTCAATAGAATGGGACCAGGGATGTCACCGACAGCAGTAATGGGAACATGGCCCCCGTTAGCTGTTTGTATTTGAAGAGGGCCAGTGTATTTTTGCACATTGGAGAGCGGTGCGCAGGAAGACGTCACATGATTAGACGCCCCGGAATCAAGGAACCAAGTAGAAGATGGAGGGGATGTACCTGAGAGACCAAGAGCAGATAAGGCATTAACAATCATCTGTTGAACCAACTCAGGAGTGAGAGAGGATGAGGGTCCAGGCTGTGAGGGTGCAGATGTAGGAGCAGGCAGAACCGAAGAAGCAGCATACGCATTCGTAGGCTGATACTGTGGAGTCTGAGGCTGTGGTGATGGACGTTGTGGGCGGCGGCGACATTGAGAGATGATATGTCCCGACTTTTTACAGTAACTGCAGACCTTCTGTTTGCATTGAGTTGCAATGTGCCCAAATTTTTGACAACTGTAACATTGGGTTTTGCTCAAGTCGCGCGACGAAGGCTGAGAAGTTTTATTAGCCGAGAAAGCGACTGAATAGGTCTCAGTCTTTTGTTGCGCTATATGAGCCGAGGTCGTAATGCGCTGTTCTTCGCGTAGAAGTTCATTTAAGCATACATCCAAGGAAGGTAACGGCGTCCGATTCATCAGGGCAGATCGGACACTCTCATATTCACTTCGCAGTTTCATCAAAAACTGATCCCTTTGACTAGAGGCCTGAAGATCTTGAATAACGAGCAAAACATCCGAAGCCACATCAGCATACTTAATTCCATCGTATTCCGACCACAGTGTATGAAATCCAGAATAGTAATCTTGTATGGACAAGGTTCCCTGTGTATATTCAGCAATCGCACATTCAAGATGAAATTGACGTGCTGAATTATCTTGATGGTATACTTTCTTCAGATACCCCCATATGTCTTTGGAAGTGGGGTAAGGTTTGAGATTCATGATCAGATGTGGCTCGACAAAGCCGAGGATCCATGATTTTATCTTCGCATCTTTAGTAAGCCAAGAGGAGATTTTCTTCTCATCTTCAGTGGGTTTAGGGTCAGATCCAGAAATATAACCCCACAATTCCTTAGCCTCAAGGTATACTTGGAACTGAAAGGACCAAGCAGGGTAATTCTTCCCAGTGAACCGAATCAAGGTAACTTCAGATTTTTCCATCTCAAGTTGATATTGGCCAAACAGTAAACAGAGAAGAAAATAGCAGCAAAGAGAACAACAGCAATCAGAAACAGCAGAGAACTTGTCCTCACTAGCAACAGACAAGAACAGTATGTAGGATGCCTTTCCCGGTTGTAGAAAACACAATCCAACCAAAACAGGGAGGAAACAACCCAACAAAATACAGTAATTGTGCACAAAAGAGCCCCAGACGACCCTGTCAGTGGCTAAAGATCCACTACGTGGGGCCCACTGATGGTCCTGGGCAAAAATCAGAGGACTGATATGAGTGAGCCTTCTATTCTGTCTTCTACTGAAACAAGAGTGATCTGAATCTACTAAAGATCCAAGATTCTGAATGGTCTTGATGAAAACAAAATGAATTTCTGAAGAAACTGAAGAAAGAGTAAAACACCAACCTGGAGTCTCTAAAAAATTGTGGAAAAATCACCAAAAGTCTTAGAAATACCAGGCGACCAGAGTGGGATGGATTTCTGAAGTTGATCTGATGATCAGGGGTGGGCCACCAAGAGGATGCTTCTGACGCAGAATGAAGATATCGCTGGAATGGAGATGTCGCTGGAAATTTCTGGAAATAGATCCTAGATCTATTTTCTGCACGAGAGAAACTTATTCTCTCTATCCCTATTGCCTTAATGCTGTGGAAGATGTCTATTGATCAGATTGCCTTGAGACTTGCTCTGATACCATGACAAACTCACGTATAGAACTTGAAATAATAGAATGCTTGAGATTGTATTATTATCCAGTCTTCCTTTGAAGAACCAGCCTCAATATATAGAGTATTACATGCCTTAATCAAGGCTTAAGTTAGGAAACCAATCTAATTACATCAATTTCTATCTAAGTTAGGAAACCAATCTAATTACAGAATATGTACAGCTGTGTTAATCTTGACCAAAACAATCCCACGTGGAGATAACATGCTGGACTGGATCCTATGATGGGTCTTGGGCCTGTTTAACATTTGGAACATTCAACCATCTCATCTAAAGTAGATGAATGTATTGCGACTGCATCAATTGGTACTTGGGGGCTTGAGATCGGATGTGGTGGGCGTTGATTTGTCAGTACCACATCCCTTCCATCTACGATTGTATCTCCATATATATATTGACCAACTTTTCATAGTCGGCACAACTTTTTATTCGATACTTTGCATAATCAGGATGTATCTAAAGTATACAAATTGGACAAAACGAAGTAAATAGTTTATAACTTAAACAATTGATGAAATATCATTTTAACTGAAAATTAATGATCCACTCACCTTGACATAGTCATCCCAGACTTGGTCTTTTGCAGTAACCTTTTTCTCCTTGTCATCCCATCCAAACCCACTTAGACCAATCAAAGTCTTGATCTATTTATAACGGGTTTTTAATGTTCTAAGGCGATTTCTAATTTTACCTTTATCATAGTCATCTCCAAACTTTTCCATCATTTTTCATTCTATCTCTTTCCACCCTTCGGTGGTATACCCACCTTCATCTTTTCTCCCAAGGCTTACTTGTTCTATAAATAAGTCCATCAAGTAATCATTAGAGTAGTCCCCATCCATGACATATTCTTCTTTTCTCTTCTACCACGCTTGGTTCCGGTTGGTGCCTCAACTTGGATGGATTGAACATGATCTTCAACTATTTCATTATCCATTTCTAAAAAGTAACAAAATTGTTAAGAAAAATATACACCTTTATATAAATTGGCATTCATGACTTTGTAATTTCCCATTTAGTTACTCTTTCCCACTCATGATCATATGAACAAAATCTTACACTAAATAAACATATCAAAATAAATAGACACACATTGGAACCAACATTCTCAACATATAATGAAACAGTTTGAAGCGAATCAAGGCAGACAATGGTGTCCTCCATGTTATTAAAAAAAATCTATTTGAATTTTAGAGTATCAATGAAAATGAGGGTTTTAGGGGTTAAGATTTACAGTTTTTTTTTTTTTTTTTTGTTATATGGCGTTTCAGTATTTGTATTTGTTTTTTTTTTTTTTTCTGATTATGTATTTGAAGATTTGAGTTTATATTGATGTATTTGGGGAAAGAGTGAAATTCGAGGGAAGAGCGTTACAATTAGAAAACTGCCCAAAAAAAGTTGGAATGTACGTTGTCTGTATCTATCTAATTTTAATTTTCATGTTCAACCGGGCATGGAATACATACTTTGGGGATGACCACTGGAAACACAAGCTCTGTGTCACATCCCGGTCTCGAAATCACCCTGGCCTAGGGTAATTCCCGAGGTGTGCCACACGTACTCCCGCATGTTGTACCTGTCTCGAGCCAAACACAACACACGAAAGAGATAAAAGCGACTCTTCCACATGTGAGAACACATAACATTTCATATAGCGGAAGTCGTAATTCATTTAGATAAGGTATCAAATTCCATCAAGGTCAATTAAACATTTAGGTTGATACAAAAGAAGTAATCAAGTATATACATTAAGTTACAAAAGAGGGATCAATAAAAGAATCCCTATACAACCATTGAAAGAACCTATACATTCACTACCAAAAGTATATTCAAAAGAATTTCGCATGACCATATGAAAAGGATAGTCACACGAACTATGGTATTTACTAGTGTAGTCCGCACTCCGAGGAGGTCAAATCTAGTCTGGCCCAGGTTCTGGCCACTCTTCTAATCCTGCTGGTACCTCCTGGGTACCCTCCTCTCTCTCCTGGGCCTCTTCAGGGCCGGGAGCTGCATCTGCGTCTGTGACACCAAATGTAGTATCTCAATACGACGACTTTTAGCAAGTATAAGCACAATAAGAAATTACATAATGTTGCAACTTTGAATTTAATACGAGTAAATCAGTAGAAGGCAATGATAAGTATCAACTATGCAATTTGTGCTGGAATAAAAATATGCTGATGGATCAATAAATAAGAAACCATACAAATGTGGCTACTACTTAAAGCTCATCCTCTCAAAGAGAGCAAAATCTTGTTGGGATGTCACCAGTAGCCCGGCCAAAGACTAACTGGCTACCCGGTTCTGGAGTTCCGGTGCTCCAGGCGACTTACTGTAGTAGTCTCTCAATACTAAACCAAGTGCTGGCCCCGTCGGGCGTCACAAGGTCGAAGCTAGGTAGTGCCGACTCAATCGAATCAAAATAATCGAATCATAAGTGGACTCAAGTGAGTTTGTATTCCAAATCATTTCTAAATAAAATTCACTTCAATTCATATATCATCATTTCCATACTCACTCAATCCACATTTCACAAGTTCACAAGTACTAAGTCGATGTGCCATATATAGAGAATGACGGAGGGAATAGAGCTATTAATCTCAAAGGAATCTGGGAATGAAATAAACTTATTTATTTATTTATAATGCTTGATCTGTCAAATGAAGATATAATCCAATATGAAATGCAATAAGTCAAGGAATCAAGGAATTTTACTATCCATTTCTAGACTATTTATTTTAGTCTTTCACCGTCCAATGCAAGGTAAGTTTATAAAAATCAATGCATTACTACCTTTTCAGGTGTCACTTATTATGAGAAGTACATTGAGTTTCTAAACTATCCCATCATATAGTGTTAAACTAATAATATCCATTAGGCCAATTAATATGGTTAACGGTTCCATTTTAAGGTCTTAGGAGTCAAAAGAATTACTAATTTCCTATGGAATAGGGTAGGCACCTTAAGTATCCAGTTGGAACATTTAAGGTGGTTTAAAATAGGTTAGGAGTGATAATTCACCCAAAAATGGGGTTAAAAAGAGGTCCAGTTACAGCCTTAGGTTCGCTCGAGTGGACCCTTTCCAGAGGGTTGAAGGTTCGAGCGCACTGATTCGTTCGCTCGAACGGCTGGTTCGCTCGAGCGATGTGTCCAGTTCGCTCGAGCGAAATGTCCAGAACCCTTGTTCCGGATTTCCTTTCCCTTCCATTTCTCATTTCTCTTTCCTTTACATCTTTCCTCCCCCCTACTAAACCTGCAAAAGAATGGAGTTTTCATGCTCCCATTTATCATATAAACACTATAATTCTTCCATCCAATCAATTCCATTAATTTGAATCATTCCCAATCATTAATTTATTAAGAACTAAGAGTATTGAATAAAAATATCATTGAGTCAATGAAATTAACAAGAATGTAAATTCAGATCTTGCATATACTTGCCTCAAATTTAAGCTTTCCAAACCTCTTATACTCTCTTGGTGTTCCAACCCTAAAATCCCCAAATATTCAAACCCTAAACACAATACACATGGAAAAACACATGAATATGGATGCATGTCTAGTATAAGGGTCTTTTGACTCTAATACAACTCAAAAATCCAAACAAAAAGAGTTTGGAGCCTACCTCTTGTAATAATTCAGAATTTGAAGTTGGAGAAGAAATGGTTTCTCAAAACAAGAGGTGGAGATGAACAAGAAGAAGGAGATGAAGAGGAAGATGATCTCCACACTTGCTTTCACTTGCACAATTGCTAGAGTGATTGAAGAAAGAAAAGGAATTTGAAAGGAAAAGGGAGAAGAAGCTTTCTCTCCACAACCAACATGAAGAATGAATGGAATGAAGTTGATTTAAGTGATAAGGATGGGCATTTTGCAGGAAAGCCCATTAGTTGGTTATATTTCCAGTTTGAGTCAATTGAGGGCCCACTTCTTCAACGAGGAATCAAATGAAGTAAAGTCTATTACGAAAAGCGACGTGCTCGACGAGATACACGCGATGACGCCAAGATGACGCGAAAACGACGTAAAACGAGAAAATTTATAATTACGAAGAAGTCCTTGACTCAATCTAAATGAGTCAATTCAATTCCACTCAACTAGTCATAACTCAAGACTCGAGTTGACTCGGTCTAAGAGACTAAGTTAATGATTTACAACTAAACAAAATTAATGAAACTAAATCTCCATTAATTAACATTAATGAAGATTAAATTGGGTTAGGGTGTAACACTCTGCGTTGTGTGATGACCATTCCAAGTACTTGTTTGGGGGTGCATACCACCCAACAGAAGTTGCTAATGTCATCATTGTAGACAAATTAATTGATGGGTGATCGAAGAATCATTTCTCCAATGAACATTGGATAGCTCTACAACCACAGAATTTGATCTCAAGACCAATATGTAAAAAAAAAAACGATGAGGAAGCTACATTTCTATTTAACTGTTTTTCATGTAAAAGATGTTGGCTAGAGATCCTCAAAGAGGTATTTGTTTGAGATATTCATAATAGAAATGGTTTGGACATGTACTCCAATACTGTTTAGGTTGAGATGCTTTATGTAACAAGGGCAAATGTTTGGTCTTCTTCTATATTTTCTTGTTACGACATAATTGCATTGTGATACTCCTACCAATTTGAAGAATCAAATTCTGCAATCGCTTTCACCTCAATTCTTTGTGGGCCCCATATGGAAAAATGCAAGAAGGATTAAGGGATTGATTAAGGCATGAAGTGGATTATTTTGGCACCACATGCACCCCTGTTCCAATTGGCAACATGTTCAAATCCGGATCGCTATAGTCTTCATATTCAGTCACCCATGCTGCCACTACAAAATTAATTTTGGTAGGCATAACTACTCATTTCTTTATGGCCACATCGTAACGATCTGGAAGAATGTTTGTAATCATTGAATAGAAATTTGATAGAAGGGGCATTATTATCTGATGGAGATCGGAAAAGACTTGGTGTATTGAATATATACTTGAATGCTAGGCAACTGGGAATTCCAAAATGACTAGAATACTATATACACATGGCAGGGACGTGCTTGATAAGATGGGTGTGTGGACTGTGGAGCGGCAATGACGTAACATGGTTTATAGCAACGGAATGCAAGAACAGAAGTGACAAAGATGCCCTATGTTTGTTCTTAGCAGAGAGAGATGTTACGATACTGTCCGCTCCAACGGGTATTCTTTCAAATCCCACACATTTTGGTATTCTTTATTTTCCCACCTCAATAAGTGTTCAAATTTTGGTACGAAAATGAGCCTATTTTCACACCATTTACGCATGTGATTTACGCACAAGATGCGTAAATAATTGTAGGCAAACATGACTGATGCGTACATATTATATATATTCTCCATTTACATATGTAAATTGGTGTAAACAAATGACCCCTTATAGATTACTGCACACAGGAAATTACCAATGGGACTATCATAATAGCCTGCAAACAACCAATTGAGCATAAGTGCTTATTTTGGTGGGTCCCACTTGATGAAATTGGGCATCCTGTTCATGTGCAGCATGCATGCAAGGCACAAGCCCCTTTGTCATGCCGAATATGATAATATTGTCTTAATTAGTATTGAAACCCATATTTTCTTTTTGATCCAGAAATAATAGATGGGGCTTTCTTGGGGGTGTTAAAGCATCAGGTGCACCGCCACCAAGAAAGGTTATAGTCAATTAAATACCTTATTCTCATCATTCTTCTTCATGATTTTTTTCCTGGGGTTGTTTGAATTTGAATTTTTTTTTTCTTTGGTTTTTTTTTCTCTGTTTACGTGGAATGGGCTCACATGAAACTTTTAGGATGGAGCAAAGGAAAATGGGTAGTCTTCTCCTGTTTGGCTTCTTGAAAAAAATCCATCATTGTAAGTAATTGAAGGGTTACGGATAAAATGGTTAAGTGCGGTTTTCTTCTTCATATTCTTCTTCTTTTTTTTCTTTTTCTTTTTGTCATTTTTTCACCATTGTAACAGAAGGGCTACAAATAAAATGACTAAGGTACGTTCCTTTCTTCTTCTTCTTCTTCTTCTTCTTTTTTGACTTTGTCATTTTTTCATATAATTAAAAGCTACTCTCTTCGCCAGCCGATTGGCCAATAATAATTTTTAATTTCATCTATATATATCTTGAAATTGGCCGCCAATTTCCTTAGGTGCCTTTTTTCATTGTATTTGTTTTTTTTTTTCTTTTTCCTTAAACATGTAAGTTTGTATCTCCAAATTGAAGAATAGAGGACTGTATAATTTCACATATTGCATCAACTTTTTTAGGAGGCAAGTGAATTCTAGGCTAAAAAATAATAATAGTGGATTCTTAAAAATAATAATAGTGGATTCTTCTTTTATAGTTTTAATTATTATAATAACAACCATATCTTTATTTTGGCCTAGGCTCAACACGGGCGTTTGTTGCTAGTGAGGAAACATATCATTCCCACATACACAATTATTACTTGATTTTAGCAATCATCATTGATGTCTTGTATCTATACAATTGTTTGTATATTTTCTAGCCTCGTCTGAAAGTGAGGTTAAGGAAAGTTATTCAAATTCAAAATCTCTCTTGGTTGGTATCATTTTTATCGTATCAAAGCACCAAGCTCAATCCAATACCCCATATGTAATGTATAAATTTCACCAAAAACTCTAAGAAACCCTAGTAATCCTACTAAGCAAGCTTCCTACCACAATTAGAAGTCTTATTGTAGTAGCTTTTATAATAAAATAATAAAGAAATTCAAACCAAAATAGATCTAGTGATCTCTAAAACTTTGGAGGAGATCTCCTGTGGGGCCCACATGGCCCCTACTTTGAAAATTAACACCCTAGATTTTGGAAGTGCACTCTTGGACGAACCTGGTGGTGCTTGGCTCCATTAATTTGCTTTAGATTTGGCCCACTGAAAAACTTTGAGAGTTAAAGAACGCGACTACCTATTTGGGGAGTTGCTATTTGCACATCCCTCTTGCTTCTTTGCACATTTATTTTTTTCAAAACCATGGCACCCCTCTAAGAAATGCCCAAACTACCCATTCCCTCTCTCCTTGCTCGCTGCCCCACTCCGCCTAGCTTGTGTCCTCTCCCTCTCCTTCACCCTGTCTCTATCCCTCTCCCTCCTTCTGTCTCCCTCTCATTCTCCCTATCTCTATCCCTCTCCCTCCATCTCTCTCCCTCTCATTCTCCTTGTCTCTCTCCCTCTCCTTCTCCCTGAGGAAAGGGATGACCCTCGAAAGGGATGAGAAAGCGGGAGAGGGAGAGGGAGAGACAAGGTGAAGGAGAGGAAGAGGGCGCGGGTGGCACCGGGCGGCGAGGAGAGAGAGAGAGAGAGAGGGAACAAGTAGTTTGGACATTTCTTAGAGAGATGCCATGGTTTTGAAATTATTGGATCTGCAAGGAGTAAGGAGGGATGTGCAAATAACAACTCTCCCTATTTGTGTTATGAACTTTTATTGAAATTTCAAAATAGTCCCTTTGTTTTTATCTATTTGCAAAACAGTCCCTAAAACTCAATTTCATACAAATTTTGGATTGTTTGGGCTCCAAACCATCTATCACTTCTTTTCAGCACCCTTGTGAGCTCTCTTGAGATGCTTGGACTGTCTCAAACAGGGGTGGACCTATGAATTCTTCCTTTGGGGGGGGGCGGGGGGGGGGCACTATGTAGAAAAAAATTGGGAGGGCCACACATAAAAAAATGAATGTAGTTTTCAAAATATATAAGGGCTTTTCTTAAAACTATGGGGGGCCATATGTAAAAAATTATAAAAATCTTGAAAACTTGAAGGGGTTTTTTGAAATTTATTTATTTATTTATTTATTTTATTATTTATTATTTTATTTTGGGGGGGGGGGGGCGGGGGGGCGTAAGGTCCTTGGCAACCCCCTCTGGTTCCACCAGTGGTATCAAATAAGCATTTGCGACTTCAAATTCATAATCTAAAACCAATTTTGCATCACTTTGTTATGACCATGCTGAAACCTAGAAACTCCTTACAAATATCTTATTTCACTTCTTCAAAGTTATGAGAATAGGCTCAGCTTACATGGCTATGAAGGATGTGGAACTAACCACAATATGTCTTTACAGGACAAATATTACAAGTACATGGGACTAATATAATCTCAAGAAAAGTAATGCAACTTTAATTTTAAAGGATGGAGCTTTATACAATTGGCCAAGAAATGAACAATGAAATTTAATAGGATGCCTTAAAAGAAGGCAAACTTTAGACGGGTACCACTAAAAAGCAAATAGAAAAACAACAAAGCCAACAACAAAATAGACAAGAGAGGGAGAAAGGCGTTATTTACCAAATTTGCGGCATACCCACTCTTTATGACTATTAGTTGTTGGCATTGACTATTCAAGCATATCAGCCTAATGGTATACCACAAGCTCTTGAATGAAGCTTGCAGATAGTCAAGATAATGTTTGGCTTCTTGAATCGGTGCGTCTAATCGCATTATTTCATAAACTGGTAAGCTTCAGACCGCGACTTGTTACTGTGGACCTTAAAAGAGATTTATTGAAAATGGAGATGCGTTGGATATTACTTAAATGAGTATAACTTCTATTAGATCTATTTTAATAGTAAGTTGGATTCTATTTAAAATTGGGTGTAACCCAAAATAGTACATACTTCGTCCTCAAAAGAGGATAAAGAAAAGATGATCGAAAAACACTCGAGGCGTCAAGTTCTAATGCCCACACCTCGGGCACAAACAAACTAAGGATTAAATAGTTGACAAAGTTCCAAATTTGAAAAATTCTTAGGCGTTGGACACCTTTTCATTCTTCGAAGAAGCCACCAAGATGGCTTGGATATGTGAAGGACTTGAAGTGGATGACGTGCATTAAGAATATCATCTACTTTGTGCGTTTGATGTGAGGCCCCACCCCTTGTGGGCCCTCAATTTGATTTTGAATACTATTTAATATTATTTATTAGCTAATTATACTAATTATGGGTTAGTCAGGGTAGTTATGTATGTTTCCCTAAGTTTTAGTTAGATTAGTCTAGTTTTGTTAGTAATACGATTATTGGAGTCTTTTGCGATTTTTAGGGTTAATTGTGAGTGGAGGCCCTAGCTAGAAATTAGTGTGTTCTATAGGGGGGTATCCGCAAAATCTCTTCTAGAACCTTCCCACCTAATGACCTAAAAGCCCTCTACCCTAACCCTAACCCTATACAAACAAGGAGGGCATTTCAGTCCTTAGCCAAATCCCCAAATCTATAAATATAGCTCATTTCCTAAGGCAGCCCTAGCAACTATTCATCTCCTTCATTTCTTCTCCTTCCTCTCTCTCTCATTTCTCCCCTATAGACCTGAGTGTTGGACTGTTGTTGTGCTGGAGGAGACCCTAGGGCTGGGACTTCTTCTTCTTGCATTGGATTGGGTTTTCTCTTCTTCTCCCTCTCTCTACAACCTCTCATTTTAAAGGCAAGTGCAGTATATTTTTAACATAGAATGTATGCTTCTATTTCATTTGATTATGCAATTTTTAGTTCAATTATTATTCATGTGATAGATCTACCTGAAGCTTAGTTTTGTTTGGATGTTGTGGCATTGATGGATGGGATTACCCATTTGGAAGATCAATGGCCTATTTGGGTGTTGGATGTTAGTACATTGGAGTGTTTTTATTTTTAAATTGATTTGGTGAGGTTTGGGCTAGATTGGAGATGGGTTGATGGAAAAATGGGTTGAAGAAGAAGAAACCCTGAATCTGGGTTTCCTGCAAATCTGCGTGTACCCGGTCGACCGGCCAGCAGGCAGGTCGACCGAGCACACTAAATTATGGGAAAAGCAAGTCCCAGTTAAAAAATTCCTGCAGAACCGAAAGTTCAGTGTACTCGGTCGACCGAGCCCTGTGCTAGGTCGACCGAGCACACTGTTTTTGCAGGAAATAGCTGGGAGCTGAATATTTCTCAGATTCAGAAAATCCAGTGTACTCGGTCGACCGAGCCCTGCTCCAGGTCGCCCGAGCACACATGATTTGCAGGAGAGATGGCTGGGAGTTAGGACATTAATTTCCAGGATTTCAGTGCACTCGGTCGACCACCCAGGCCAGGAGGTCGACTGAGCACACATGAATGTCCTGAGATCAAACATGCCTGCCAGGTGCCTGACCCAAGTTTCTCAGTGCACTCGGTCGACCGACCAGGCCAGGAGGTCAATCGAGCACACTGCACAGGGTCGACCTGGGGGTCAACATCCAGTGTATTCGGTCGACCGAGCCCTGTGCCAGGTCGACCGAGCACACTGTAAATGATGATTTTCCAGTTTTCAGAAATCTGAAGTTGTGATCATTCGTGGGGCCCATTGACCATCCAAATGGACATTTATTGATGTGCTAAGCCCGAGTCAACGGTGTGGCTCAACCTTGACTCGTGGGGACCACCAAGTAGGGTTTTGATTGTTAAATCTAAGATGATTCGATCCTTAAACGTTGTCAATGATGCCCGTAACCTCAGGAGCACCAAATACAGTATCCTTTGGCATCTGAGACTTCATTTAGAGATCTAATTACCGGAGATGGACCTGGACCTGAATATGGTCCATTACCTAGGTTGGACTATTGTTATTTTCCTATTGATTCTCACATTGGAAGTTCATACTTCACTTTTCTTTATTGTAGTCACTCTTATATCCATAGTGTAGCTAATAACTGTTAATTAAATGGAAATGGAGGACCTGAACCTAGGATATCTTAGAGGTGAGCCGATGGTGAGATTGGGAGAACAATGACCCGTGTCTGTGGCTAGGCGGGCCCTTTTGTGGCCTAAGTATGGATGAGATATACCCTTAGAATTGGAGAGGTGTATTGTTTTAGTCTTATAACTCCTTATGGATGAGAAGGAGCTGTATATCATTGGAAATGGATATGTTGCCTCCTTTGGACTGTTTTAGACCAGGCCACGTGTTTGATGGGCCTTGGTATGGATCCAACGAGTGGGCTTGGACTTGGATTGTAATCCATGGACTAAATTGATATATGAACCTCTTAGAGACTTGGTTAGGATGTTGTTCACGTAAGGCAAGGCCTAGACAGACACAGACCTTTAGAGTTTCCTCGAGTCGGCATAGACATTCACTCGGTTGATTTAAGCTCAGCCTGTGGACTGATCATCCCCGGTAGGAGCTATTATGAGTGTTCAGGAGCTATCATGATGAGCTATGTTTTAGACGGACGGTGTGATACTGAATCCTGTCTCCCCGAGTGATGAGTGTGGTGAGACTGATGAGTAATTTGCGGGGTTAGTAATCCCAGCACTGATGAGATTCCCCGCCGCAACTGTGTTCAGTATGGGAGGGTCGCGGCATAATATCCCGCGGTATCCAGCTCGTGTGAATGTGCCATTTTGTATTAGACTAGATGATGTATTTTATCCTGATTCTATATGTTATATTGCTCGACAGCGTAGATCATTTACCTTGTTATTCCTTAATTTATATAACTATCTCTACTCTTTTGATATATATGTCCTATGTTACTTGTATACTGTGACTTGCCAGATCTTTAGATCTGACCCATCTTTGGTGCTTATGCCTTGACCCCAAGTACGTGGAGGACGCGCTTGCGCTCGTAGAGGCGCCTGTAGCTGGAGATTTCGTATGGGGCCCGGCCGATCCAGATGTCGAGCCTGAGGGTGGAGAGTCGTTACCAGGGTTTTGAGCGTTATCTTTATTTTTGCTTTTGAGTGATTTTGTAGTAAGCCGGGTAGTTATCAAAGATATAATTAACTTTTGTTCTTAACAACTGATACTTTTAAACTAGACTATTGTTCTGCTCTTACTTGATATATATTGATACATATTGCTTCCGCTTTACTTATTGTGCTTCCGCAAATTTAACCGTTGTCATTATATGGTTCAAAAGTTTTAAATTGGACCTCACTGCGGACCTACGATCTTGAAAGTTCTCGGATTTTCTGGGAAGTAGCGCGCCAACTTTGGGTATTCCGACGACTTTCTCGGTATCCGGAATTGGGGCGTTACATTTGAAGTATGGACTGCCAAGTTGATAGCAAAGGAGATTTCATAAGCTTCAATAAATCATCCTCCACTTCATGGCATAGTTGATTCGGATGAGGTGGAGCTAACTCCAATACTACTTGCACATCATGAGTAAGATCAGTTGCAACAAGGGAGAGAGCACTACATGGTACCCCCATATCAGACCATAAAATGCCCATGACCATTGGAGTTAACTGAGCAATAGTAATCCTCCACAATAAAGGTAAAGGCCCGTATACAATGCTTTGATGTTGGGTTTGGTTAGGGGGAAGGTCCTAATGGCAAAAAATATGGTCTGGAAGATTAAGTCCTAAGAATAAAATCCGACTTCGAATCTAATTTTGAATATGAAACGCCACAGATCTCCATTTCATGTTCTTGCCACGAAATATGTGCGAATTTTTCAATCCAAGCAATAGCTGGGAAAATTAATTTTCCCAAGGTAATAAGAGATTTATCATTTGGATTCACCCTAAGAACAATGGACTCCACCATCTCAATAGAAGAAGCACAAGCTATGGGCTGAAGATTAACCAAACGAAGCATAAATCTCCAAAAATTAGTATTGAAAGGGCAATGAAGAAAGATCTGCTGACTAGATTCCCAGTTTGCCATACACAAAGCACATGAAGAGTCTCATTGAACATTCTTTTGAATGGGAAAATCTTTTGTCTTTAGGTAGCCAACCATCACCATCAAGGAGCAAATGGAGTGTTTTCGAATATGAACCCTTAAACCAAATGAGAGTAGCCCAAGGGACCGGATCACTAATATGATTTGAAAGTATGTTATAAGCTGACTTTAAAGAAAATGTCTCATTCTCCTCTAAGGTCTAGATGATCTCATCAGAGTAATCAGTAGCTGAAAAAATTTCAGCAGTAATACGCTCCCAAATATGATGCAGATCAACCCTTATTCTTGGTGGAAAACACCAAGCACCATCACGAATAAAATTACTCACACGAACATTAATACCATACCCAAGATTCGGCTGGAGGCCATATTGATCTATTAACGGCCCATTTTCCAACCATGGTACAGTCAATAAATGAGTCATAACACCATTTCCAATCAAATGACGAATAAACGGCCGGGTCCGACTCTACAAAGACAAAATAGAATGCCATCCCCATGAAGCTATCTTAGGAATTTTAACATCCCACAATGACTTATCTTTGATGTATTTTGCATAAACCCACATGTTCCAATAGGAAGAGTAACTCACATCAACCTTCCACACATGTTTAATAATAGTTGCTTGATTTAAGATAACCACAAATTGGATACCCAATCCACCATGATCAATAGGCTTGCATATAGTACTCCACGCAATAGGATGCATGTATTTTCTATTCCATTTATTACAAAAGATGTCACGCATCAAACGATGAATGCCATTAAGAACAGATTGAGGAATTAGATATGTGGAAGCCCAATAAATATGAGAAGTAGTTCAAGTGGATTTAATCAACTCCAAGTGACCTGCAAACGAAAGAAGACTAGATTTCCAACCTGAGAGCCTAGCTTGAAACTTCTAAAATAGAAGAATACAATCTTGGTGAGATAATCTTTGAGATGACATTAGGATGCCTAGATACTTAAAAGGGAAAGAGCCTTCTTCGATATTCAGAATTCCCTTAATCATATTCTGAATCTTCTCATCACAGCATGAGAACATAATGAAGCTTTTAGTCCAATTAATACCAATCCTTAAAAAGCGGTGAAAGTCATCTAGCAACATCTTAAGATTGTAAGCAGCATAGGGGGTACCTTTGCAAAAAATATTGACATCATCTGCAAAAATCAAATGAGAGATAGCCACATCCTCTATGATAAAATGGGTAGAAATGAGCTGAGATGAAGTAAACATTGTCATCATAGTAGAGAAGAATTCCATCACAATAGAAAAATGAAATGGAGATAAAGGGCATCCTTGACGAAGACCCATTGTACCTTTAAAATAACCAACTAAGGGACCATTTAAGAGAATAGAATAGCTTGACTACTGAACGCACTCTATAATCAACTTGATAAAGTAATTTTGGAACCCCATAGCAATCATAACAGCTTGGAGAAATTCCTAATGAATACTATCATAAGCCTTTGCCAAGTCTAGCTTGAGACACATTTTGGGGACTCTCCTATTAAATGGAAGTTGTGCAACAAATGTTGAGTTACTAAATGCTGAGTGCATGGGACCAACGAGTTTAGAAATCAACAGCTTCAATCTATACATTAAGATGCGACTGATGATCTTATAAATCTCATTTTTAAGTGAGATAGGTCGAAATTTATCAAGGGTAGTAGCAAACTCTCCCTTTGGAACAAGAATAATGAAGGTGGCTTTTAACTATTTCAACATCTTACTGGAGTGGAAAAAATCTTGGACAGCATAAAAAACATCTTTTCCAACAATTGGCCAACATACCTTAAAAAAGTGAGCATTAAAACCATCAAGTCCTAGGGCTTTATTAGGGCTAGCCATCTTAATAGCATATTAGATTTCCTCAACAGTAATAGTCTTCATAAGTTCTACATCATCTTCATTTCAAATGTGACCAAAAGTGTCAATGTGGGTCAAGGTTGATTCCAACGGTTCAAGAGGAGGACTTAGAATCTTCTTAAAGTGTGAAATAATCACCTTAGATATAGCATCAAATTTTGTAAAGCAATTTCCTTCATTGTCAGTGATCTAATCAATATAAAAATTCTTCTGATGATTCTTAAGAAGCCCATAGACGTATCTTGAATTTCCATCCCCCGGATTAATTGATTTATCCTTGGATTTTTGTTTTAGCATGCTCTCTTCCATCAGTAAAAGAGAAGCTAAGTAAGTATGAGCTTGACGCTCATTATGCTAGCAACCTTTATTTCCTCAAGGATTTTTCTAGCCAAATCAATATGAGTGTTCAATGGGATATGAGAATGACGCCATTGTTTCAAAGCCAATTTAACAATTTTCAACTTACGAGCGACCTTGAATAAAGGAGTCCCTTCCATAGTAATATTCCAAGCATTTTTTACACAGGCAAAAAAACCATCACACCTTGCCCAATTATTAAAGTATTTTAAAGATGTTTTAGTATATAAAGCACCGAAATAATTGAGTAACAAAGGGGAGTGATCAGAAATACCCAGATTTAAGACAGGGCCTCTGAAAGGAGACGAAGTCAGAAATTCTTGATTAACAAGAACTCTATCAAGTCCTGTCGCGACCCCGGAATGGATCCCGGGCCCGCGACGTTGATTCTGTTGTTATTTTCCCACAGGTTTCCGCGGTGAGGATTCCCGAAGCACGCGGAATCTGTCTCACACGATCAAGTTTGTGGAAGCGTGTAGCAAATCACATCAAGATGAGTACCAATAAAATTTTAAGTGCTATGACAAAATAATATCAAGACATAGTATCACAAGAAAGGAGTTAACATGCATTCCCACCATAGTTCAAGTTATGAGACTAACACAAAAGTAATTAAGTTTCGTTACATCCCATAACAGGCCAACAAAGGCCAATACAATTCTGAAAGTAACAAAATGAACCCATGACAAAATGAATCGTAACTCAAGAACCTTCCCGACGTCTAGTTGACATCGTCGGGTTGCCACTCTCTGACTGGGGGTGGCTCAAGAGCCTCCTCTGGATGCTCCTCCTCAAAGGCAACGTTACTTGCATAACAGGCCAACAAAGGCCAATACAATTCTGAAAGTAACAAAATGAACCCATGACAAAATGAATCGTAACTCAAGAACCTTCCCGACGTCTAGTTGACATCGTCAGGTTGCCACTCTCTGACTGGAGGTGGCTCAAGAGCCTCCTCTGGATGCTCCTCCTCAAAGGCAACGTCACCTGCATAACAGGCCAACAAAGGCCAATACAATTCTGAAAGTAACAAAATGAACCCATGACAAAATGAATCGTAACTCAAGAACCTTCCCGACGTCTAGTTGACATCGTCGGGTTGCCACTCTCTGACTGGGGGTGGCTCAAGAGCCTCCTCTGGATGCTCCTCTTTAAAGGCAACGTCACCTGCACATGGACACCAATATACAAGGGTCAAACACGACAGTTTGGCAGGTAATCGATTTAGGCAAGAGCATGTAAGAAGTAAATGTTTAAAGAAACATACTAAGACATTTTGTTGAATTGGAAACAGTTACATGACTAAGGTACATTTCAAAATACGAGCAAAGTTAAGACACAAAAACAATGCTAAGATACAAAACAAGCTAGCATGAATACTTACATATATCATGAATAGTAAATCCACAAAGAGCTCATCCTTTCTCTATCATTTATAATGAAAAGAGCAAGCACGCACGACAAGCACGATATACATAATATAATCACGACACGATTCCCACATATACAAGGATTCCGGTCGCGGAATCGGACACGCACGATGTGTAATAAAATACACGACCAATCTGCAGATAGTCCACATGTTTAAGGACCCCCAGACAGTGGATCAAACTGAAAGGACAGTCCAAGCTGAGTGGTGTTCACTTAAATCCATGAATGCTCAAAAAAACGGCGAAACACATCTTAAACCAAATCAAGCTTGAAGGGGGAAGTCACTTATCAAAACTAAACAAGACACGACTATCAAGAGGCATAAGTGTATATATATATATGCAAAACACGCTTAAGAAGTGACCCCATTTTATCCTTGAAACCATTGTCAAATGAGTTTATAATTAACTTCAAAACGAGTACACGATAATGCTGGTTGCATCAAAACTAAAGTTCGAAAGCAAAGTCTATCAAGCATATGTAAAGACCTTTGGTTGACCCCTGTGTAATTGAAACCCAATGTTGAAATTGCAAAGAGAAATGGGTGCCCCCAAAGTTAAAGACATCTCAGGTTTTAATCACACAATGTTAGGCTAAAAGCCCCATGACATATTCTGGTTTTCATTCCTGTAGAAATCCTTCTGAAACATCTCATCTTGAAATGCTGGTTACCTTTCGGTCACCTGTCAGTCGACCGAGATGGGTATGTCGGTTAACCGATAGCTGACTGAAGAGCTGACTGACAGATTTACCCAGAATTCTCAGCTCTCTGGAAAAGGAACCAAACTGATTTTGGTTGGCTGTCGGTCGACTGAGGTGAAAAACTTCGGTTAGCCGACAGCTGACCGAAATCTTCCTGACGAAATGCAGGTCTCGGGAAAAGGAGCCGATTGAGTTTGGTTGGTTGTCGGTTTGCCGAAGTGGGAATTTCGGTCAGCTGACAGCTGACCGACACTGCACGGACAGTGCATTTCGGGTCAGATTTTTACATTTCTTCTTCCCTTCTTCTTATTTCTCCTCCAACCTGTACTTCCCTCAGCCTACAAGCTCTCCAAGGGATTAAACATACATATACAAGCACAATTTAAAACATCTCATTCCCATTCTCCAATCTAAAATAAAATCCTTAAAATTTCCATTCAAGACATAAATTTCCAATGAAATGAAGAGAATGAAAAGAAAGCAAACCAAATGAACACATGCTAACATCCCTCCTAGATTGTTTACTTGCCTTAATCAAAGATGCCACAAACCTTCTTCAAGCACTTCCACTCAAGCTAAGCCAAAGGCTACAAAAACCCCATGAAAACCATTCAAAACCCACCCAAACTTGAAAACAAGAAACCCATTTTCACAAAAGGGTTTGCAAACATGAAAAACAAGATCTTTAGGAACCAAAAAGGCTCCATTAAAACAATGGGTTAGAGCTCATACCTAGAGATGCACAAACAAGAGAGAAGGAAGAAAATGGAGATCTTGCCCAATTAGAAACTTCAAGAAACTTGTATCAATGGAAAGCTTGGGATGAGAGGAAGAAGATGATGGTCTTGGAATTCCATTTGGAGTCTTCTAGCTTGATCAAGAGAAATTAAAGTGGAAAGAAAAGGGCTTTCTCTTCTTGGCTGCTCTAGGGTTAGGGTTTGGGAATGAAAAAAGGGAAGGAGAAAGAGTTGACTTAAAAACCCTAGCAAATGGGGCCCAATGAGCCTAAAATTTGCATTGACAAAAACATGGTCTTGCGAGCCTCGAATGAACTCGATGAAGAAGGATAAAATGATCCTTGAAATATCTAGTTTTCAAAAAGTGTATTTTTGACATAGTTTTGAGATTTGAAAATTTGTGTCCAAATTTGTGTATAAAAGACAATTTTACCCTTTTTGGGTCAAAACTTGGATTTTGGGCTTCAAACACGAATGGGCTGAAAACGAAAGTTATTACAAATAATAAAACCATTCAAATGAAATCAAAATCACAATTAAAAACGGAAAACCAATACAATCCTCTCAAGCTTACACGTGCACTCAGGCCTTCCTGAGTGTGTTTGACTAACACTTAAACGTCCTCAAAATTCCCAAAGCTATATCCAGGACTAAAACTAATTATATTCTAATCCAACGGTAACTAAACCCACTTAAGACTAAATACACACTAAACACTCACTAATCGAATTAGTCTGGGTCGGGGTCTAACAAAGCTTACATTGGACATGATTATCGCTTGTGATAAACTTGACCAAGTAAAACTTCGGCCTTGGAGAGAAAGGTCATCAAGTGCAGTTGCATTTATACAATCACTGAATTCAGCCATAGCCAAAGGATGAGGAGTAGCACCACCATATTTTTCATAGGTCCAACGTATATACCACATTGAAATCTCCAGCTACCATCCATGGTTCCCGAATAACTTGAAAAGGCATAAAGATGTCCCCAAAGATATCTTCTTCTAATATAACGATTATCTCTATAGCAAATAGTGAGAAGAAAAGAGTAATTCATAACAAATACTACACAATGAGTATATTGAAATACATATTCTAAAATTTTGGTTTTTGGAAATTTTGGATTCCACATAAGACAAACGCGAGATGATGCATAGTGTTGCAAATTACAATGATCCAACCAACCAAGAGGCATAATAGAGCTTCAAATATAAGAAAGCGACGAATCACGAACTCTGGTTTCCAATAATACAACAATATGAAGCTTTAGGAACTGAATTTTATTTTTTATTTCAAGCTGCATTTCTTTGCGGCGCTTTACATTCTATATTAAAATCGTCATTTGGAACGTTTATGCTTCTGACTCACCTCTCGAATGACAATACTCTTCTGTTGCAGTTTACCAGGCTTTGAACTTTGAGGCTTTAGCTTTGGAATTTCCTTTGAACTCCCCTGGAAAGTAGATGTTTCAACATTTTTTGATGTGCTATCAGTACGAGAAATTTCATGTTTAACAGTCATTGTTGTTCGTGCTATTTCTTTCTCATAAGTTGAAGAATCCCCATCAATATTAGAACGGGAATGAAACTGATTGGGGTTATCAATGCCTTCGAATATTAAAGTTAATAATAAGGACAAGGATGTACCACTAAATAATATTTTAGTTATTCTGAATATTAAAAGGAACATTCTTTCTGCTTGTCAAATGACAATAGTTATGCCTTGGGATTTTAGCCTAGATAGATTTCTTATAAAACACGGGAGAATAAAGTAATAATTGAATATGAGAATCGGTGTGGTGACCTCTACACGCTACGACCAACAAAAAAATGATTAATTTAAAAAGGTTCCAAGCAGTTAATAATGACATATACCACTAGTGATTGGGATACCCTCAAATGAAGAAATGAACTACCTAAAGGAAAACTAAACTTATTTTTAACAGTACCAATATATATATATGCTTGTTGTAGCAACTGAAAAATAGGAAATCATGTAGGTTGCCATTTTTACTATCAAATAATACTTGAAATTGAAATAACCAATTGGTAAAGTCCATTACGACTTGTCGGCGCCTGGAACTATTTTGTCATTTCAAAATTTTCGTTATTGCACTAGATTCACTTGATAGTTCTCATTAAATGACTTTGGATTTCTTTGGATTTCTTGTCATGCTTAACTACTTTCACAAACATTCGCAAACTCAATTTGATGAAAATATTCAAAATTTTCAATCTAATGGTGGTGGTGAATTCTCCACAGGGGTCTTAAAACCTAGCAAGAAACTACTTATAAGATATCTTGTGAAATAACACATGAACAAAATGAGTGTGATAGTTATGTACCTAAGCATTTTAGGTCAAACCATTTGCATACCCTTTGGGGCTCTTCATATAAAATCTCCATTTGTTGAATACACGCTTTTGTAGATGTACACCATGTGACACTAAAGCTTCCCATAAACTCAAACCCACCATACAAGATAAAAAATACATACCGTAAGTGCCTAAATATTTACGGGCTTGATTATATTGATATAGAACTTCTTAGGAATGATCAAATGCCTGAGACCTGAAAGGGAATGAGAAGCAAAGGTCAGAGACCCTGACTGCAGTCAGCTAAAGGTACTCCGATGAGTGAGTGAAGAAGAATGGGGAGTTTAGAGTATGGGTGTAAAACGTTGCACGTAAGCGTTGTGTTTTTGCATACCTCATCCGGATTTGCTCCTTGTATATATAGGCCAAGAGTTGACTTTTGGGGGTAGGGTCCCATCAATCCTTGCCCTGACGTCTTGGGAATATAGTCTCATTGGACCTTACCCTGATTGACCTTAGAGGCAGAGTCCCATCGGACCTTATCTTGATGTAGATGTAGCCGCGGCCGGGTAAAGATAACTTCTTATCACGATCCGAGGCATGTCACCATCAATCAACACGTTCTGTAACGTAGTTGAGTCTTATCTATAAGAGTACAGTCACAACTGACTAGGAGTCAGCGCCTCTCTCGATTAACCGAACTGAACTGAAGATGATGCCGATGTTAGATGTGACCTCGGTATGTGTCAGGCCCCGGCCCATGTTTAGTATATATTATTATTGTTTTAACTGTGATTAGTCTCTAAGTGGGATTAGGAGACAATTAGCTTGAATTTTTAGTTAGATTAGAATTTTAGATAGCTTTGGGGAATTTTGAACGCGTTGAGTTTGGTTTGACCGAGCCCGGGGTGGCCCGTGTGACACGTGTTAGTGTGAGAATTTGATTTATTAGATTTCTTTGATTTATGAAAAATATGGATTTCAGCCTTTTTTAATTCGTTATTTTGATCCTAATAACTTTCATGTTTGCTCCGTTTGCGTTTGAAACCCAAAAATCGCGTTTTTCGAGAAAAAAAGACAAAACATTCTTTTTTCACCCAAATCTGTGCAGAAATTTCGAAATTTGAAAATCATAAGAAAAATATACTTTTTAAAAACTAGATTTTTCAACGATCATTTTTTTCTTCTTCGTCGTTTCCATTCGGGACCACAAATGATCGATCTAGCCACTTGAAGATTTGGGCCCACATTTCACAACTTAAACCCATTAAAAAACCCAAGCTCACGTCAGTATACTTCTTCTTCATTCTCCATTCTGCAACTGAACCTAAGAGAGAGTTTTCCCTCCTCTTCTTACCTTCTCTCCTCTGCATGCCAAGGAAATCAAGCCCCAATTAGAAAACAAATTTCACCACCATTTTTCTCATCTTTCAAGCTTTCCAACCATACTATTTCTAAGGAATTTCAGCTGGGTTCATCATCTTCTCCAAGCTCTTCTTCTTCCTTAGAGCTTCTCAAGGTTAGCAATGACTTCGTCCTTGAATTTCTAGTTTTGAATGTGCCATTAGTGCCTTTTCTTCATGCATGCAAGGAGGCTCTTTGAGAGCTCCTTCCCTTTTCAAAATAATGAATTTCTTGAATGGGTTTTTCCATGGAATTTGGTGTAGATTTGTTAAATGGTTGGGAACTAACTTTTATTATATTGTTCATTCAAGTTGACCCAATGGGTCTAAATATGGATGATTATATATGGGCTTGTTGGGCAACAACTATACTCTCTTTAAGATCAAAAGGGCTAGCCTATTGGTCCCAACTAGAAGCATACAAGTAAGGAGGGGTAGGATGTGTGAAATGTCTCCCCACCTACTTGGTGAAAGATTTAGGGACCATGAATTTATTATGGAAGGTAACATATATTTTATGTCCCATAAACTATATTTCTCTCTCTCTCTCTCTGACAAATATTGCATATCATGTAATCTTAGAAGGCCAAATAAATCAGACAATAGCCAATATTCAAAACCACATTTGACCCACCAGATGGATGGCATGGATCTCATGCACACTTGTTGGGTAGCCCAAATATAGATAGACAGCTAAAATTGAATAAATCCATTGACAAAGAAAAAGTTCAAAACCTTCTATATTCAATGTTTCACAACAGCAAATAGTGGTCTCCTGTGTGGCCCTATCATCTCAAATCATTTTGAGAATGGTGTTCTATATTGATTTGGAATCTAATTTGAGTGAATTAATTTTTTTATGGGTTTCAAATGGGATGACGTTAATTAGTTTTTTTATGGGTTTCAAATGGGATGATGTTAATCCATGAGTCCAATTAAATTGCAATTTCTGGGAATTGAATCCATTATTATGTGTGGATCATATTGAATCCTCTTTTGATGTTTTTCAATGAATGCAACTCCATATCCATTTAACGGATATATTCTAATATGTATCGTCCGGCTAATTTGTAGGAATGGGAGATCAAAACTTAAATGATAATTCCGGTGTCTTAGCAAAGAATCTGAAATGGACCCCGCCCCATGATGAGAAGCTCATCGAAGTCATGGTAGATCAATGCAGGGAGGGTCGTGGTATTAAGGAAGGTTTCACATGCGAAGGATGGAACATATTGACACGGAACATGAAATCTGAATTTGGTGAATCATTTACTAAGGATAAGCTTAAGAATAGATTTAAGACTTTGAAGAAAACATATGCAAGCATGAAAGCTATGTTGGATCTTAGCGGATTCGGTTGGGATGATACTAGAAAAATGGTCACTGCTGAACCTGAAGTCTGGAAACAATATTTGGCGGTGAGTCATATCCCATACGTCTAATAAAAGCTTATTTATTAACATAGTGATATAAAAACTTTTTAAAAATATGAATGATTTATAATTATTTGCAGGCACACCCTAAAGCCATTCAATATAAGGGCAAGAGCTTGCCAGACTGGGCATCCTTGGCCATCATCTTTGGGGATAGTGTGGCAGATGGTAGGGATGGGTTTGCAAGCAATGATCCTGAGCCAATGGAAGTAGAAGCGGATGATGACATAGGGTTGACACAAGCTGATGAAATGGAGAATGTATTTGAAAATGGACTAGAAGATAATGATGTATCGGTAGGCAATGCAAGGAAACGGCAATTTAGTTCTATATCGACCTCTCGTCATACTGCAAAAAATCGTGCCAATACGGGTCAGGTTATAATTGGGGCAGTTGAGACTATCGCAAATGGATTTTCTGAATATGCTAACAAACATTCTAAAGAACGTCCATCTATTGATAAGTGCATCAGCAACCTAGCTGAGCTTGGACTCCCAAGTGGTTTATACTACAAAGCACTCCGTCTTTTAGAGAACGAAAGAAAGGCTGAATTTTTTGTGGCATTGCCTCCAATGGATCGTGAGGGTTGGGTAATGGATCAGCTTGGATTTGAGTATTGAAGGACACTTCTAATGGTTTGAAGATATTTTGGAATTCAGAGTAGTCTGAATTATTTTGACACAAGCTCTAATTGTCCTAGTTGACATATATAATTGTCAATAGCTCTAATTTTGAATTTTCAATAGCTTGACTTTTGAAATTGTCAATAGCTCTAATTTTGAATAGTTATAGTTGACATATAGAATTGACAATAGCTTTACTCTTGGAATTGTCATAGTTGACTTATGGACCTTAAAGAATGTTTTGAAGCTGAAATGTAATTTTTGCTATATGAATATGACAAAGTTTAACTTTGATATGTCATAGTGTTTTAATTATTTGGCAATCTTTTCCATTTGAGATGTCGTTGCTTATATTTTATTCATGAGCATAATTTTATATCATTTCACTTAATTATGGTGTTGCAGATCCTTACTTTGTTTCAAAATGGATGAGGATATGGGATTCTTTTATTTCTGTGCTCAGTCTCTAGCTCTTATTTGCATCCTTGGATACTACTATTCATATGGTTATAGGGATAGGGTCCACGACTCTATCCTAAGTGGTGATTCTTTTGTTAATGAATTACTAATTGGACATGAACGTAGTTGCTTTGATTTGTTACGGGTGAGCAAAGGATGCTATATAAATCTATCCAATGAGTTAAGAGAAAGAGGTTTACTAGCAGACTCACGAAATGTTACGGTGGAGGAACAAGTTGCGATATTTTTGTTCACCATAGCTCATAATGAGCGCAATCGAGTGATGCAAAATAGATTCCAACACTCCGGTGAGACTATTAGCAGGTACTTCAACAGAGTTTTGAGTGCAATTTTGCACCTTTCTCCTCATTATATTAAGCCCGCAGGAAGTGATACTCCACTGGAAATTGCTACGAATCCTACATTCTACCCTTACTTGAAGGTAAACACTTTATTATCATTTATATAACTTTGTTCATTAAACTTTGTTAGAGATGTTATAATAAATTTAAATATAACTTGTTTACCATTAGGATTGTATCGGAGCAATTGATGGCACACATATACCGGCATGGGTTCGTTTAGAAGACCAAGTGCGTTACCGAAACAGGAAGGGGTTCCTATCACAAAATGTAATGGCTATTGTGTCCTTTGACATTAAATTTCAATATGTATTCGCTGGCTAGGAAGGCTCGGCGTCCGACTCAAAAGTTTTGGAAGATGCGTTGTCAAGACCATATAATAGGCTTCAAGTTCCAACGGGTAAATGTGAAACCTTATATGTTATATTTAATTAATATTCTCAAATTTCCATTTAAATTTGAAAATATTTTTTTATAGGCAAATTCTACTTGGTGGATGGGGGTTATGCGAACACCCGTGGATTTGTTGCACCCTATCGGGGCATTCGCTATCATCTGAAAGAGTGGTCAACGACACAAGCACCACAAACACCCCAGGAACTTTTCAATCTACGACATTCGAAAGCACGCAATGTAGTGGAGCGCACTTTTGCCGTATTGAAGCAACGCTTTCCAATCTTAAAAATAGCACCACGATATCCTCTTAACACACAAGCGAAAATCGTAGTCGCTTGTTGTGTCATGCACAACTATATCAAACAGTGGAATTATAATGATGAGTTGGAAGAAGGTTCGGTGCTAGAGATGGACGTTGATGAAAACATAAATGTCGAGGAAGATACGGAAGTTGGATCCGTGCCAAGTGATGCGAACACCCGATATGCATGTGCACTTCGAGATGCAATTGCTCAACAAATGTGGGATGATTATTGAGCACGCAATTAGTTTTTTTTCTTTTTTCATGAAGTTTATGTACTTTTTCTGGTATTATAGCTCAGTTTGTGAGTATGGAACAATATATGTATTTGCCAATGATTTTATGTTGGATGTGTTTGCCAATGTTTTCATTTTTCTAGGTTTGGAAAGTTGTGGGTTCTTGGATGATTTGAATTACTGCCATTGGAGTTGGACCCAATAGATCTTACATGTGTGAATCTTGATTGAATCTGATGTTTTTCCTTGTTATTCTTCTGAATTTGTGGGTTCTATAGTGCCAAATGAGTCTATCTTTGGGGTTTTTTTTCTTCTTATCTTTTCTATTTGTTTTGTGCGATAGATATGATCATTAGTTTCTAATTTTGGACTCCCAATGGATTGGTTCTGCGATGAAGAACAGGAATACATATTCTCTTCAATGAGTCTGACTTGTTATCCTCTCTAAAGGACTTTGGTGTTACTGACAATGGGAGTTCCTTGTCTCGAGACCAACCCAAAAATTCCCTTGAAGCATCAGTTTTAGATGAATTCGAGAAATGCAATCCACAAAAAGCAGTCAAGACGATTCTCTTGGTCTGATATGTGGAAAGGAAGTGAATGAAATTGGTTTCCACCAGGGGATATTATTGGTGAGTGGCTGAAGGTCTGTTTCCCATTGCTTTGTAGGATGAATGGTACAAGCGGCTTGCACTTCACACCCACATCAACATATCTCTTGCTGGTGAGTGGAGAAAAATCTACACAGGAAGTTGGGAATTTATTCCTGCTCCTAATTTTTGCAGTTTTCTAGGCCTCCATGAGATTTAACTGTGTAAATTTTCAGGTGCATGTGGTAAGAAACACAGGACTTACAAATTGTATTTTGAGTCTTACTCATACTGTGGTAGGAACTGTACTTTCTCTCTGTTGTGTTAGGCTCCTACACTACTGTGAATGTTGAGGTTTTGATCAAATTTGTTGTTGGTGCTGGATTGTTTTTGCTCCCTTTATGTTCATGTATATAGGACAAGGGATCCAGATTCAAAACGGTGTGGATCATATTCAAATCTAGATCCAAATCAAAATTTTCTCCCGAATCCAAAGAATAATTTTAATACTTGCAATTTATTTACAATATTAGAGTTCCAATACTCAAATAATTGAATTCCCATTTAAAACTCTATCCATAGATTTTGACCAAACTTGTGTCTGATTCTCATTATTGCAACCTTGAGGTTGTAAAAAGTTCAACCATATAACAACCGGATAAAAAAGGAAAAACCGTTAGAAAAGAGAGAGAGACAAGAGAAAGAAGATTAGGAGGGAGAAGAGAGAGCCTTTCTTATCTCATTTATCTCATTAATGTATATACAAATACAAGGGGAGAAGCCTATTGATAGGCAATGTAACCTCATAAGAGAGGAACCCTAATTTGAATGGATAATTTAATTATAAACAGATTATGTTATTTTTCCGCGGAAAATTGTTGCACCAAACAAGGAAATTTGATTTTCAGCAAGGAATCCATACCCGCACCAAACAACATTAGCACCAATTCAGCAAGGAAAAAAAAATCGCACCAAACATGAATTTCTAAATTCTACGGAAATCCATTTCTGAGGATTCCATTTCTATGGATTTTGCTGACGTGGCAATTTCCCCTTTCCACGAAAAGGGTGTGTACACAAACATGCCCTAAAAAAGAGAGGAGGATTCAGAAGCTCATTGAAACTTTTTGTTGACTCTCACTTTACCATCAATTTCAGTTTCTTCTGTCCCAAGTCTTCCAATTAGAACGTTCAGATTGCTGACAGCTGAATTTTGCCAGCCCCTCTCTTGCTTTATTGATTAAAGTTAAGCTTATGCCAAACAGATGATTTCCAGAAGAAATAAATGGTCGTACCAAGCAAAAGATCTACATTGTTGTTTGAAAAATAATAATAATAATAGAAACAGTTGATGTATGTCATATCTTCTACTATGAATCATCCTCTTCACTATTGTTGATGCATGTCATTTCTTCTACTATGAATCATCCTCTTCACTAATTCACACCAAGATTCACCCTAAACTCTAAAGGTTTCTCTCGGTTTGGTGTGTCTGTGCATGACGAGCAACAGTTAGGTCTTGGGCTCTTGGCCTTCTTTATTTTGCTTTTGACCTATGATCTGGCTCCCATTATATAAAAAGGACATGAAGAAGGCATGTGTTTTCTCTTTGAAAGGACCATGATTTTTTTATTGGCTTCACAGAAGATTTCTGTCATCATTTTGGGGAAGTTCGGAATCATTTTTGGGTCTTTGCTATTTTCCTATGTATACTTTTTGTGATGGGTTCCGAGGATTTTATTGGTTACATTAGATTGATGTTTAGATTTCTGAAGGTTGCAGTTGAACTCTGTCTTTGTGGTGGAAAATATTTGGTTTCTGAAAATGGGTCAAGGGTACTTTTTGTTCTTGACCTTTTTTCTTCTTCTTTTGCTTGATGTTAGTTCTTGACTTTTATTGCACTCTAATGCCTAACCAGACTGAGGCAATGTATCACATCTAAAATAGAAGAACAGAGGAAGATCATAGTATATAAAAACAAATGATAGCAGAAGATTAAAAGGACGAAAGTAGAAAAATACGATATCCTGGGTGCTAAAAGAATTAACTTAAGTAGAAGCTACAGCCAATTTCACTGGTGTTCTTGGTTCTTCTTTATATACTTGAAGCGGTTTCAGAGATGAAACTACATGATGGGATTCTCTATTTTCTCTTGATGTTCAGCAAGCCAATTCAAGACGATGAGATCTATATTTTCCTTTCCTCTCTTTTAATAATTTATTTTGATTAAAGGTAGAGATGTTAATTCTCTAGAATGAACTTTTATGATTATTAATGGCCATCAAAAGAAAATAATGTAACAGCAAGCAAAAGAATGATTGGATCTGAACCAAAAGCTGGGACTGTAACTAAGTAGTTCCTACTGAATTCTTTCAAGTATTACCAAGTTGCCTGCACTGAAATCAAGGCGATCCAAAGGGGTACTTAAAAGAAAATAACAATGCAACAACCTGCATCCAACCTAGAAGATGAAAATATTTAATAGACTAGACTCCTAATCTAGATCCCTTTCAGACATGATCTGCATAAGCTATGAGAGAAATTTGATCATATCAGAGTGTATGTATCACACTAGTCAATAAGTCCCACATGTTAAATCCAAGGGCCCATTTGGGTTTTCTTGGAAACCCAATGCAGGTAATTTGGTTTATGGGTAAATGGACAGTTGATGTATTTTCCTGGCTAAAACTTGAGTTCCCCATTATTAGTCACGGTTGTTTTATTCTTTGCCATGACCAAGAGTTGCAGGCAACCTGATTTCAAGGGAACCCAGTTCAAGTATACAAGCAGGGCACAAAAAGGTTAAAAATGTTGTAAATATTCTTCGTGCAAAAGAAATAGAAAATGCATTCTCGGTAACATGTATTTCTCTTCATTACAAAAAACCCAAAGAACTACAAAAGAGTGGAGTGACTGATTGATAGCAGGACACAAATTAATTGACACCAATGGTGCATAAACTTCAAGACTTAACATGAATGAAGACAGCAGGGAGGTGAGGAAAGAGACAGACAGGGGGGGGGGGGGGGGGGGGGGGGGGGGGGGGGAGGGGAGAGCATACCTGGTGTAGATCGGCGACTCGAGACAGGTTTCTTGTGGATGATGAAGATCGATCTGCTCCAGGGAGTGAAGAACGAAAATAGGGTTTGGTTGGGGTAGAGAAAACAGTGTGGAAATGATCTTAAATACTTATCATGAGTTTTATGTGGAAAAGCAATTCCTATACCCCCCCCCCACCCCCCCCCCCCCCCATGGGAAATTCATTTCCTCACTTTTCAAAGAAAATGCTGACTAGGATGGAAACTGTTTCCATGGAATTTCTCTGCACCAAACATAGGAAAATTGGGTTTTCCGCGGAAAATCACACACTTTTCCGCGGAAAAGTGTTACACAAACATGCCCTTGGGTGCAGCTGTGTTAGAGCCTCTTTGGAGTGTATTTGAGACCCATTTGGACTAGAGGCAAGTGAATAATATGGACAAGAGATGCATGCTATTAAGATATTAGTTTCTATACAATTTATGGGTTTGATTTTTTAATTGTTTAGGTTATGAATGATGCCTTATATTTATTGATTTGTTGCCTGAAACCAATGTTTTATTGCTCATTACAACTTCTGAATTATCATTCTTTGTATCTCAAAGTTTTGGGCTTTCAATGAATTAAAATGCCATGTTATATCAGATTCAGTGAATGGAGTGGATTAGTGTATATGTGGTTGAAATGGGATGTGAATTCAGCTGGGAGAAGTACAAATGAATCAAGTGGGAAATGGAGGAGTGAAGAACTATAAACAGAGGAGGGAGGGGTGCAGAACCAACACCTAGTTTTGAACTGCGCGTGCAGAAACTCTGCCTGGCAGTGAGCGGGCCTGGCTAGGGCCCAGGTTACATTTTCAGACCTGATTTCGGGCCCATCTCTGGGCTGGCTTCTGGTCCATTTTTGGCCCAATTTCAGGCCTGTTTTCCAGCCCATCAGGCCCATTCCAGGGCTGTTTTCTGCCCAGTTTATGGGCAGTTTCCAGGCCAATTCAGGCCCAATTTCTGGGCAGTTTTCAGGCCATTTCAGGCCCAATTTCTGGGCTGTTTTGCAGCCCATTTCAGGGCTGTTTTCAGGCCCAATTTCTAGGATGTTTTGCAGCCCATTTCAGGCCATTTCAGGGCTGTTTTCAGGACCAGTTTCTGGGCTGTTTTCCAGCCCATTTCAGCCCCTTTTTCCAGCCTATTTCCCCATTATTTGAAGCCCATTTAAACCCCATTGGAGCATAGTAGTATGAGATGTATACATTAAATCAAATTATCTTAAATCGTGAAATTTAAATGGGAAAAGTGATGGAATTGTTTGATGTTAGAATTACCCAGGAAATTTATTTAAATCTTAATACACACTTTATATTCTTAATAGTCGGAGATCTTCAGTGACACCAAGCTCCGCATATATTATCGACATTAAGGGTCTAAGTGTATGTCAAGACGACCCGTGGTAAGTCATTAAACCACTATACATTAATTCATTACAAGTTAAGAAAATTTGTATATTTTCTACAAATTGTTTTGAAATAGATTTGAGTGATTTGCAACGTTCGGAAACATCAGTAAGGCTACTCATCTAATTCGTTCGAATTTATCAGTATGTATTTGTTTGGAGTAGTTCTTTTTATCGATTTTGGAAATGTATTACTATGATTTAATTTGTATCGATTCAGGTTTTGTTTTTGAATGGCACCACTAAGCTTAGGTCACCTAGTTGGGCTGATCACTCGGCTTGGGATCTTTAAATTATTTGCCAACTGCAGTTTGGATTCTGTTTGTTTGCTCCGGCCATGACAACGGTTCTGTATTCCAGTCCCACGAGTAGTTGCAACGGCTTCTGTCTGTCTGTTCTGGCCATTTTATATGGCAATGGTTATTTGTCTGTGTGCTCTTGTTACTTCGGTAATAGGAGAATATAACTAAATGTGGTTTTCCAATATTTTAATTATCTATCAGTTAGTCTGAAACATTTAAACTATGAAATTCTTTCATTTGTATAGAAATGGTTCATTTGATTTACTCTTTATATATGTCTAGTTTCAATTGCGCTTTTATGATTTTAAACATGACATTTAGAAACTTGTATATCTTATCTGCTTTATTCACCTGCCAGACCGTCGTGTCTGATACTTTTCAGTTTGGTGTCAGATGTCGGACTCGCAGCCTTTGAGGCGGAGTGTGTGGAGGAGACAGTAGGGCCTCCGATGGAGCTTGAGTAGGCCTGTCAATGGGCCGGGCCGGGCCCGGGCTTGGGTTGTCCAATCCCGTCCCGAAAATAGGATGGGCCTGCCATGTGTTGTCCAATCCCGGTCCTAAATTGAACGGGCCTACATCTAATCCCGTCCCGTATGGGCCCGGGCCGGGACAGGGCCAGGCCTGGGCTTAGCCCGATCCTGGAGATAAGCAAAACATTCTCTAATTATTCCTACTGTCACCAGACACCCGGTGTGAACCGGACTTTAAACCCTCTTCCTTTTTCCGGGCTTGGGACCGACAATGCAATGCAACAAGCAACATGGCGGAGTTAAATTTTTTTTTTTTTTTTGCTAGTGACAGTAGAAAATCAAAAAATCAACAGAAATGAATGAATATACTATAGGCTATATGGGTCAAGTAATGTAGGAATGATTAAAACCTTTTTTTTTTGGTAAAAGTAGAAAATCAGAAAATCAATAGAAATGAATGAGAATGAGTATCCTATATGAGTCAAGTTAAAGTAATGTAACATCAGTTAAAAACTTTTTTTTTTAAAGTAGAAAATTAGAAAATCACTAAAATGAATGAGAATGAGTATCCTATATGGGTCAAGTAATATAAAAAAGAAATCAACAGAAATTAATTTTCTTTTAATATGTCTAAAACATCAGTTAGTGCATTCCCATCATTATCTAAATCACCATCACTAGTTGGGTCATGACTAAACCAATCTTGGGCACAAACTAATGCTTATACTGTATCTGGTTTCAAAGAAGTCTTATGTGGGTCAAGTACCCTCCCTCCCGTGCTAAATGCTGACTCTGAAGCAACGGTAGAAACTGGAATAGCTAAAATATCAGGAGCCATTCGAGATAAAATAGGATACTTAGTTGAATTTAATTTCCACCATTGTAATATATCTATCGTGTTATCTTCTTCTGCAGACTTGTCATCAAAATAACGATCTAATTCTGTTTTTTCTTCCATAATTGCCTTATTGGTGATTTCATATCGAAACTTCAAAAAAAAAGAACGAGCCTTTCCATTTTCATCATCACCAGCCTTTCTTTTAAATGGCCTACTAGTTGCATCATTTTTATCTACTATCTGATCACTTTCTTTAGCACCAAATCTCGCACGATACTCCTCATAAAATCTTTTTAAATAGATTACGAGCTTCAATCATACGATTATTTCTATATTCTGTTGTTTCATATAATATCTTAAAAACCCATTCCAAACACACTATCTTAGAGGAGGGATCAAGCAATATGACTATTTCAAACATTTGATTATAATTCTTCCAATATTTATCAAATTTTTCCATCATCACTTTAGCCATTCTTGCAGAAACAAAATCAAAATCACCTAATTTTTGTACCAACTCATTGTATATTGTACAAACTTCAGGTAAAAAAGTATGTGTAGTTGGATACTTTCTAGCAGAGAATCTTTTTGTAGCTTCATAGAACCTTTCCAAAAAATCATTAAGAGTAGCAACCTTGTCCCATTCCTCATCTGAAGGAATCAAAGTCTTATAGTATAAGTTATCTGTTAGAGATCGATAAGAAAAGACATCTCGAAAATACAATGCTGAAGATACCGTAAGATATGTGGAGTTCCATCTAGTTTGAACATCAAGAGGCAATCCCCTTGTAGAACTTAGCCTTTTCGCACTTATAATATCACGAACCTGATGTATACGATTCGAGCTATTCTTAATGTATTTAACTACCTCCCTGATGTTCTCAATAATTGGGTCAATATCTTTAAGTCCATCTTTCACTATAGGGTTAAGAATATGTGCAGCACAACGCATATGAAAAAATTTACCATTTAAGATGAGAGCATTGGTTTTCATGAGTTGATTTCTAAGTGTCCTTACAATAACATCATTTGTAGAACAATTATCTAATGTCAAACATGATAATTTATTCTCAATATTCCAATTAAGTATACTTAGAGTAATATTGTCAGCTAGCATTTGGCCAGTGTGGGGAGGATCAACATTATGAAAGTTAATTATACGCGATCTATGAACCCAATCAGAGTCAATATAATGTGTTGTAATAGCCATATAACCTAAATGCTGGTTCGATGTCCACATATCTGCTATGAGAGTAATCCTGCTAGTGAGATCTTTGAATTCTTTAAAGATCTCATTCTTTTTTCCATTGTACATTTCCATACAATATGCTTTCACAGTGTTACGTGATACAATCTTGAATTCGGGTCGTAGAGTCGCACAGAACTCTTTAAAACCTCGTAGTTCAACAACATTAAAAGGAAAATCATGTAAAAACAACATTTTTGCAAGGGCTTCTCGACACTTTTTTGTTCAAATTTAAAAACACGAACACCGGTTTTTGTTTGAGCATCACTCCTTAAAGTTTGTTGTTTTTTTGACTTATCAGTGCATGGTTTCATAAGACACGATTTCAAGTGTCTATGCAGGTGTGAAGTTCCATCCTCAGGTCTACTGACTAGAGGTTTCTTGCAATATTTGCATACCGCTTTAACTTTAGGGACATCCTTACCATTAACTTTCACATACACTTCCGTTTTTTGAAAGTATTCCCAAACCACTGATTTGAGCCTTCTTGCATTTGTCTCATTTGAAATTACTTCATCATTGGGAGAGGGGATGGGAGGCACTTGCTCATTACCACCACCACCCATATCATCATCAATGGGGATGGGGACATGTGCAGGAATGAGAATGCTACCAACACTACTAGAAGGCATACCAGCAGACATATTTAACTATTCAAACAAAAAATAAGCTACTAAACAAGTAATGCAGTTATCAATCGCTAATATCCACAACTAAACAAGTAAACAAGTTATCAATAAGCTACAATCCACAACTAAACAAGTAAAGCAGTTTCTACTATCTACAACTAAATAAGTTTCTACTATCCACAACTAAACAAATTAAAAGAGGAAGAGTCAAGAGACGTATCTTAGTATCTCACAATCCCGAAGTTATGAATCATTGCCACTCAATTGACTCTAAGATTTCCTTAAGAAGAAAACCTAACAAAAGAACAAATATAATTAAGGTGCTATAGAAATCAACAAAAATTAATAGAAATCATTTGTCATTGATTTATTGATTCAGAAATTCACTGCTAAATCATGCAATTAGAAATTAACAGAAGTAAAAATACACTCATATTCACTGAAATATCAAATGATGTTCTAAGGTTTTAGGCACAGATAATAGTTGTGGTTAATCTTTTAGTCTTCTACACATTTTGTAGATGTTCAATCACAGACACCAGATTAGTGAAGAAGAGGAGAATAGACCCAATATAATAATCTTATTCACAACTAAGGCGGATATTCAAGTATAATCATCATTTGACCAACAATTTTGTGATTGGGCAACAAAACTGACATGCCTAATTCGGATTAGACTATAGAAACTCCACCAACAAATCTGCAGGTTTTCAAATGGCTCTAAACTAATGATGAACTTCATAATTAACAAATTAGTATCAGGGATGCATTTCTTCATCTAGAACACACACAAAATGGGAAATCTGTTCTTCTTGAAGCCCTTAGTCGTAGAATTGGACCAATAGAAACAATCAGAGAATGAGACTTCAAGATGATGTGAATAAAAAAAGTTTAGAGGCAAAAACAAAATCAGAAAACTCTGACAAACCATCAAGAAGTAATCAAAATGTGAGTTCTTATACATAATTGCATGATTCCAAAAGAATTGAAGACACCCAATGAAACCCTAGCATCCAATTAAGATCCAGATAATCCAACTGAGGAGTGCAAAAAAAAAAAAAAAAAAAAAAGAATCAGGAATCATATCTAAATTACATTGCAGAAGATAAAAAAATAGGGTATTTATCTTCTTCAATTCATAGGAAAGTGGAATCCACCCAAGAGATACAGAGTAAGAGAAGAAGTTTTCTTCACTCAAATTTTTTTTTTTTGTAACTCCAATCTAAACTATCCTTTCATTCAAGATTAGAAGAATTTATAGACTACTTGGAACAACCCTCCAAGCCTAGGACCTTTCAAGAAAATAAAGACTTCATATAGGAATTCTAAAAGATACCATAAAAAAAACAAAACAAATTTATAATAGCCAACTAGCCATTTTCGGAATTCTGCAGCCAGCATGAACACTCTTCAATAAAATGATCATAACTTCTTCTAGGGAACTCCAAATCGCACAATCTTTGAAGTATTGGAAACTAGACACATAGGGCTTTCTGCTGATATACTATTTCCATATTAAAACTGAGTACCCATATTTAGTTTTTCCCGATTTTCGTCAGCTACGAAATTCTGAAATTGCAACTTTTCCCAAACCTCATTTACTTGGTCTTGAATGTTCATGAAAACATTGCTATCACAGGGAAAATGAAAAGGAGAAACATTCAAAGGAAATTGGAAAGGGGCAAAACGAAAAACAAAGAAAATCTAATTGATTCAGATTTTCATTGCTCAACCATGCAATCACAAATTAAGAGAAGTAAAAAAGGTAACAAATTTACCTTGAGCATTATCTTTGAGACGTTCACGTTTGCCCGTGAGTAGAAATATTGAGCATAGACTGAGAGATAGAAAAAGGAAGAGGGAGAAGAAGAAAGATAGAAATAGAGAATAGGAGAGATGTAGGGAGGGTGACGCCGGACGATGAGAGAGGGCAGAGGCGGCGACTAGGCGAGGGAGGAAAAAAAAAGAGGGATAGGGAGAGAGGCAGTTTCAGCACTGTGTGCGACGGTGCGAGAGGGGCAGTCAGTGCGTGTGACGACGAGAGCCGAGAGTTGAGAGCAGAAGAGGCAGAGAGCAGAAGATGAGAAGAGGTAGAGAGGTGAGAGAGCAGAAGAGAAGACTGAGAAGAGCGATTGAGTGTGGGAAGTTTTTAGGGCTTCCATCGTCTGATAAAAGAGATGGGCAGGCGCAGTTACGAGAATGCCCCTCCTAACTAGCCATTTTTTACGATTAGTGAGGGGCATTTTAGGTAATATAATTTTTTTTATCAAAATTAACTTGGAGCGGGCCGGGCCGGGCCTGAACGGGCTGGGCATCCTCTGCCTAGTCTCAGTCCCATTTTGGTCGGGCTTTAAAATTATTGACCAAACCCAACCCACTGGGCTCAATTTTTTTTATAAAGCCCTGTATTTTCGGGCTTGGGCCGGGACGGGCCGGGCTTTCAACCCGTCCCATTGACAGGCCTAAGCTTGAGTGACAGCCAAATGATGTCATGTAGACGTCATATTGGGTCTGGAGTACGATAACATCTTTTGAGAACTTTGCTTACGGCCTCTGTTGGCCTTTTCTCTTGGGTTGTATAAATTAAATATACTTTTGTGATCCTCACAACTTCAACTAACTTTGGGTTATGCTCATATGTATATATTTCTCTTTTGATACAAAGTTTGTGCAATTATCTTATATCTCGTTTGGTTTTTATTTTGCTACAAGCTTCCGCATATTATTATTTGTTGTAAATTCGATTAATTGGTTGTGATGGATCGTCTGGAATTCTCACTGCGGAATCCCGTAGGAAAATAATTTGCGTGTGCGGGTGAAATTTTCTGACCCGTCGGTCCGGGGGCGTGACAGGCAGTATGGAAGCATCCTAGCACTATTGCCGAGATGGAAAATGTCGAGATCAATATATGCCTAACTGGTACCCTTACCAAAACTAACATAATCTTTTTGTATTAGGAAAATGTCCCACACACATACTAATAGGAAAGAGAATATGAACATAAATCCACCCACATCAAAGTATAGTAACGCAATCAACTATATTCCAAAGTATATGATAGCTGCATATGTTAGGAAATGAAAGAAAAGATACCTCGTAAAACAATGACCAAAAGATGAAAACTTGCCAAAAACATGCAACCTTGTAATAAATAAAGGTGAATACAAGCTTCCGTCCTCCCATGTCACACCAAAACATCTAGAGGAACTAGAGGGGTGCATATATTTTTTTATTAGCATCCTCCCATGTAAAATCTCTTAGTTCCACCTCTGGTTGGATACCTCGATTCTCACCTAATTGTTCATGTATGTTTACGAGTTTTCCAGAATGGGCTCGAGACGATTTGAGGCCTAAAAAGACAATCCTAAATGAGGCCTCAAATTATCCATTCTTATCTCTCTCTCTCTTTAAAGTTTTCAGTGCTTGGTTTCGTGTTTTCTAATAAACATATTTATCATTTATAAATTATAACTAATAATATTTACAAATAAAACGAACACTAACTAAAATAAACATACAATATGAGCTTGAAATTAAAAAAAAAAACTTAAAAGCATAGAGCAATAGTACATGATTTAGTGATTTATTATTGTTGGCCACAAAGATTGCAGATGTAGATGAGTTTCGAATTTTATGCATGTTTTTCAATATGAAAAAAAATTGAGGGTTTTCAATATGAAAAACCTCACTAATGAGGTAGCATAGAGGTTAAAATTTGTTGGAATTTAAAAAGACACTATACGGAGAAAAAGAAGCATGGCAATTGCTTTAATATTTTTTTAGAATGTAAAAAGATGACTTTAGTGAGATGGTGATACTAATTACTATTACAGGGTCTTATTTTCTGGAGAGAAGAAAAGAACTATGACAGTTGCTTTAATGTTTTTAAAATATGAAAATATGACTTTAATAAGAAGTGATACTATGAGGCCTTATTTTATTTTATTTTTTTGACCTAAAATAAGGGGTTTTTCTTGCCTTATGATCAAGTCACCCTTGAAGTTTCCTCTTATGTGGGAGAAGGGTTCCTTCTGATGACCCAATCCTCATTTCACGCAAGAGCAGCTTCCCATGGCTATAAAAAAGAAAAAGAAAAAGAAAAAGAAAAAAAAGCATAAAAGAAGAATAAAAAAAGAAAAAACAGAAAATGTGGGGACTCTTTTGTAACATCACACTTCATCCATTTCAGGATCGGATCGGGTCAGACACAGAGTGTGTGGCACACAACGCATTAATCGCCGTTACAACTTCCAGATTCCCGTAAACCGAAGAAGATTCTAATACAAATAGCCCCAATCTCTTATCTCTCCTCCTCTCCCTTTCCCTCTCAGTGAGTCTCTCTCTTACTCTTCTTCTTCCTTTGACTCATGGCTTGTGTTATCCACGCTCCGACACATTTCCCTCCCGATTCGGCGCATCTTTTTCCGACACGCTCCACCAGACACGCTTTCTCCTCCCGTCTCACCTCCTCCTTAAAACCCTCCTCCTATAAGGCAAATTCTTTTAAATACTCTTTCTCTCCCTTTCTTTCTCTCTAAACCCTACACACACGTACTCTCTCTCTCCTTTTTTCTCTAAAACCCTAATTCCCCTTTTTTTGCAGCTCTCTTCGTCTCGATCCTTTTCCGCTATCAAACGGCCAGGGATCGTCACTGCTGTGAAGGAGAAGGAGCCGATCACAGAGGAAAGGATGCTGGTAGATCAGATCTTTCTTTCGCATCGATTTCGTGTTGTTCAAAAAGCATTTTTTCTTTTGTATTGAATTTGATTTTGAGTTGCAGGTGTTTGTTCCTCCGCATCCTTTGATCAAGCATTGGATTTCGGTACTGAGGAATGAGCAGACGCCATGCCCGATTTTCAGTAAGTAGTAGATGGATTCGAGTCCGTTTTAACGGGATTCTGATTCAAATGGTGTTGATTTGTGTCTGTTTGTTTGTTTGTTTTGGATGGATAGTTTTGAATCGTAATTGGGTAGAATGTGAAAAGATTGTGGTTTAATTTAGCGAGTGAGAATGGTGAGCGTTTTGGAGATGAATGCGGCTGTTGAGATGTGAAGAGTGTACTGATGAGTGAAGACAATGCAAAAGTTGATTTTTTTCCTTCTTTTATTGGTAATATGACTTGAACCATCAACCTCCACCTTCCACTGTTGCAGGCGCAAGAGTCCCCAAAGTTCACTTTTTGGGTCTATTTGATTTAAAATGATAGGATTTTATGTCCTTCACGGCGGAGAGTTTATTTGACTTTAAAACTGATTCTAGTCTACCGGTGAAGACGAACTATGAACCTTTTATACAAAGTCTCTCACTTAAAAGACACTTGTGTCGTATAAACTCCTTAAACTAGAAAGTAATGCTCTCCTGGGGTGCTCTCTTTCAAAGTCACCTTTTATCATTATCATCTGAAAATTCTTTTAACTCTTGTCCTACGTGCACATGGAGGATGAGATTTTGTGGTTTGCATTTAGAAAAGCTAATGAAAAGGAAACTGAGTTATGGAACGTTTGATGCTAAGATATGGATACAAACATAGAAATGGTCAGAGAGAGAATTCGGATGTAGATATTGACATGGGCACAATTATTCTTTTCCTAGCCTGGAATTTGTATTTCATATTAAGACTTTTGTAAGAGGCATTACTTAGTATATCATGATGTACATAACTTGTGTGGCATAGTTGGTAATGGACATTTGGAAAACTAGAATTGGTGGGTTGCAAGTTCAAGTCCTGTGTGTAATAAATGTGTATGCTCTTTTTTTTTAAGAAATATTTTGAACTACTAAAAAAATGAAACGTAATTAGTATCAAATTTGTACCCGTCATGGGCCATGTTTGGAATTAGGAATCATAAACCTGTCATGGGTTAGGACAAGTACATCATAAACCTGTCAAATCTGTACCTGTCAATTGCAGTCCAATTGAATCACACCCACTTCTTTGAAAAACCAAGGAAAGATTAAGGTTCTTGCTACATCTTCAAAGCTAAGTCCCTAGGTGGGCTGGTGATGTAGGGATGGGTTTGAATCAGCCCTTAGCTTGATTGATCAATGAAAAACAGCCCTAAACGAAGGGTTGAATGACACTCTTCTAATCAAAACCAAGGAAAGATTAATGTTCTTGCAACCTCTGCAAGACCAAGTCCGTAGGTTTCTTGACCTCTACAACGCATGCACGTAATCAAGAGAGTACTCTCAGTTTTTTGCTCTTGTTTTTTTTTTTTTTATAATTCCATAATATTGACTATTATATTCAATCTCTATTTAATATAGTGTGTGCTAAGAGAGACCCTAATTATAACTAATGTGGACCATAAATCTAAACAAAACTCAAAATAGAAAGATAAAGTAATTGAAGATAAAATCTTTTCTATCACAGTGGGGGCTTTTCAAAACAACGTATTGCCTTACAAAACAGCAAGCTTGCTGATTTTAAGCGACTAAAATGATTATCTCCATTGGACCATACTTGATCTTGCTCCTTGGGCCTTCATTATGAAAGGTGTTTGGTAAGCCCTGGGCCAAGGCTCCATCACCAGGAGCTCAAGCACAAATTGGTTTTTGGATTTGGCATGAAAATCAGGTCCTTTGGCCATTGCTAGCCATGTGGTGAAGTGATGGCACATTTCTTTTCTTCCTCTTTTTTCTTTTGTTTGATCAACAATATAATTCATTAGTATAGGAAATGTATTGTACAAGCTAAAAGAAACCCGTACAGTATAAGAAATGGATATTGTTTGGCTGGATGCATGAAAAAATACCTCCTTTGCCCAAAATGGAAACAAGACATGATCCAAAAAAACATTCTTTTCAAAATATAGGTTGATATATTAAGTGTCAGCCATGAACTGTGTATTGGGTGTGACCGATATGCCATCAGTCAGCCTGAGTCCCCAGTAGCGATCGATAATACCGGCTGCGATGGTCAATATAACTGATATTATCGGCTGCTATGCCCTCAACGGCCCCAAAAATTAATTACTTAATTATTTTTAACTTAGGCATCTTTTTATTCCTTAGGGTATTAAACTCTTCGGACTTCTAAGCAATTCCCTTATAGCAAAGGGCCTGTAGGTGAAGAATTAAAGGTAAAGGTCAATGCGTGGCCTTCAAATGATCTCCTATTTGATATGAAATGATTACCAACTATTGTCATAGTAATTCGAATACTAGGGAAATGATGGTCCCTTTTAAATCTACACCTTAGATCCTTCATTTATTACATCTTTAATACTCCTACAAAATCCTTTTGCTATCAACTCCTAGGCTATGATGCCCAGATATGACATGGATATGGCAGGGACAAGCTATGGACACCTTAGTCAGGGCCGGTTCTGAATTTTTCAGGGCCCAGGGCAAGAGTAAAAATTAGGCCTCTATATATATATAAACTTAGTGATGGCCTCACATTAACTGACAAAATTATCTAAAAATTTAACATTCAAAGCATATAAATTCAAACTTCAATATATAAACATTCAAAATAAAAGGCTATAATGTATAAACAAGACAAATACTTGTAAGTTGTAACAATTCAATAGTTCTTTTTCATATAGCATCTTACTTGATATCCCCTTGCATCTTCAGCAACCAACAAAAAAAAAATTTATTTGTATCCTCAATAGCCAAAGCAAAAATCATATTTTCCTTTTCATTTGATATCAAATCATGAAAAATTACATTCAATTGATTCCTTTTCAGCCATCATATATGATAATATCATTGGTGGGCCCCACTGATGTGAATAATTGGCAATGGGTTAATGATGCCCAAGTATAACTATTTGAAAAAAAAAAAAAAGAAGAAAGAGAACTCAGTAAGAGTCTTTACATTCAATGGGTTGTGACTTTCTTGAATTGTTAGTTTGTTACTTAAGCGTGAAAGTTCTTTAACAACAAAACAAATAAACAACTGCATGTTTTTGCTTTTCTTACCTGGTTTCTGCAAAAACAGAACAAAGATGAAAACTTCGATACAGGGGATATGGGTTATGGTGGAGAAGTACATGGGTCTGATTTCATTTTTTTAGTGGGAGGATGGAGTTCTAAATGCACCATGACCCTATTTCTCTACTGTTAACATTGCACCCCTTTCCAAGAAAACCAAGTTAGAACTTGATACAGATTACACACACCCGATATCAAGTGAAAATTGAAAAAGGGTTAAAGGGTAGGAGTGTAGGACACAGCCATCCATCTATCTTATTATCTTAACAAGATCACCACAAAAACAAAAAAACAAAATAGAGAGAGAAGAAGAAAGTAGAATTAGGAGATGAACATCACATACCTCGTATGGAGTAATGGAGTATGAACTAATGCCTGATCCTGAGAAAGAGCAAATGAGATGAATTTACAAGGTATAAGAAGTCGCCCAGTGATTTGTATTGGGGTTCCAAGGTATCTCAGGCTGCCTGCCTGCCTGAAACTGGAAGTGGAAGAGACGAGTGGAAGCACTTTCTTAATCTTCTCTCTTTGCTTGCTGCCTTGACTCTTGAGTGCCTTCTACCCTACGTCATGGTCTCATGGAATGATGGACGGAATAGACGTCTGGCTCCCTGCATACGCTATATACTTATATGTCTTGAGTCTTGCATCATAATTGGGCCCCCCCCTGAAAAATGGGCCCTGGGCAAGGGCACTTACAGCCCTTGCTCAGGGCCGGGCCTGACCTTAGTGGCACATGTTTTACATATAAAAGGTGAAGTATTGGATGGAATACCAAGTATACAAATGTGCTTTTAATGCAATATAGTACCAATTATAGTGTGGTTCTCTTTCTGGGATTTACTTTGTAGGGCCTACTTGAGATTTGTATAGCATGCAAGTCATGTATGAAAGAAAGATGACATGGAGCCAACAGATTGGATGGTAGGGCTACCTAAAATGTTCTTGCATATACGGCTGTCATTTCCTGTAAGAAGAGACAAGCATAAAATGACACTAAATTCCACAGAACACAATTGCTTTGATCATTAAATTTCAACAGATTCAACTATTTAAGATAAGGTAGCAACAAAGGACCTATATGACTTTGGAGGTCCACTATGTACCCTTATCTTGTGCCCTATAAGAACAAACAAAAAAAAAAACAAAAACAAAAAAAGATTCTAGTATTTTTTTAATATTCTTTTTTTTTTCGATATTTTTCTAGATCTTTTTGGGGTCAAAATAAAATTCATGCAGTGGACTGTGATGGCTATGAACCACTGCATATCACCATTACATAGCACCCTGTCAGTCCCTTCACGATGCCTTCTGTGATTTGAACCATGCTTCCTTCACATGAAAAACAAAATTCAAATAAAGTTACCTTGTAACAATCATTCCTCTCATCATTCACACACACACACAAGGAAAAAAAAGAAGAAGAAGGATGAATCTCTCTCCTTGCTTAGCTAGTTCATCATTGACGTCATATGAACATATTGAAAAGGAACCTTCAGTTTCAAACTTTCATTTCTCAACACCTGCCGATGCCAATGGGTGAATTCTGTTGTTTTCATCCATCTTGTGTATGTAGGTTTCCGCTTTACCTTAATTGATTTACTTTGATCCAACACTGAAACAATCCCTCTATCCAATATATCTGATGGGCTGAGTACAAACAATTGGTTTATATTTTTGGAGCCAGGAAGGCTGCTCTCATTGTATCAATGTTTGGAGAGCTTTGTGGTTGTAATAATTGATAGTTAAGCAACTCTAACAATTTATTTCACATCTAAGAATGAAGGTTGTGAACAATTTTCCATCCATCTAGGTGATCTAGAAAAATCTACAATGTACTGCTGATTGTTCATTACATTTTTTTTTAAATTTTCTTCCTTTGATTATAATCTACCCTTCACCATCCTAGAGCAAAATGTAATTCCTTCCCTATTCAATAAATACATCTGTCTTGTTTCAGAATATTAGATAGGGATAAATATATGGAGAATTTAGTTGGTAAATGTTATTGGGATATTGTAATTTCATCCTCTGTAGTGATGCTGCTTTGGTTTCTCAAATCATTTTTGTTCACTCCCTTTTCAATACAATGTTAACTCATGGAATATTTCGTAACTTTTCATGTGGCTTTGCTTCCTAGAGAATGCGATGGCAGAGCTTGGGAGGCTACTTATCTATGAAGCTGCAAGGGATTGGTTGGTAAGTTCATGTTTACCCCATCCATGCCATAGGTGTTTCTCATTAACATCATATGATTATCAATAGGAAAAAGTTATAAAGCACAAATGACTAATAACTTTTGGTGAGTTGATTGAGAATGATGTAGAATACCGATTATTTTGTAAGTTAACCAAAAATGTGTGTAAAAGAAAATTAGAAATAAACGTTCCGAGCTCCCCATGGCACAAATCTTGATATGTTTCTGATTAGTTTGTAACATTTTTTGTATTAATTTGAGTCCTAGTTAAGCAATTATTGATGAATGTATGCTTGACCATTTTTTGGCGGGCACTTATCGTGGGACCTCCAATGAATATAAATGCATGTGTACATACGTATATTAACAGTATTAACGACAAACAAACAAAGACAGAAGCTAAAGCAAGCCAAAATATATTGGAAAGCAAAATAGAAATAAACACTCCAACAAGATCCCTTTAGAGAAACAAGAGTAAACTCTGATCTGTTTATGATCCCTTTCTATCACTTACAGTCAAAAAATCATGAACTGCTTCGATTTTGAATATGCTGGGGACTTGAGTAGCAACTGGTCTAGGGCATAATTCTGATCAAACTTAGCTAAGGAAATGAATCTAATATTCTTGTGCTTTGGCACTTCTTTCTTTGACATGTAATTACGGGCCTTTGTCTCTGTATCCTTGCACAATTAGTGATTGTGATGTTCTTGTTGTTCACTGGTTTCTATCATAATGTTGGTTGTTTATGTAAAATTTCAGCCTTGCACAAAGACCACTTTTCCTTCATCTGCTTTACAGTGAATTTATCTTTTTCCACTCTCTCTACTTATTTGTGGCTGTGTGATATTACTGCTTGCAGCCTACTGTTGTTGGAGAGATTCAGACACCCATGGGTGTTGCTTCTGTTGAATTTATTGATCCAAGGGAACCTGTGGCGGTTAGTAATATTATTTTGTTTCCAAAATGGTGAAAATTTTAATATCTAATGTCTTATGCATAGAGCAATTATTTAGTTGCAAACAAGTAATCGATCAGTTTCCATCATTTGGACTATTCTCATTTCCTAGGGAGAGTAATCTTTTATTGGCAAAGATTTACTATCTTGAAGTGTAAAGTTGTTTAGTGTGCTGAAACTGATTCGTGATGGTTTTAAGAGGTGCAGATTGTTCCCATCCTGAGAGCTGGTCTTGCACTAGTGGAGCATGCATCATCGATCTTGCCGGCTACAAAAACTTATCATCTAGGTAATAAAGACTCACTTGTAAGGTGAGGAACAAAAAGTATTATTATAATGTTGAACACTATGATGGGGCCTGGTCATGCTGAAATGAGGCAGAAAATATGGACTGGTTCTTTAACTCTTATGTCACTTGTTTCACCTCTCTTTTGGTTTTAGGCTATGATACCCAGATACGGGATAGATACAGCATGGAGATGCCATGGATATTGCAGGGAAACATATTCTACTCATAAAAAAAGTGAAGTAGATGTGATACGACATGATCTATTGCCTATTTTGAAGTATCCGAGTATCATAGGTTTTAGGGGATATTGTGATTTTGGGACCCCTTGATTGTTGTTTCAAGGAAACCTCAAAGTGAAGCAAGATCAATGAGCCAGATTTGAAGATCAGGATCCCAAGATCACAGCTATGGTTAAACAAAACCAATGAAATGAATCATTTTACTTTTTATTTAGAACTGAAGACGTTAAGTCACTCCAAAACCATTGCTTAATACCTTGTTAATAACATAAGAGTGTTGTAAAAACTTCAAACATGAGAGGGGAATTATAGGTCTAGGTGCCAATGATATGTTGACTTAAAAACATTTATGATTGTCATTGATAGCCATTCTCATTTAGACTTTGGGATGAAATTGAAAATGGGACCCAAATACCCAAATGTCGTAAGGACCCAAAATGAAAGAACTGGGTATGAATTCTGTATTTGGACTCTCTTTATTTCAGTCTGGGTCCAGATCAATGGATTTCATACCCCAAGATCTCGATACTTGATGCCATGACTGTATATTATTTATATGTATTAAGTATATTTTGTTAATATATAAATATCTTATATCAAATATATAATTTAAGTATTTGGGATTGGGACTTTATTTGAACTTGGATTCTATAACTGTGACTCAAGTGGGGCAGGTTGTGTCACGCCCCCAAAAGTGAAACCGGGGTTATGCGTGAGATTAGGGCCAATTTAAAACTTTTTCCAATATTAGTCAAATGTAACTTGGCCCCAATCATGTCCCATAGGATCGTAAGTCCGCGGTGAGGTATAAATATTTCCTCGGTAACCATAAAATACAGCGGAACATCATAATTAAACAGATGGTACAATATAACATTTCAGAGTATGCACATCTTTCTTTTCTATAGTTTCAATTTGGCAAAAGATAACAAAAGTATATTAATTAATGGCTCCTAACAAAACCTAAGCCAAAAGAGAATAAATACAAACTAACCAAAGTATGAAGGCACTCGTGTGCTGGCCATGACGACAATACCGTCGACGCACAACTCGTACTCACCATCAGGCTAAACTGCCTGAAGCGACGCCTCCACTTTCCCAAAGGTAGATGTACCCGATACCTATGCACCAAGAGTAGCATCATCAACACAACGGCTGGCAAGACAATAGATATATAAATCACCATAGATATGTAGTACTAAAAAGAGTAAACGATAAACATGATTATAAGATATGCATAGCACTCTGATCGTAAGAGATGCAGTGCATTCGAATCATAAACAAACTATCAAAGTAGGCGGTCCACATATGCTAATAACTCGTAGCTCCAGTAGCTCAGTCTCCGTGAGATCTGGCACTGTCTCGCTGCGAACTCGTAGCTCCAGTAGCTCTGGCTACAAAAGCTCTGGCACTGTCTCACTGCGAGAAACAAACCACCCGTAGCTCCAGTAACTCAGGCTACAAAAGCTCTGGCACTGTCTCGCTCGAGGAACATCTCGTAGCTCCAGTAGCTCAGGCTACAAAAGCTCTGGCACTGTCTCGCTCGAGGAACATACAACTCAATAATAGTAAAAGTCCTCTCACAGATGGTGACCCAACTGTGTTGAACGTTAACGGTGCCTGACACAAAGAATCCTAACAATATCGGTGAAGGGCTAGGCTTCTTGTACGAACAATATTCAATATCAATAGAGAACTACTTTATTCCAAATCAAATCAAATCCCAAACAAATACCAATAGTAGTCCTCTTTAAGCCTGACAATCAAAGCTCCCTAGCCTCAACACTTCAAACGAATATCGAAACAAACGAAATAGCAAAGGGGATCCTAAATCCATCATCTAAGTTCTCAAAGTGATCCTCTAATAAAATAAAGCAAACAGAACTAATGAACCTGCTCATCACATGTAGAAGATAGTACCCGAAGGTACAATTCCGAATCGAAGACGATAAACAATCCAATCCTAAGTATAATGTCAATCCTGTAGCATCGTATAACCTATTCAGGCAATGAAGGGGTTAGGGTTCGCGATACTCGGACGAACAATCTTCGTGCATAGATTTAAAGAAGAGTATCCCGTTGTCCCGTACCATTCAAGATTGAACTAGGTTGGATCCCGATACAACCGGATCAATAGTGACGAACGTCGGCTCAAGACGTCCTCACAATAAGTCAAATGAGTCCACAAAGGGGTATCCAAAGATTCCATCAAAGTCCACCCAACAATGGGGTAAAAATCCCTTCCTAGAAGGAATTCTGCAGTTGGCTCGGTCGACCTGCCCCTTGGCCGGTCGACCTGGTACAAAGGGGGTCAGGTCGACCTGCAGGAGCCAGGTCGACCTGCCTGCCTGCTTGCCCGGTCGACCTGCCCCTTGGCCGGTCGACCGGCTGACCTGCGGAAACAGGGTGCAGGCCATGTTTCTGTACTGAAATGGAGTTCCTTCCATTTCTTCTTCTTGGACCTGATAAGCAGTGTATAAAATGATGAAAACAACTTAATTGCAATACACCAAACTAACTAATCAAGCTATCAACCTCCAAATCCATTCCTTTCAATTAATGAACCATATTATCATGTTTTCAATCTTCTAAGGTATCAATTGAGCCATTACAATCTAGAACCTGATTTTCTCATACAAAGCAAGGAGGGCAAACATATCCAATATTAATATAGCTATTTACTTGCCTTTGGTTGAAAGTGCACAAATCCACAAATCCTAGCTCCATAGTCCAACAAACCAAGCCTAAGGGATAAACAACAAAATAAAACTAAATTAAATATAACATTACTAAAGGGGAAGCTCTAAGCTACCAAACACATTTCTACACCCAAAGTGTATTAACCCAAACCTAAGGGGAATGAGAGCTTACCAAACAAATGGGTGGATGGAGTGGTGGCTTGCAAATTGGAGATGATTGAGCTTGCGGGGTCCACGCGGAGATGATAGTGATCATCGGAGGTTATGGGGCCCACTTGATCAGTGACCCACTGATTCAGTAGTGATGTGGCTCTTTGGTGGTCCATTGACAAGGAGGAGAATGAAGATAGAGAGAAATATAGAATGGAGAAAGAATGAGAGATAAAGAAACAAAGAATGAATTAGAGAGAGAGATGTTGAGATGGGTGAGGGGAGAAAAGTCAACCCATGTTGACAGTGACTGTAGGGAGAATTGAAATGGTGGAGTGGGTTAGTCATGTTGGCAGCAAAGGGAGAAAATAAAAACAATTAAAGAAAGAGAAGGAGAAATGGTGGAATGGGAGTGAGGTGAGTGAGCTACCTCACGTTGGTAGCAAGAGGAATGAGAGAGAAAGAAAGGAAGAGAGAGAAACAAAGAAAGAAAGGGAAACAGAGAGAATGAAAGAAAGAAACAAGGAAGGAAAGGAATGAACAGTGAAGGGGAAAAATTGGGAAAAACAGAGAGAGATGGAGTGGGCTGGTTCGCCGGAGATGGGGAGCTCGGCGGCGGTGCAGGCGGGTCCGGCGGCGACGGTGATGGCGCCGGGACAGTGGGCAGCATGGCTGGGTGAGGGAGAGATGATTGAGAGGAATGAGTGATGAGATGAGATGGAAGAGTGAAGAAGAGAGAGGAGAAGGAGAGCTTAGTGTTGGTGGTGGTGATCGCCGGAGATGGGGAGCTCGGCGACGGTGGCAGCACGCCATGAGGGGGGGAGAACGAGAGATGAGAGAAACAGAGGGAGGGGGGCTGTTGTATGGAGTGAATGAGAAGAGGAGGGAACTGAAGATAAGGGAGAAGGAAAGAAAGAATAAAGGAAGAGAGGGGCAGCTGGGTATGCACGTGGAATGAGGGGAGAGAAGGAAATGAGTGAGGAGAGAGAGAGAGAGGGAAGTTTAAATAGGTTTGGGCCTGGTCATGTTTTGGGTCGGGTTTGAGGGTCCGGATCGAGATGGGATAGAAGACTAAAGTTTAGGAAATAAAATCATCTACCCAACGGTACCAAAATCTCGAAAAGTGGAAAACTACTAAAAAGCCCTTGGAACTTTCCGGAAATAGCGACACACACCCCTATTGTACCCAAACGGGCTCGCATCTCAACCCAATTTCGCACGCGCAACCCTAAAGATTAATCGGACCTGGTTGGCTTATAACGAGCTTAATTAGCTAAAAACACAATTAACTAAGCTAATTACAACCTTGGAATTTTGGGATGTTACAGGTTGGGTCTCTGTCAATAAGTAGGTCTGGTGTCTGCTTACTCTTTGGGCCCAACCTGATCATAACCTGTTTACTTTCCACCCCATTTAGACTGTCGTCCATAATCTATTGACAGGGTTAGCTTAATATTTTGCTGCCGACTGCTTCTCCATAAATATGTTGCAAAGATATGAGTTACTTTGCATCTGATGGCATGTTCACTATCCTTTTTGAATTTAAGGGATGAGCAGAAACGAGGAGACGCTTCAGCCGTCTATATACTTAAACAAGTAAGACTATCCTTCTCTTGCTTCTTTGGATCTTCTCTAGCTATTCGCTTTTAGCATTTTACATGCATTTCGGTGCATAATGTTGTTGTTAGACATGCTATTTTGATAAGAGTTTCGCATGTAGATTACCTGACAAGTTTCCTGAGGGATCGCGTGTGCTTGTTGTTGATCCTATGCTGGCAACAGGTATATATATATATATATATAGTTTGTGATGTAATTTGTGTTTTTCTCTATTTAAAAATGTTAGTGACCTTTCTCTTCTAATTCCCATTCTGTTAATTGTTTGTTAATATATTTTATGCTATTAACCATAAGATGGACAGAAGGGATAGACCATTTTTCTGAAGTCTTATTAAATCCATTGAGATTAAATTTGTCTGATCTAAAAAGTTCATCTAATATTCTTGCGGTGAGGGGAGAGAAAAGTTCATCTAATATTTTTGGTGATCCTCCATATCAATATATTCCATAAATAGATCACTGATAAGTTTATAGCGCACCTCTTTGGTGTTCTTTCCTCCTTTCTCTTTTTGGATCAATCTATAGCAGTATGTCGAGGCTTTTTATCCAGTGCCACTAACAATAACTGACATGTGTCTATGCTGAGAGTGTGGCAGACATTCCAGCTGCGCAAATTAAGATTAAGATTGTGATGTCCATTCTCATTCGTCTATTTTTAGCCGAATTCATCAATGGCAGGAAGATTTTGGATGGGGTTTTTTTGCATATGAGCATAATTCAGAAGGAAAGGTAAGAGAGAAGGTTCTCGGAAATTGCTTCTGGGAAGGCACATGATCATGTTAATTTTAGTTTCATGGTTTATGTTGATAAGAAGGGCTTTTAGTCAAACTGGAGTGGGTGGACCTGGGATGCTTTTCGACAACTACCCTGACAGTTTTGGTGAATGGGTCATAAACTAATCTTTTGATAACTTCTAGAGAGCATACTCAAGGCGATCCTTTTCACCTTTTCTCTTTGGATTTGTCATCAAGTATTTTAGTTATCTTTTTTGTAAAGCAAAGGAACTCTGCTGGATCTATGGATTTGAGGTGGGAAGGATGGTTTGACAATTACACATCTCCAATTTGTTGATGATACAATTTTGTTTCGCCCATTGATAGCCCAAGAGGTGAAAGCTATTAAAAGAGTTTTTAGATGTTTGGAAGCAGGTTTTGTTCTCTGGATGAACCAAGTCAACACCATTGTTGTGGCCTAGGAATTCAAGAGAGGGTTAGATCTATAGCTTACCAAGTGATCAGTTCATTGCCATTATCTTATATTTGTTTTTTGTTGAGGGCTATCTAGAACACACTTTAAGTTTCTTTGGGACTCAAATCACCACAAAGTTAAAAAAAACCTTTTTGGTGTTGGGGTTGGTTGTATGATTATCTTTATTAAACCCATGATCACAATCTTCTGCTGCACTTCCTGCTCCTTTTCAAAATTCCTGCTTTTATAGCAATGAAATCAGAGAGAATTGAAAGGAATTTTCTATTGGAAAGAGATGAAGGACAAAAGAAAATGCACTTGGTAAAGTGGAATTGGGTATTCAAACCATGAAATTGTAGAGGAGATTTGTATAGGAGAATGAGGCCCTTACTGAGAAGAATAATCTCTAAAAATATGGGATTAGGGTGTTTAGAATCCCTAGGAATAAGATCTCAGGGTTATGGGTCCTATTTCTTTGGTGGGTGATGAGCAGGGTGGGAGTCTTCAAGAATGATTTTGTTCCAAGTTGCGGTGGGTGATAGACTTCTGCTCTGGGAAGATGTGGGTGGGAAATATTCTTTAGAGTATAAAGTTCTTTGGAAAAATGAGTGTTTTGAGGGCTTCAGTGGGAAGGTGGTTTGGGTGATTAGGTTTCAACGAAATTTGCTGAGTCAGAGAAAAGGAGTATATTTTGTTATTAGGTCTTTCAATGAATATGTTTTACTGTGATGGAAGCAGCATTCTGACTTTGAAGCATACTCATTTATGAAAGCTCCCCCTGAAGTCATTTCTCAAGGCTGATGCTTCTCAATTTGGCATTTGCTCCCACGTTCTGCCTTCTGGTATTGCTGAGAGTGGAGGTATTTTTGTTGGCTTACAGTTGTGGGCCCCTCTGGAGTGGATTGTTTGAGAGAGGCATGCATGATTTTGGTAAGGAAAACGAATCTATCAATCTTCTCTTTATTCATTGTGCATTCATTAAGATTTGGAATCATTTCTTAGCATTATTTGGTATGCAGCAGTACTTCCTGAAGTCTATAGGAGAGGCATCATGGAGTTGACATTGTTTTTTTTTTTTTCCATTGCAAGGAAAATCTTCATCTTCGAGCAGGCCGCATACTGTGTTTATGCAGTCCAATTCGCAGTGCCATTTTGATGTATTTGGGGGTAGGATAGTTGGAATTGGAAAGGTCTAGAATGAGCCCCATCATATTATCGTAGCCCTTGCTGTAACAGTCTTAGAGTTTAATGGTCTTTTAACCATAGTTTTTTTGAGATTCAACCAATGGTTGAGTAAAGGTTTGATGAGGGATGAGTATAAAATTGGGCATTTTGCAAGTGTGAAAGGACATTGATCAATGATGGGCCTGAGTGGGCCCATATAGCTGGACTGTACGTGCTGTCTGCTTGCTGAATAAATGGTGTATGCTGTAGAAATTTTTAGTTATGATAATGTTGAAGTCTATATGGAAAGGAAGTTCCAATGGATGAATTGTACGATATCCGTCAAAATTTAAAACAAGAGTGGGGTCATGGGTGATGGCTAGAAAGGACTTTTCAGACTTGAAGGTTAATGACTCCATCAACAACTTCGATGCATGAAGGTAGGATTTCCAAGAGAAAATTGCAGGCAAAGTTTCTTTCCCCTCCTACCGGAGTCTTTAAATTTAATGTGGATGGGGCTGCAAAATGTGGTGTGTTATATGATGACAAGGGAGAAAGTTTAGTTGCTTTCCAATGTCCCATTCATGTGACTCCAATGAAGCATATATTTGTGCCATTAGGGAGGATTTATGGGCTTTAGTAAACCACTATTGTGATTTTCTGAGTCATATGATTTTAGAAAGTGACTCTTCTAATGCCATTTCAGGGTGTGACGAGACTTGGATGTGCCATTTAGATACTACTTTCTTCTGAATGTAATTGAAGGATTTCTTGTGCATGTGGAGGTGGAGTTTTTTCATATTTCAAGGAGCTGATGAAATAGCTGATTTGGTAGCAAAACTAAGGATTCATAGTGACACCATGTACACAGGTCCTATCTTGGTGATTTTCCCCTTTTTGGCTGGTCTTTTATTTATTTATTTATTATTATTAATTTTTTTTTTTTTTGGGGGGGGGGTACGCCTTTACCATCTTTTCTTGGTTCTTCATTTTGTTGTATTCCTTCCTTTTTCAGTAGGAAATTTTACAATTGCTGTCACTAAAAGGCATGTTTAGTTGTCCTCGATATTATTATATGGTTGCCTTTTGCATGATAGAAATGACCTCTATTGCATGTATTTTGATGAATTGAAGGTGATGCATCTACGGTAGTAACTAGTTTTGGTCATAATAATGATTAAGAAAGGTTTAAGTCAACAATTTTTCTTGAAGACTGCATTTTTCAGATACATATGCTTCATATATAGTTTTCCCTCCTTAAAGAACAAACACCATGTTTATAACTTTGAAAAAGATTCTGAACAAATTTGAATCCCATTCCTCTATTTTGTTCTTTGTACATTGTGCTGGCAGTCAGTAAATTAGCTGAACCCACATTGATGGCATAAGGATAATGGTGATGATTGGCAGTTTGTGAATTGCTAGCTCGTTCTGCTGTTTTTGTATTTCTTTGCATTTTGCTTTCAATGCACACTGTAATCTTATGCAAAGAGAAGTTCTACACTTTTTATAATGACACTAAGATATCTGCATGTTTAAAATCCTTGCAAGTCTCACTTAAAAATGAAATTCTCATTAAATCTTGCTGCGTCATAGTGAGCAATTTGGTTTGATTTGAGGCTTGCTAGTTCGCTGTCGCATCTTTTTTGATAACCACTGATGGGTATTATTGAAGAAAAGATGCTTGCAAAGGAGTGATTTGGGTTGCAACTGTATTTTACCAGCCTGGGTCAGGAATGAGCCCTGCCTGGGTTGGTTTCGACTAGGGTTACGT
>CP142459.1:16365000-16497500 GCA_038049695.1 Cinnamomum chago
AAAGAAACGTAAAAGAAGCAGGTTTAATCATACCTGTTTAGTTATATATTTTGATGTTTGTGCTTTAGAAAGACATCATTTGTCATTTTTTTGCAACATGCATATGATAATCTCATCAAAAGATCTGGATGATGACTAATTCTTGAGGCATTATGACGCGAAGAGGATATTATTTTCCACAACAATTTTTTCACCCAGAGTAGTACAAGAATTGGGAACCTAGCTTCTTGCTCCTGTGTTATGGCCCTTCAAAATTGGTTGTCTACAATTTTTTGAATCCTGTGCACTTGGGATATCGTGGACTGTCCTTCAGTTAAACCCATCGGCTGCAAATGGATCTACTCGATCAAACTAAAATCTGATGGCTCCTTGGATAGGCACAAAGCTCGACTTTTGGCACTTGGCAATCGACAAGAGTATGGCATTGACTATGAAGAGACATTTGCGCCAGTTGCCAAAATGACAACTGTTCGGCTACTTCTAGCCATTGCTGCTTCTCAATCTTGGCCATTATACCAAATGGACGTCAAGAATGCTTTTTTACATGGGGACTTGATAGAGGAGGTCTATATGTGGATACCACAAGGAGTTCACTTACGCAGATCTCTTTACGGTCTCAAGCAAGCTCCTTGAGCGTGGTTCGAAACATTTAGAGATCGGTTAGGCACGATTGACTTTACTCAAAGTCCTTACGATCCATCTTTTTTTCTGAACCATGCATCTACTGGCTTTACTGTTCTCCTCGTATATGTTGATGATATCATTATCGCCGGCACTGATGATGCTATGATAAAATCCCTTCAAGCCTCTCTCAGAAATTCATTCCATATGAAGGATCTCTCCATTATTTTTTGGGCTTAGAGGTACATCAGTCTCTCAAAGGCCTGTTTATCAATCAACACAAATATGCGACAGATCTTATTGAGCTTGCTGATCTTAATGAATCTTCCTCAGTTGATACGCCACTCGAAGTCAATCTTAAGTTGAGTAAAGATGATGGTGATCTTCCTAATCCACATACATATCGGAGACTCGTCGGCAGGGTTGTCTATCTCACCATCACCAGGCTTGATATATCTTATGCTGTCAATCTTGTCAGCCAATTCATGACGTCTCCTCGCCACCTTCATCTGACAGCCGTGAAGCGAATTATCCGGTATTTATTGGGCACTAGCACTCGTGGTTTATATTATCCAAAGGATAATCGTCTACTCCTAACCGCTTATGCAGATGCTGACTGTGCAGGCTGTCCGGATACTAGACGGTCCACCACTGGTTGGTGTATGTACCTCGGTCAAGCGCCCATTTCTTGGAAATGCAAGAAACAAGACCGTGTCTCCAAATCTTCCACAGAGGCTAAATATCGGGCCTTGTCCTCTGCTTGTTTTGAAATCCTATGGCTTCTGGGACTTCTTTCGGAACTTGGATTTACACAGGCCTCTCCCACTTCTTTGAATGCAGATAATACTGGGGCATTCAGAATCACTGAAAATCTTGTTCTTCATGAACGCACAAAACATATCGAAGTCGATTGCCACTTTATTCGAGACGAATACAAGCGTGATGTTATCAGTCTACCTCATGTCTCTATAGAGTTTCAGTTTGCCAATATCTTCACTAAAGGACTTCCTCGGCCTCGCCATTAATTTCTTGTCTCCAAATTGCTGCTTTATGACTCTCCTGCATCAATTTGAGGAGGGGGGTCGGGTCAATGGGGGGGGGGGGGGGTCGGGTCAATCCAGGGCCTCCAGGCCCAATATAGCAGGCCCATTTCTATGTAGTTTAGTTGTTAGCTATTAGTATGGATCTAAATCCAAGTGTATTGACTGGATAAGTATGATTAGAATGTAATCATGGATTAAACCATATAAAGATATATCTCAGTCGATCATGAAGGGTACGACATTCATCTCCACACCTCTCTCTTGTCTGTATGCTTCTCTCCATAATGTCAAACCTGTTGGTCTAATTTGTGATATCTTGCCCCATGCTGTTCCTTGGCGTATTTCTTTGGTTAGGTTGCTGGAATTGGGGTCATCTATAATGGCTTACTGTCCTCGAGGGCTCTTTCATGCCGTGAAAGGGTTAACATGGGTCATGAAGATTTCTGGCCTCATACTATACCCGTTTTGTGATTACTGCCATTTTAGTGTTACTTTACTCTTATAACCATTAGAGTTGACTTGCTGTACAAATCTTCCCCAGTTATTTCTGTTGACATCTCCTGCTCTTCAATCTGAATGGACATTTTCAAATCTTAGAGCAAGTTCAAAGAAGTCTTTGAGCACCTTTAATTGCCATGGACATAAGCAAGCATCCCTTTCTAGAATTCAATGATGGATCTATCTAGAAATCTTTTCATAAGAGTCTCCAGTTGTCTGTGGGGCCACTAATTCAAAATTCAATTTATTATTATTATTTTATTATTATTATTATTATTAATTTTTTTCTGAAAAACAACTTCACAATGAAACACTGGGATCCCAAAAGGCCGAAATGCCTTAGCTTGGAGTGAAACTGAATCAGGGTAAAAAAGGAAATTAACAACTATAATGGTACACTCAAGTTCATGCCACCTTCCAGACTTCTGCTTCTCTGTCATCATCATCATCATCTTAGCCTCATTCCATTAATCAGAGATTTGACGTCATGATTCTGTTATTTAAATTAAATAAGCTGATGACCGTATTTCTTATCTATCTGACTTTGGTCTAGAAAGTGATGTGTTTGCGCACGCATACTTGTGTGAGGACACATGAGACTTGTTGGTTACATTGAGGAAAGGAATGCTATTGCAAGAGAAAGACATAAAGGTACCACTCGAAAAGGAATTTCGATATCCTGACAATTAACATCCTTTTTAAACCACATTAAAATACGAGATCCTTTTTATGTTTTTTTATAAATATTTTCTGTTTTTTCAGTGTTATATGAGGTATCCTCTCTAAATAATTTTTGTTAAGCGCTGGTTATGTTATCCTTAAGAGTTGTAACTTCTCAATTAGTATTAGGGGATCAACTTTTCTGTCAGGGATACCTCATCACATCTTTCCAGGGTTGCCTGTGAATTTTCCTTTCCATTCAACCTTATTTGGGGTCATGCTCTCAGTATGTCCAGTCCAGTCTTGACACATCTTTCTTCACTCCCAACAGTTCGAAACCACCAGCTGATATTGTTCTCATACAACTAGATTCTGCTTAAATACCAATTTCTTTTTTAAAAAAAAAGGAAGTTTGGCATTGAAACTGTTGTCGGTTTCTCTTTCATGAAATATTGAAATGTGGAATGAACCAAATTAGTCATCTGAAAAATCAGTGGTGTCCATATCTTGGGAGAATTCCAGGAGGCTGACAGCAGATAATTATGTAGTGAAGATTTCTCTTGAGACAATGTAGTGAAGCATGCGTCGCGTTCTCATTAATTCTTTGTATCTATTGCAAATTATAGATATCGGCTGTAGCTGCTCCTCCGGCACTTCAGAAGCTCAGTGAGAATTTCCCTGGGTAAGTAAAAAATTACAGGAATGTAGTTGATTTTTGTTACTAAAGTGTATATTGACAACTATATACTGGTTTCTGTCTTTTTTTTTACCAGACTTCATGTTTATGCTGGAACCATCGACCCTACAGTTGATGAGAAAGGGTATGTGACTGCCTACCGTATGTAAATACATGCATGCACACACGAACACATATCATGTGACTAGAGGGCTGTATGATATACTTCAACATACTAGATCTTGACCATCTATCTCATTGGCTCCCAAAATAGAAAGTATGTTAAATCGGTAATATTTTATACATGATGACATGACGGCCAATGATTGGATAGTGATGGAAAATGGAAGAGGATTGATCTGAAGATCAAATTCCAACTTTGGAGCCCGAAGACCTGGGATTATGCACTTGTGGTCGAGCACACTTAAGGATACACATGTCTGTGAATGAGGAATTCTTTGAAATTTTATAGTAGCCAACAAGTCTCCTGTGTGCTCACTGTTGATATAAATTGTTATGCCGTTTACTAACAGCTAGAGCTTTTGGTGTTATTGGTCATTAACATGGTATCAGAGACGGAGGTCAAGAGTTCAAAACCCTGGCGAGAGAGGGGGGGGGGGGGGGGGGGGGGGCGGGGGGCATGTTACCTCCATTTGCCTAGTCCGTCTAATCCGTATGTCTGTTGGGTTTCGAATTCGAATGGCTTCTCGTTAGAGAGGGGGTGTTGATATAAATTGTTATGTTGTTCACTATAAGCTCGAGCTTTTGGTTTCACTGGCTATTTTACACTCTCAAGAATTCTTTCACATATATTTGTAGTGACGACCAGCCCTAGGACTCTTGTTGGACCTGTTTAGTTCTCTAGTTGCAACTGGAACTTAGATTAAAGAAATACCTGACTTCAAATCCCTATAAAAGGACTCTTAAAAAAAGAAAAGGAAAGGAAACTGATTGTAACTAGACATGTCATGAGGTGAGCCCAACATGTCTGGATAGACACTCTTAAAATCATGGGCTCACTCTGTTACCCATTTAAGGGTCCACTCGTTCCTGTTGTTTGTCACATCCTTTTGGGCCAGGGACTGGTCCAATGGGTTGTATTTGATTTATGATCTAATCCTATAGGCAAGCCCTCTTGGGCTGCATCAAATAGCTAAAAGTTTCCAAGATGGACCCTTTTTTGGGCCATGATATAGCGAGAGTGGTTTGCTTGAACAGGCTGGAAGGCCCATTTAAAAAAGGTGAACCAAAATAAATAAATAAGCCTGATCACATGCTCAATTTTTAAGAACCGAAGGAGCACCATGCATACTAAGCAAGTCCTTGGGTTGACAATAACATCATTCCTCAAATCTTTACGTATTTGCATTTATTTTTTTTAACACCTCAACCAGTTGTATTGACTGATCTGCACTTTCAGGTTCATAGTACCTGGACTTGGGGACGCAGGAGACAGGAGCTTTAGTACATAAGAGTAACACAACAAAGTTGAGTTACCTGCACTAAGGAATCATTATAATTTCAGAAATTATTCTTCCTCCAAGACTCCAGAGTTTTTGTTAGCGAGATTTTTTCCCCAGCAGCAGTGTTGCAGATGCACACCATTCCTCAATTTTTTTGTTTTTGCTTCTGCTGGTCATTAAATGTTATAATTCAACATAAAAGAAAGAAAAAGTCTACTTGGCCCGACCTGGGGACCGGGCCCCAGGAGGACCCTTGATCCTGGGTCCTCCTGGGGGACCGGGCCTGAATCCGGTCCCCCAGGTCGGGCCAACTAGCACGATTGTAAAAGAAAACAATGACTTATTATACCCAGATGTGGCAACACAGCCCTTGGGTCTGAAGTTTGTACCTGTGAGAGACATTATTCAATGATCTAGACAGCTGATCTGATGAGTCCTGCCAATTTTGGTCTCGCTTATGTCAAATATTCCTAACTTTTCACCATTTTCTGCATCCTCTTTTTGAGAAAGAATCCTGTGGCTTCTGTGCACATGCTTTGTCTCAAATTTCACTTTAATTAAAGGTTTTGGACTTTTGAATACATGGTTAGGGTTTTAACATTCGGATTAGAGTGAATTTTGGGCTGAGGTCCCTTTATACCATCCAAAGATGGGACACCACACCACACAGATCAAAGCAGGTGATTTGTGGAAATACCTGACCTTAAAGTGCAGGAATGCAGCAGCGCAGGGTGACAGCTGCGCTGGTGTACCATCTATTTTCAGAATGTTTGATATGATGGAGCAGATCTCAAGAATGAATTGTAGCAATACTCGTATGACCAACTCTTTGTTTGAAGAATTGGATTCGATTCTTAAAAAAATTTGTTTGATTCTTTTCTTAAGAGAAGATTTGATTTTACTTTTCGGTACTAAATAGAAAAATGATTATAAAACTAGATGGTTGAGTTGACAAAAAGAATGATAATAGAACAAGGACTTTAGTGGCAACCTTTTTTTCGTCGCTAATTGCTTAGATTTCTCATGTTTAGTCTTTTTTTTTTTTTTTTTTTTTTATGGGATATTGCCAAATTCTACTTTGATTTGTCACCACTAAATTTCTATGATTTTACTGTTAATTTTTTTTTCTGTGGATAATTACTTGGATGTCTTGCTTTTAGTCACTATTTTTATGGGATATTATCAAATTTTACTCTGAACAGAATGAGTCTTGTAAGTGCCTAAAAATTACAGACTTGGTTATGAGAGGATTAGGCACTCGATTTGATTATTTGGGAAATGAATAGCCTCCTGAAACCTAAAAGGGAAAGCAAAGACAAAGGTTAGAGCTCCTGGCTGTAGACAGCCGAAGGCACTTCGATGCCTGAGTTAGTTTGGTGACTGAACCGATGAGTGAATGGGGAGAAGGGAGTGTGTGTATATCTCTGCTTGTATATCTTTGGTGGTCTTACCTCATGCATATATATAGGCGTGGAACTTGACTCTTAGGACAGACGTCCCATCAGGCTCATCCTGAGTGGAAGTAGGTAAAAAGGGGCAGTCCCATCAACCTGTATTTCGCCTCAATGGCTGCAGATGGAACTGCGAGATAAGGCTGGCTACTTATCTAGGTCCGGCGCCCATTCTTCTTGTCAGCTCGTGGCAACGTATTTATGGCTGAATAATAGCTGATACCGAGACTAGGTTAGGGCCGAGACCGAGATGCGCCTCGCAGATATTTTCACTGGAATGAGTTTCAGGATCTTTCCAGGCTGGCGCCTCTGCCGAGCTGGGCAAGACCGAGATCAAGAATTATCTGGCATTAAGAAATGCCCCACACAATTGCCCCCTAGCTCCTGACCTCGTAGAAATTTAATTTTCTTTTGAGGTCGGGAGCTAAAAAATGAAAACATTTTACGCCTAGATCCCACCTCGGTGCTAATTGCTGACGTCTATTGGCATTTGATCCTTATCATGATGCTGCTTTGTCTGCCCGAGGCAATAAATGGCATGTCATTATTATTCCATCTGGCTGAGCACGCGAATGTCGCTTTATATGCCCGAGGTGACTAATGATGTGTGAGAGTTATTATGGGGGATGAACTGGCGGTGCCGCGTGTCATCTTTCGCTTGGTTGCTGCTTGCACCGAAGTGTCTCGTTGAGAGTTTGAAGCGATGTTTTACATGCGTGTTTTTAAGAGGCGCTTCTCCCTTCTATAAATAGGGATGCCTCTTATTCCTTTTCTTACTTTTGCTATTGCTTGGAACGAAATTCTGCCAGAGAAGATACTCTCTTGAGACCAGAACTTAGCGAATCCAGAGATCCTTGTTCTCGAATCCTTTGCTCCCTCTCTGTGAGTCTTCTTTTTCTTTATCCTCTTATTGCGTCCTTCGTCTCTACTTAGGGTTTCTGTCTCTTAGGGTTTTAAATCCCGTCCTTTCTCGCTTTTCGACCCTCTTAGTTTTTAGAAAATGGGGATTTACAATCACTGGTTAGAGAGCCCTGAAGCTCTGGAGGGGCTCAAGAATGTATATAAGATACCAGACGACGTTCTGGTGAAGCCCGACGACCTCCGGGGTGGTTTTGATGGCCTTACCCATTTCAAAAAATGGATGCCCTTTCCTCTAGTGGCAATAACTGAAGGTTGAGTCAGATTCCCGTCCATCCCCTTCTTCGATCATGCCTAAGCATGTGGCGGCTCTGCCCCTTTCAATTAATGCCCAATGGTTTTAAGATAATCATGGGTGTCGCCGAGCTCAATGAGACCCTCAGTATTAACCTCGACATGCACGACATCTACAAGTCCGCAGGGGAAGAGGACTCATACTACCTCCGGGTGAAGGTGAAGCATCGACCCCTGATTAGTGCTTTGGAGGACTCGAGCAAATATGCTCGGGATGACCGCCTACTCGTCTTGGGGAACTGGGAGTTCGGGCCAACCGAGACCGAGGTGGCGAGGAAAATCCAGGTTCCACGGAGACTTGGGACCCCTCCGAGTAAATATTCGCTTCCTCTGGGCTGCTGTATTTACTTCATTACTGATCCGCTGAGCTGATGTTTCCCTTTCTGCCTTCTGTGGAGGCATCCAGCGAAGAAGGAAAGACGCCAGCCTAGATCGTTGGAAAAGGAACGAGGCTTGGTTAGAGAAGATATACCAGTACCATGGTCATAACGACCGAGTTGCAGTTTCTCTTCTTCGGTACATGCCGAGGTACCAGTCTTATACCAAGAAGATGACCGAGATCCCCACCGAGCCGATATGGCAGATAGTGCTTGCCCTAGCCGAGACCAGTGGACAAGTGCCTTCAGGTGTCAAGGCTTCTTCTTTGGTTGCTGATCCTGCGGGTTCTAACCTAGTCAAGGTCATTGAGATCCGTTCTTCCTCCCCAAGCTTAGCAGAAGGAGAAGAAGAAGAAGGAAGAGAAGAAATTGACGGGCAGCGACCTCCGATCAAGGACTTGGGCGCCATGATCTTTAAAGGCCGAGCCCCGCCCCCTCCTAAGCGTGCCCCCAGCGGGTCCAGCACTGCCCTTGGGTCCTCGGCCAGCGTTCCCTCCGGTTCCTCAGACGCAGCCGGGGCCTCATCTTCCGCCTAGAAGAAAAGTGCCCAAGGTCCTCATCAAGAGAAAGGGAGCATGTTGAAGGAACCAACCAAGGAGACTCGGTACCGGGCGACCGAGACCGGAAAAGAGTGGGAGAGGTCTCCACTCGAGAAGAGGCCCTGGGTGGAGGGCGAGTCTGAACAGGCCGCCGAGGTGGCCTTGGAGTGCCCGCATGCCGAGCCACCCCATTTCAGGCCTGATCTCCAAGCCAATCCCGATCAATTTTTTTAATATAGAGGACCGGCTAGGGAACAACTTCAGAACCATCACGGCGGTTGCCCGGGCCTATGCTCTCCCAAAGGATATGGAGAAGCATAATAAGACTAGCCAGACGAGTCTGATTATATCGTTGATGAAGGCGTCAATTAAGGTGAGTCTCAGTTTTTTCTTTAAGTATTGCACATCGGTCGCTCGTCTGATATTTTCTCCATTTTCACAGAATGTGTAGAGGCTGCAGGTGGTGCTGAAGAGGACTGAGAAGAGTGCCGCAAGGCTTAGTGAGTTGGAGGGCGAGAAGAGGAGGATAGGAGAGGCCCTGGAAGTCAGCGTTGAAGAGCTGAAGAAGGCGGAGAAGAGAAATGCCGAACTCGCAGCAGATCATCAAACGACGAAGACCGAGATCATCAAGCTGCGAGCTGAAAATACGCATCTGAAGGGCGCAACCGAGGCCAAGGTGAAGAAGGTGCACGAATTGGAAGAAGAGCTTGCGAGGAAGGAGGCTGATTTGGCAAAGAAAGAAGCCGAGCTCGAGTCCTTGAAGAGGGAGTGGGCTGAGGCCTAATCCTCTTCTCGAGCCGAGGTTGCTCGCGCTTACAAAGAAGGAGTGGATTGGGTGATGGCAAAGTATGAGGCTCAGATTAGGAACCTGAGCCCATTGTTGTATCAGATGGGAGGCAGAGATGCGCTGAAGGAATACGGGGTTCCCGAAGAACACCCCATTTATGAGCACTTGCCTGAGTTTCAGCCTGCGCTGCCCGATCCGGAGCCAGAGTCTGCCTCCAATTCTTCCGAAGCCCTTCTCGAAGCCTCGGGTCCTCTTCCTCCGCCTCCAAATTCTGCTGAAGACGTCCAGGCCCGTCCTACGCCCGAAACTCCTGGTGCTTCCGGTCCTGTTCCTCCCATCCCTCCTACTAGCAAAGCTGCAGTAGAGGGCATCTCAAAATAATGAATCTTTTTTCTCTTCCTTTGGAATGAAGATGTACAAATTTTTGTGACCATTCTTTCTATTAATAAAATAGAATTTCTCTTCATATTTGTCTTCTTCCTTCTTCTGGTATGTTTGATTTCTGCACTCTTATCTCTGAGAAGATCTGTAATAAATACTTCCATTCAATAAAATAGAAATTTCCGCCTTCAGACTTCTCCTCTGTCTTTTTGTAATTTTGTCAAGTGACTGAGGTCGGTTCTGTAACCAGAGAAGGGCGTGAGCTCGGTATAGGAGTACAATAACTGAGTTCGGTTCTATAACTAGAACCATTAGACAGTCATTGGGCAAACAAACTTGAATCTGTAACCAGGGGGAGGTTAGCTTAACCAAACTTGGCCTAAAGATCCTGTTATAGTCGGTTCCACAACCGAACTAGGATAGTTGCTGGGTTCCATAACTCAGAATAGGACCGGAGTTCCATAACTGAACCGAGAAGAACGCCGAGTTCCATAACTTGGCAGTTGGTTCAGCAACCGAGCTGAAGATGGTTGGTTCCATGACCGAACCGAGGTAGCTGGAACCAAAACTGAGTTGTACGCTGAATTCCATAACTTGGCGATTTAAATGATTGGTTCCATAACCGAGCCGAGGGAGGCTGGTCCCATGACCGAGCCTTGGCAGCTGGTTCCACAACCGAGCTGAAGATGGTTGGTCCTGTGACCGAACCGAGGTGGTTGGTTCCATAACCGAGCCGAAGGTGGTTGGTCCTGTGACCGAACCGAGACAACTGGTTCCATAACCAAGTTGTACGCCGAGTTCCATAACTTGGCGATTTAAATGGTTGGTTCCGTAACCGAGCCGAGGGAAGCTGGTCCAGTGACCGAGCCTAAGCAGCTGGTTCTACAACCGAGCTGAAGATGGTTGGTCCTGTGACCGAACCGAGGCAGCTGGTTCCATAACCGAGCTGCACGTCGATCTCCACGACTTAAAAGCAACGAGGCAAATCTTTTAACAAGAGTTTCATTCATTGATTCAATAATTGTGTATATTTCAGAAGTAGTATTTCTTGAGGTGCGTGTCGTTCCATAGCTGTGGTAACTCTCTACCATCCATGCTTTCAAGCCTATAAGCTGATCTTCCGGCTGTCGAGATCACTTTAAATGGCCCATGCCAGTTTGGTGCAAGTTTGCCTTCGTTAGAATTCTTATCTGCTGGGAGCATCATTTTCAAGACCAGTTCTTCAACTGAATATCTCCTCTCGTTGACCTTCTGATTGTATCCTCTGGCCAACTGTCTTTGGTAAGAGGCTAAGCGCACAGCTGTTGCCTCCCTTCGCTCCTCAGCCAAGTCAAGCTCTTTAGCCAGATTGACTTCATTTTGCCCCTAGTCGAAGAGGTTCGATCTCAGGGTTGGAAGGCCGATCTCGAGAGGGGTCACAACTTTCATTTTATAGGCTAGGGAGAAAGGAGTTGCCGAAGTGGATAGCCTCGGGGTATTTCTATACGCCCAAAGGACACTTGGTAGTTCCTCTACCCATCTGCCTTTAGCTTGGTCGAGCCTTTTCTTGAGTCCGTCCAGCACCACTTTATTTGAGATTTCTGCTTGTCCATTGCTTTGTGGATAAGCCGAAGTTGAATAGTAGTTCCTGATACTGAGCTCTTGGCAGAAGGTTTTGAAGAAGTTGGAGTCGAACTGGGTTCCGTTGTCCGAGACCAGAGCTCGAGGAACTCCAAATCTTGTGACAATGTTTTTCCACACAAAATTCCTCGTGTCATGCTCGGTGATGGAGGACAGTGTGTCGGCCTCTATCTATTTGGTAAAGTAATCAGTGGCCACTACTAGCCACCTCTTATTCCCTGGAGTTCGGTGAAGAGGCCCTACGATGTCTAACCCCCACTGAGCGAAGGGCCATGAGCTAGAGAATAGACTCAGGTCTTGCACTGGTTGGTGTAGAGAGTGTGAAAACTTCTGGCACTTTTCGCATTTCCTGTCGTAGAGCTGAGCGTCTTTCTGCATATAGGGCTACCAGTAGCCTTGACTGATGGCTCGATACACCAATGATCTTCTCCCGATGTGACTCCCGCAGATTCCTTCATGAATTTCGTAAAGGAAGTCTTCGACCTTACTTGGGTGGATGCACTGGAGATAGGGTCCAGTGAAGGATTTTCTGTAGAGTTTCCCATCCGAATATAATAAAAAACAGGCTGTTTTCATCCTGACCTTGTGAGCTTTATTTCTGTCTTCAGGGAGCTGATCTTCTTTTAGATATGCTACGACTGGATCCATCCAGCTTGGGCCGAGGTCAGCGCATAAAACCTGTCGAGGTGGTTGAAGCTCTATACTTGGCTTTTCTAGTGTCTCCACCTTAACTGTTCTTCTCTTTCCGACTTCTACAACAGAGACCAGGTTGGCGAGAGCGTCTGCATGACAATTTGATTCTTTGTCGATCTGCTTGACTTTGGCTTTCTCAAATTGGGAGAGGATCTGCTTTGTGCGGATCAAGTAGGCTGCCATCCTTTCATCATGGGCTTGGTAGTCTCTGCTCAGCTGACTTGTCACTAGCTGGGAATCGCTGAAGACTACCAGCCGACATGCCCCTATGGTTTTAGCACTGCCGAGACCCGCGATCAATGCTTCGTACTCAGCTTTGTTATTGGATGCTTTGAAGTCAAGAGTTAAGGCTTGCTTAATGACGAGGCCTTTTGGTGATTGGAGGACTATGCCAGCGCCAACCCTTTTGGATGTCGAGGATCCGTCAACGAAGATTTTCCAAGATAAATCAAGGAGTTGTTTCCAAGATTGGTCTTGTTCCGTCTCGGTAACCTCATCATCTTTATTGCCCTCCAATTCGGTATCGAGCGGTGTCGGTGCCGAACTAGGAGAGGTGAATTCTACAATGAAGACGATCAGGACTTGGGGCTTTGATCGCCGTTCTGGGGTGATATCGGATATCGAACTGGCCCAATTCGACGGCCCATTTTGAAATTCTTCCAAAAAAGTCCGCCTTTCTGAAAAGGGACTTGAGCGGATGTTCTGTAACAACCACTATTGTGTATGTCTGGAAGTAATGAGAAAGTTTGCGAGAGGCGCTGACGAGCGCTAACGCAAGTTTCTCGAGTGGAAGGTACCTGGTTTCGGTGTCGAGCAGGATCTTGCTTGTGTAGTATATAGGCTGCTGGTGCTTACCTTCTTCTCTGACTAGTACCGAGCTCACTGCATGATTCGAGACCGCTAAGTAAAGATAAAGAATTTCACCTTGTGTTGGAGTGGACAGCAGAGGTGGAGAGGAGAGATAGTCCTTGAGCGTCTGAAGAGCTTGACCACAATCTGGAGTCCACTGAAACTTTGAGTTTTTCCTCAAGAGCTGAAAGAAAGGGTGACATTTGTCTGAGGCTCGACTGATGAAGCGGTTCAGCGCAGCAGCCATTCCTGTGAGTCTCTGAACCTGTTTTGCCGAGGTCGAGCTTTGGATTGTCTGGATTGCTGAGATCTGTTCCGGGTTGGCTTCGATCCCTCTTCGGGTGACCAGGCTTCCCAGGAATTTTCCGGAGCCGACAGCAAATGCACACTTAGAAGCGTTTAGTTTGAGCTGGAATTCCTTGAGGATGGCAAATGTTTGACGTAGGTCTGTTAAGTGGTCCTGTGACCTTTTGTACTTGACGACCATGTCATCAATGTAGACTTCTACTGTTTTCCTGAGCTGGGCCTGAAACATCTTCGTCACCAGCCTCTGGTAAGTTGCCCGGACATTTTTTAACCCAAAGGGCATCACTTTATAGCAGTAGATGCTTCTAGGTGTTATGAATGCGGTTTTTTCTTCGTCAGGCCCGTGCATCGGAATTTGATGGTAACCTCGGTAAGCATCGAGGAAACTCATCCTATCATGTCTTGCGGTGGCGTCAATCATCTGGTAGATCTTCGGGAGTGGGAAGTTGTCCTTGGGACAGGCTTTGTTGAGGTCGGTGAAGTCCACGCAGACCCTCCATTTTCCACTCTTCTTCTTGACCACCACTGTGTTGGCCAGCCACTCCAGATAATGCACATCTCGGATTGCCCTGGTCTCTAGGAGCTTCTCGACTTCTTCGATCACTGCTTTTGTTTGCGGGACCCCCGTCCTCCGAGCTTTTTGCACTATTGGTTTGTGCTTGGGGTCCACGTTCAGCTGGTGGCACATTATCTCGGGGTCGATGCCTGGCATCTCGTATGGAGTCCAGGCGAAAACGTCTCTGTCTGCAACAAAAAGTTGAGCAATTTGGCCCTTTCATCATCAGGGAGTTGGCTCCCTAGCAGGAAATATCTCTCCGGGTCGTCGGGATTGATTCTGACTTCGGTTAGATCCTCTATGCTCTTCTGCTCTACTGATCGACCGACGTCCCCAAGTTCGGCTTCGAGTTCGGTCATATGTACCTACTGCGGCTCCGCTTTGCCGGGCACCACAGCCATCAGGCACTACTTGGCCATCTGCTGATCTCCTTGTACAATGAGCACCTCGATTCTTCCGCTGGCCTTCTCCAACGGAAATTTGAGCTCTTGGTGATGGGTGGAGGGCACGGCTTCCATGTCGTGCAGTCAAGTTCGCCCCATTATTACATTGTACAGGAATGATGCAGCTACCACCAGGAAGTCAACCGTCCTAGTGGCGCCGCCGATCTGGACTTCTAGGGAGACCTTCCCCTTAGGATACACTGGTTTCGAGCTAAAACCAACCAGGGGAGTGCAGGCTTCATGCAAATCTTCTTCTGTCAGGCTGAGCCTCTTGAAGCAGTCGAAGTAGAGGATCTCGGATGAACTCCCGAGATCCACAAGAATGCACTTCACCGTGTAGTTTTTCAACCACAGGGTGAGAATTAGTGGGTTGTTGTAGGGGAGCTGGACTCTTTCTAGGTCCTCGTTTGAGAACCTGATCTTGGGTTGCTCTTTCCGAAACTTCTTAGGTGAGGGCCCTAGTTTGGCCGACATCACCTGCTTACCGTGTGAAGCCCTCCTATCCTCGGCACAAGCTTGGTTACTCCCCTGAGGAGCGGGTGCCAAGTGGATGACATTGATGATGCCTATTGGCTCGTCGTTGTCCGGGTCCTCATCAGGTCGGCGCTGCTGGGCTCGGTTGACCCTTCCACCATCCTTGATGTGATATCTAAGGTGTCCGTCCTTGACGAGCATCTCGAGGTGGGACTTGAGGGTCATGCAGTCCTCAGTCTTGTACCTACTCTGCTTATGATAAGCGCAGAGCTTGCTCTGGTCTCGGGCGGATGGGTCGCTCTTCATCAACTGTGGCCATTGGAAGTAAGGCTCTGCCTTGATCTTTCCGAGGAGCTTATTGATGGGCTCCTTGAAAATCGTATTGACAGCTTTGTAGGAGTCACTGGCCGGTCTGTCGGACTTGAACTTTGGCCGTTTATTGCCCCCGGAGGTGGAGGCCGAGAAGGCTGCCGAACTGGTCTAGGCCCCTTTCCTGTTTGGCTCCCTCTTGGAGAGTTTTTTGTCTCCTCTTGGGGATCGGTCTCTTTGCAAGAGGCCGAATCTCTCTTTGCCTCGGGCCTCGTCCTCCTCCTACTCGATGTATCGGTTTACCCTAGCCATTAGCGCCTTCATTGTGACCACGGGAGTCCGGACCAGGTCTTTGCGGAGTTCATTACCTAGGAGCAAGGCTTGCTGGAAACACATGATGGCAATATCATCTTTTGCATCCTCGATTTGGCTGTAGATCGTCCAGAATCTTTTGGCGAATTTAGTGACGTTCTCAGTCTCCCTTATCTGGATCGCCATGAGGTTGCCACTTGTCTTTGGGATGACTCGATGCGCTTGAAATTTTTCGACAAAGGAGTTCTGGAGTTGCTGCCAGCTCGAAACCGATCCTCCGGGAAGTGCGCAAAACCATCTGAGGGGGTGGTCACCTAAACTGGAGGAGAAGACTCTACAGTTCAGGTGACCGACATCCCCCCAGACCAACATTCGCTGAGTGAAATGTCGTAGGTACGCCGCGGGGTCCGAGGCTCCGTCGTAAAGGAAGAACCTCGAAACGCTGAATCTCTTGGGGAGAGGGAAGTCTTTTATCTCCTGAGAGAAGGGAGACATGCCCTGATCTTCTGCGTCGTAGGCGTCTTGCTGGTCTCGGTCGAGGCCGACTTCGGCCATCTTGTGCTGGACCTCCCTCCTGACACAGCGACCAAGCTATTCTCTTAGGTCCGCAATGTTCTTTGGCCTTGGCGACTCTAGCCCTCGGCGTGATCTCCTAGAGTCGCTGCGCAGATGGCTGCTGCTGGAGCCTTCTTCTTTGTCGCGGTTTCTTCTTTTACTAGTCAGGACTTGCCTTAAGTCCTGTCTATCCAGGGGGTTCCGTGAGCATCCGGGGGGCGGAGTACGGGTCCTCTTAACCTTAGTTCTGAGCTGTTCCCGGAGTTGACGAATCAATTTGTCTTTCTCCTGAATGACCTGAATCTGGACCTTGAGGTCTTCAAGTAGAGGGTCATCTTCTTGATCGAGTTGGTGAAAGGACCGAGCGTCATTGTGAGTGTGGCGATGAGAGTGATGAGACCTGGCCCCTACAGGGGTCTTACCCCGTTGCCGGGGGTCTGGCAGGGAAACATCCTGCTGGGGATGATCAGGTGGCTGAGCATTCTGATGGAGAGGAGTTATTTGGCGATCATCATGCCGGGGAAGCGTTGCTATCGCCCGAGACGAGGAGTCTGACTGGACGATGCCTTCTACGTACACGGGACCAGATTTCCCCCTGGATCTTCTTTGGTGGGGGACCGCCGAAGGTTCCGGAGGCGGGGGAAACACTGGTGGTGCCTCCAGCGACTCCGAAAATGGGAGAAAGGGTGGCAGCGACACCGTGGGTGCCCCTGGAGGTTACGTCGATAATTTCTGGGACTTTGAAGGGCCTTTGCCACCATTTCTGGTTTTTAGAGGCATGACTTTTGCAGATTTGGTTTATCAATTCCCATAGACGGCGCCAATTGTAAGTGCCTAAAAATTACGGACTTGGTTAGGAAATGATTAGGCCCTCAATTTGATTATTTGGGAAAGGATTAGCCTCCTGAAACCTGAAAGGGAAAGCAAAGACAAAGGTCAGAGCCCCTGGCTGTAGGCAACCGAAAGCACTCCGATGCTTGAGTTAGTTTGGTGACTGAACCAAGGAGGAGTGAATGGGGGAGAAGAGAGAGTATGTGTATATCTTTGCTTGCATTCCTTTGGTGGTCTTACCTCATGCATATATATAGGCGTGGGAGTTGACTCTTAGGACAAACGTCCCATCAGGCTCATCCTGAGTGGAGGTAGGTAAAAAGGGGCACTCCCATCAACCTGTATTTCGCCTCAATGACTGCGGATGGGTCCGCGAGATAAGACTGACTACTTATCTAGGTCCGGCGCCCATTCTTCTTGTCAGCTCGTGGCAGCGCATTTATGGCTGAATGACAGCTGATACCGAGACCAGGTTAGGGCCGAGACCGAGATGCGCCTCGCAGATATTTTCACTGGAATGGGTCTCGGGATCTTTCCAGGTTGGCGCCTCTGCCGAGCTGGGCAAGACCGAGATTTAGAATTATCTGGCATTAAGAAATGCCCCACACAGTTCTCATGCCATAGAATTCTAGCAAACCTTGAAATCAAGTTGTGCTGAGATTTGTGCTTACAAAAAACAAATTGATAGTAAACTTAAGGACCTTTGTGAGCCTTAAAATCAAGTTGAGTTGTGATTTGAGCTTGCAAAAAAAGTAAACTGACGAGTAGACTTTAAAGGCGCCGGGCATCCACACCTATGACACCGTGCAAATCACCACGCATGAATTCACTTCTCTCACCCCAAGTTATGGACGAAAATCATGGCATTTGCCAACCCCAAAAAATAATTCCGTAGCGCTATCTGTCGTCAATCGTCATTCTCCGTCCGCCGTGGTAGTTGTGGTATAAATTTCTTTTATCCAAAAAAGATTCTAAAAAGTTCATAATATTGTAAAATTCTAGAGAATAATATTTTTTTTCCCATTAGTAACAACTATATATAAATCAAAATATCAATCCCTTTTAAGTCATAACATCATGTATCTTTTGTTTAATCTTTAATAATTAACTATGCTCATATTCTCATTTTATAATTTTTTTGCCGTCTTTTTACTTTACAAATCTTTCAATATTGCCCAAATTATACATATATATATATATTAAAGAAATAGGATTTGTGTTGCCACATAGGCACGATGCATCTAGAGTCATTTGCAAATAAGTTGGGCTGGAAATCATCAGACTATCCTAACCCCTTAATTTAATAGTATTAAAAGTTTAACCGTCTTTTAATCATGCATGCTTTGGTTTGAGGTTCAATCCAGCAGTGAGTAAAAGTTAGACAAATGTTAAATTGGATCCACGGTGTGAAACACTGTAGGGTTAAGGGAGAGGAGGGTGTGTGATTAGGGTACAGTGAGTTTTACTGGGATAGACCCAACAAAGGAGGCCCAGGTGGGCTCAAACATGTGAACAATTTCCCCTACTCCATGTCACGCCGCAAAAATCCGATTGGATTCTAAACGCATCATTAGGCATGAGAATCGGGGCCAATTAAAATCTTTCCCTTAAATACATTTGCGGCCCCAATTCCGAGTGGATTGAAGTCCATAGTGAGGTTATGAGTGATGATCAGTCACTATAAACAAACACGGAAGCAACAATTCATACAATCTATGCAGATGGTCACCAATACAACATACAATAACATCAAAGGTGATACAAGTAACAGAAAGGTATTTATTTATATTTCAATTACAAAATGCATTAGAGTTTTAACGAATGTCTAATACACCATAACGACCTGTGCAAGAGGCACCTATGCTCATAGCCGGAATATAAAGTGAGGCTCTCAAGTACCAACCCAGCAACACCACACTGCTGCCACACTCCACTAGGGGTAATCCCTCAACTAGTGAATCTCGTAAGACCGCCACAACCACCTACATAATGGGCCCCACTACCTAAGCACCAAATGTAGCAGCATCAGATATACTGGCAAGTAAATAGATATGAGTAGCAGTGTAACATGTGCTAACCAAAACCAATATGTCAAAAAGTACAGAAATAATGGATAAACGAAACATAACTAACCAACAAAATAATCAGACCATCATATACTATCATAATGAACGCACCCAGGCAAACCGGTACCCAAACAGGCTAGTCAAACAAATGCAACCCTGGCGAACCTAGTCAAACCGAGAAAGGTTGGTCAAACAAATGCAACCCAAGCGAACCCGGTCAAACCCATACAAGCTGGTATGGTGGCATACGTCCAAAACCATACGCGGGCACACGCACACACACAATCCCACATGTACACACACATATTCAAACCCACACACACACAAACCCAAACATACACGTCCAAACAAACTCAAACCTACATACGCACAAACCCACAGATACACACACAGACCCAAACCTACACATACACACACAAAACCCAACCTGCACATACACACACAAACCCAAACACACAGAGAGATCCAAACCTGCACACACACACACAAATTCAAACCTACACATACGCACACAAACACCCACACACACACAGATCCGAACTTACACACACACACACACACACATAGAGACAGATCCAAACCTACACACACAAAAACCCACACACACACACACTCTCCTAAACAAGAGGTCCGATTAATCCTACATATGGTGCTCCCATCACATTGTCAATAGAGCCACAAGAAAGCCCACCCCGTGAGCATATTAATAGAGGGTATTAGACCAAGTAACAGAATGGGTATATGCTCCAGTCTTGTAATATTCAGGAGGTCATAAGCTAACCATAGCCTATACAAATCCTATAGTCAAGGGCCAAGGGGAGTGGGCACTAACCAACCTAAGGCTAGGTCATTCATAACAAGTAGGGTCCATACCGTCTAACACGGTGGTTACGCGGGTTCGAAATGCCTCTCATAATCATTTGGTGCTTCGGAAGTTGTTGGCACCTCGGGGTTCCACTACACCACCCACTTAGCCCAATATGAGTTCCACATATACTACCTCACAACCCACAAGGAGATGTTAGCCTACACACCCCATTACTAGAGGTCTAATTCATATTCATAGGTCAAGTGGGGCCAAGGTCCAAGTTTCAAGGGTAAATGGGTCCCAAATCCATTCAATTTAACACCATTTTAATGCCCAATAACAACTCCACTATTAATGCATTTTAAATCCACACACACTAACCCAAATAATCCAATTTAATACCATTTTAACACCCCACTCTTAATGTGTTTCAAGTCCATACCTACTAATCCAAACAACCTAATTTAAGACCATTTTAACACTCATTAATAACTCCACCATTAGTATATTTTAAATTTATACCCACCAACCCAATTATCATTAGTGCACATGTTAGAGATATGTAACACATTTAGAGATATTTAACACATTTATAGCATTAGTAGATATATTTAACACATTGAAGGCATTAGTAGTGGTATTTAACACATTTCAAGCATTAGTAGATATATTTAACATATTTTAAGTAGTAGTAGAGATATTGAACACATTTTAAGCATCTAGTAGAGATATTGAATACATTTAAAGCATCTAATAGAGATATTAAACATGTTTAAAGCATCAAAACCAACAAATGTAACATGTACACACTATTATTCATGTCTATGTACTTGCCTTGGCTTGATTGCACAAAACCCTTTTTTCTTGGTGCCTAGGGTTTCCAAATCTTGATCTCCACCACAACCCACTCTAATCCAACACTTAAAAACACTTTCCTACATGCCAAATAAGAAGAAAAACATACCTACGACATAGATGCAAGGTTCTACAATGAATAGAAACAATTATATGGAGATTGAAAATGGGTATGCTTACCTAAAGGTGAAAATGGGGAAGGAGATGATGAATATGAGGAAGATGATGCTCGAGGGTCAAGTTCACCCCATTATTGTATGCTGTAGGGCCGAGACCGAGATGCTTTTTATTGTATGTTGTGTATGATATATAATAGATATACGCTAGATATATCATACTTATATTATCAAGATGTAATCCGGATACTCGAAGCTCAGGCCAATGCCCACTTGAATTTGATTGGGCTTAAAGATCAAGGCCCAAGCCCGAGTCTATAAATTATAGATCTTTTCACTCCATCTATACTTTCCTAACTTTTATCCTTATCAATCTCTTGATCATCTCTATCCCTAAAATCTCTTTTTGATGACAACGTTCTTGTGTTTTTATTTTTCTTTGCTATTGATATCTCGAAACCCGGATTGTTATTTCAATCCGGGAAATAACATTTTCCTCATGATCTATAGAAAATCCGGGATTGTTATCCCGGATTTTCTACACAGCACGGTTTATATGGGAAGTATGATCTCTTAATATCATTCAAACCCTATTAATATCCGAGCTTTGGACTATCTACATATCTTTGCTCGGGATAATAAGGGAAAGTAAAGATATAGGCTTGTGTCTATATTAGGGCTGCATACAAAACCAGTATCACTGCAAAACCGAACCGAACCGACCAAACAGGGTGGTTCGGATCGATTTTATGTAGATCGGTTCGGTCAACAGTTTGAAAATCATAAAAACCGCCTTACATCGGTCGGTTATTGGTTTCAACCCACGACCGCCTAAACCGAGTCGACCGTATGTATTAACTTGAGTATTGAGTTTTGACTATTTTAGCCTTAGGGGAAGCGCTTGTATGTTCTATTTGTATGTTACATGTTTGATGAAAGTTCTACAAAAAATGTGCATTATTGGGCTTTAGTAGTACTTCTTAGGGATTTGGTCCGACCTAAGAGAAACTATGAAGAGGCCCATCTTAATTACTTCAAAATTAGGGCTACATTCCACTCGAACCCATCTTGTTGGAAAAAACAAATAAAATAAAATAAAATAAAATAAAAAACTAGTTCCTTTTGTGTTGAATTCATTGATCTGGATCAAACAATGTAGTCTGCCCAGGTTTTATGCAGAGAAATAGGTACGTACCTGACCATTTTGTTGTTGTATTTTATCAGAATATTTGAATTACTTCAGCTCATTGGCTTGAAAAGTAGGCCGAACCTGGCCTGGTCCATTCAATCACGCAACCAGATGATGGATGGAAAGAGTTCATCCATCGTTTGATGTATGCTTCCTTGGTTGAAAAGAATTATAAAATATATTTTAGTGTTCATTACAACTTCTCCTCATTCCATTTGATGGACCAAGTTTGAACTACAATTTTTTTTTTGTGAAAATAAAATAAAAACAAAAAAAACCGTAATGGTTTGGTTCGATTTGGTTTGGGAAAAAATAAAACCGATGGGTTCGATTTGGTTCATGGTTTCCCTTCTAAATCGATCAGAACCGCCCATGTGCACCCCTAATCTATATCTACGAAACTCCATACCAATTGGGATATTCCTAGTACTATGGGAGCTTTGGACTTTGCCATGGTGGAGTGTTGGGCACGGTCAAATCTACAACCCTTATTTCATTCTCTGGATTCATATATCTTATTTATTTTTATATTATTTTTCTAATGATTGATTTTTTTTATTTTTTATTTTTTTTGTAGAAAATGATTTGTGGGTGATGTACAACGAGTGTGAAAAATTACTCAAAAGTGCGTCTGAAGGAGCTTATTATTACATTAATTTGCAAGAATCTTTTTTATGGTATTGCAAGCATTGATCATTGCAATCTTTTCTCTTTTTTTTTTGTTCGTTGGTGCCATATCTCGAACCCATGACCTAATGGTCTAAACAATAGGTTTCAACCATCTTGACAAGGTAGAGATTGGCGATCTTTCTCTTCTTTGTCCAAAGACATGTTCAGTGAAACTAAATAAAAAATAAATTTCTTTATTTTTGTTTCCAAGAATATTTAAAAAGTACTAATTTTAATGTTTTTTTTTTTTTATTAGCCTAGGCCTTTGTTGCTAGTTTACTATAAAAACACTTGAACTTTTTATTTATTTTATTTACATTTTTTAAATGGTCAATATATATGATATTGGATCCAACTACTATAGGATTAAAATCTACTTGACCGCCTATTAGGTAAGCTTTTTTTTTTGGAGTGATTTGGTTTTTTTATAAGTTAGTTCTATTATAGGGGTATAAGTTAAAAAATGGATATCCGAATGAATTATCATAAGATTAACTACTATAATGCATTTTGAATGTTATTTTTACATATTTTATTCATATGACTTACAAGTTGCAAATCTGAAGGGCTTAATTTTAGTTTGATTAAAATTTATTGACATCAAGAGAGGGCATTTATTTTTAGTGGCCTATGTTTTTATAAGTAAGCTCACTGTAAAGTATTTCAATTTACAATACAACTTGGGTCCACTAAAAAAAGGGTGGATACTCCAAGGACTTGGTCCTACCCTCATATTGTACTTTAATAAGCCAAAGGTTTCAGCACGTAAACTAAAAATATCTCTCCCGCCCTAATTCCCTTATCTCCCTCCATTAACTTCTCTACCCAGATCATAAAGAGGGAAAACCCTCTCTCCCGCGATATCTCTCTTCCCTAATGCATAGATTTGCAGGTCTGGTCCCTCTCTCTCTCACTCAGTAACCCTCTCTCTCTCTCTCTCTCATGGATTCTCTATTATTAGCAAACAAGTCTTAAAAAGAATATATATATATATATATAATCTTAATTGATTTCTCTTCGTGTGTAAGGTATATAAAAATATGAATGAGGATCACTGGTGTTAGTGAGACTTGTTACATGAGTCTTCATCGTTTTTACCAACAAATCATATATGGCGACATAGAAAGAGCTCTTTTCATGGTAAAAAAGGAATTTTGAGAGTCGCCAAAGTCATTGTCTCGGGGTGATGTGCTTGAGCAATCGAGTCATGTTGAACCAGTGAAATTTGGAAAGACACGGCCATAGAAAAGGAAGCTTGCCGGACGGAACATAGTATTTTCTTTGAATTGCCTTATTGGAGTACCATCAAACTACACCAAAATTTGGATGTCATGCACATAGATAAAAATGTATGTGATAATGTCCATGGGACATTAATGAACATCGAAGGTAAAACGAAGGACAATGCCAAGGATCGTTTAGTTTTCCAACATAGGTATAAGGCATCAATTACACATGAAGCATGGTGGCAATTCCATTAAAATGCTCTCCTCATGCTACATGATGTCCATTGATGAGAAAAGGGATTTCTGTGAATTCTTGGCTTCAGTGAAGTTCCCTAATGACTATGCCTCAAATACATCTTGATGTGTGAACAATAGTGAATGTCGAATTGCATGCATGAAGGGTCATGATTGCCACATATTTTTACAATGATTACTGTCACTTGCACTATGTACGTCCTTAAGAGTTGATGTATGTGAGGCACTAATTGAGCTTAGCCATTTCTGTGAGGAGTCATGTTCTAAAACATTAACAAAAGATGTATTGAAACGGTTTGAAAGCCACATTGTTGTAACACTTTGCAAGATGGAAAGGATATTCCCACCATCATTCTTTGATACTATGGTGCACTTGCCCATTCATTTCGCACAAGGGGCAATTCTTACAGGATTAGTGTAATATCAATGGATGTATCCGATCGAAAGACAGTGTATTTTCTTATTCTTACTGTTAATTATGCAGTTGTCATGTTCAAGTCATATCACTCATACGTTTATCATCCTAAACTTATATCTCATTAGCACTTGTATACGCTGAAGTGTTATGTGAGTAACAAAGCTTTTATAGCAAGGTTAATCGCAGACAGTGGTGGACCTAGGATTTTCATTTGGGTGGGGCTAAACTTTTGCTAGAATAATCGTAAACATTGGTTCAAAAAATGAATTTTAAAAAAATAAAAATAAATAAATAGTTAAAACTCAATTTTTATAATTTTGTTACTACCTACTTTCCTTTATAAGAAAAAAGAGAGGCAAACTCTTATCTCAAAGAGAATTTGAAGAATTGGGAATGACAATAACATGATAGAACACCATGGATTATGGAATCGAAGGAAACTCTAGTTTATTCAAAATGCTTACCCAATCTCATCAAATCAAGGAAACCTACAACTCCACTTTAATAATCTACAAATCACTCTTCTATAAAATAGACACACCATTCTCCCTTTAAATATTCATCTCTCCTTTTTCAATCCCCAAATTCCCATCTCTTTCTATATTATCCATTCTGTTTATAAAATAACCTCTTCTTATATAACACTCAATTCCCATTTAATATATTTTTATATATTTCCTTTTCAACTTCTCCAATTTTCCAACTCGTATTCTTTATTGATCTTTCAAGACTGTACTACAAGACTATTCAACCTTATTACAAGACTTCAATACATGGCAAGATTGCAATATAAGACCACTCAAATGAAGACTTCAATGTGGCAACTGGCAAGACTGCAATGCAACACTATCTCCAATAGTTGTCTTGTTGAACATCAATACAAGTTTGCAGTAAGTGGGGCAAACTTAGGAGATTTCTTGATTCCATCTGGGGCGACCGCCCCAGATGATTATCACTTGGGTCCGCCCCTAATTCTATATAAAAAATAAACAAGACTTGACTCATTTGTCTCTTACTTTCATTGTAATTACTTTCTACTATGTTGACCTTTGTCTCAACCCCATGCAAATACATCGAGCAGAATGTTAGGCATTTTGCGGCAATGTAACCTTCTGCGATCATGGGCGGACCCAAGTGATAATCATCTGGGGAGGTAATCAAGAAACCCCCTAAGTTCGCCCCACTTATTGCAAACTTGTATTGTTGTCCAACAAGACAACTATTGGAGATAGTGTTGCATTGCAGTCTTGCCAGTTGCCACATATTGAAGTCTTCATTTGAGTGGTATTATATTGCAGTCTTGCCATGTATTGGAGTCTTGTACTAATATGGTTGAATAGTCTTGTAGTACAGTCTTGAAAGATCAATAAAGAATACAAGTTGGAAAATTGGGGAAGTTTAAAAGGAAATATATAAAATGGGGATTGGTCGTTATATAAGAAGAGTTTATTTTGTAAAGAGAATGGATAATATAGAAAGAGATGGGAATTGGGGGATTGAAAAAGGAAAGATGAATATTTAAAGGGAGAATGGTGTGTCTGTTTTATAGAAGAGTGATTTGTAGATTATTAAAGGGGAGTCTTAGGTTTCCTTGATTTGGTGAGATTGGGTGAGCATTTTGAATAAACTAGAGTTTCCTTCGATTCCATAATCCATGGTGTTCTATCATGTTATTGCCATTCCCAATCCTTCAAATTCTCTTTGGCATAAGAGTAGGCCCCTCTTTTTTCTTGTAAAGAAAAGTAGGTAGTAACAAAATTATAAAAACTGAGTTTTAACTATTTATTTATTCTTCTTTTTCTTTTTTTTAAATCCATTTTTTAAACCAATGTTTACAATTATTCTAGCAAAAAATTAGCCCCACCCAAATGAAAATCCTAGGTCTGCCACTGTATAGAATTGTCGTCCACTAGGGAAAGATGACAATATAGATATATTGATGACAAAGCTTGGGACCAGACTCACATTTACAGTTTTTCATATGGATATATTGATGACAAAGCTTGGGAGTAGACTCACATTTATATATTGAAAAACTGCACCAAAATTTTGTCATTTCTTACGTATGAAAATCATCCCAATGTATTTGATGCGTATGTAGTAATTTGCAATTATCCATTTTATCTCTCTAGTAATGTATTTCCTAGGGTTGTAATCGTACATCTTTTTATACAATGAACACAAAGAAATATATATAGAGAGAGAGGGGGTTTAAGAATGTATTCAAGACGCATGAAAAGAAGCTCTGTAAATGGTTTAAAGACCATGTAAGATCATACATAGTTGTGGCCCGCATGCCACGGGTCCCACGTTAGATAAAGCATGGCCATCGGAGAAATTAGTATCCCACTTTAATCTAAAGACTTGATCTGTAACCACTGGATAAGTCTCTCAACCGGATTAGTATGGATGTGGGTTTCTGATGAAGAATTCTTTAGGAAGTGTGACTCTTTGGGACTGGCCTATATAAGAGATATAAGAGCCATAAGGTTAGTATCCAAGCATTCTACACCTTCCCCTAAGTTAAGGCAGAGTGGAAGAGATCCACAAAGCTTCTCAATCGCCGAAACGCATATAGATCTCTAGCCGTGTGTCGAAGTCTCGCACATCCAGATCCATCATTGAAGACCATGTAAGTGTCATAAAGCATAAACCTTCTTACACTACACATTAGTACCATCATATTATATTTATTTTATTTACATACATGAACAAGTTACACAATTGTACTATCAAGGGAACACACTTGTCAACCAACAACTTCTAGACTCAGTGTCACGACCCCGGACCGGGCCCGAGGGACTGATCCGGGATCGGGACCTAATTGAGATTGAGGTGTGGTGAGTACACATTTATTTCATTTCCCACAGGTGTCCGCGGTGAGGATTTCACAACCATATATGAACATTTCTTTAAAGTGAGGAAGCGTATAGCAAATCAAATATTCAAATAATTTCTAGTCATAAAGATAATAACACAAGTATAATATTGTATCAGAATGAGCAATGATCATTAGCATGTTTCCCAAAGTAAAGTTAAAGTTAATACAAAAGATCATTTAATTACATCCCCCAAAATAGAGGCTAATATAAACAAAACACCAATTCCCAAAGAATGGTTAAACAGTTTCCCAAAATATTATGTCTCTCATAGCAATCGAGTGTCTATACGACTTCATCAGCGCGCCACTCAACTAAGCGTTGCGGTTCATCGACCGCCTCCTCCGGCTCCTCCTCAAGGTAACCGGCAACGGGACCTGAGTACCAAAGAGAGTCAAATACGACGGTTTGGCAAATGAATAAAATACAATGACCAAATAATGATAAATGAATTTACCTTCAAAAGCATTTAAACCTGTTTAAATAATAATTTCTATAAACGAGATAAAACATTTGTTCAAATACAAGTATGCGTTATAAAACATGTAAATGTAACCAAGGAAGCGGGAAACAAACAAGATAGCAACCACATAAAGCTAAGTCCTCTATCACTAAAGTGACAGAGCAATAACTAGGCACTGATCTCAGTCACTCGAGGTGAGGAGAAATAGTGGATCTTATAAATACATATACATATACTATACATGACCACAGTAACGAGCCGGACATCGGGAACCACAGTAGCAATCTACGGCATCGGGACAAGAGCACGGTAATGACCGAGTAGCGGGATCCAAATTGCAGCTGGCGGGACAAGAGGAGGATCTCCAAGTCGGTGGATCAAACCAACAAGGTTATCCAAGCTTAGTGGTGCCGACTCATAGGTCAAATAACAAATCGAGACATGTGCAAGTAAATCAAGTACACGTAAATAAACGGGCAAGACGAGGGTGCTCAAGGGCACACTGTCATTTCATGTGGTGCAATGCACTTCAAGACAAGTAACTATTTCAATGCTTTTCGGGAAAACAAGGCATGTAGTATAAATCTCGGGATCAGTAAAGTACAATAAACAATCGGAGTTTCAGGTTCCGAATTGCTCAAAGTGAATAGGGATCCCGTATGTCAATATTAATAAAACTTGGTACTCCTTGAGTTTGGGGACATTTCGGTGTCCTTATACACTTTGGGGTTTTGAAAATCTCAATGAGTCTTTGTGATGTGGTTTCTTTCTTAAACAGATTCCCCATCATTCTCAAAAAGGTTGAACAAATGATTGGGATGGAAAACCTCTTCATTTCTCTCTATTTCCAAATTTCTGGGTAATTTCGGTCAGCTGGCGGTTGGCCACAGCTGGGTTAGGAGGCTAGCCGCAGGCTGACTGCGCAGTTGACCGCGACTGGGCTACAAACTGCAGCTTACTAGAAAAGTAACGCCATGGTACGGTTATCTGGCGATTAGCTGCCGCTGGATTCACCAGTTAGCCGTTGGTTAACCGCAGGGCTGATCGCTGCTTCGGGGGAGAGAGTTGCTCGTTGGAAAAGTGACTGCGAAGGTTCAGTCCTCTGGCGGTTAGCTGTTGGTCGCCAGGCTGCTCGCCGACAGGTGACCGCTGGCTGACCACCAGGTGGGGGAAAAGCCCCACTGTGTTCAGATTTGAGCCAATTTCTCCCTTAAACCAACCTAACATCATTCCCCTTACAAACCTGCAATAAAATGAGTTCAAGACTCCTCCAATTCATCATTCAACACTTCCATTCTTTCATTTTACATTTCTCCCTTCACTTTCCTTCCATTCTCAATCAATCACAAAAGAGGAGAAATCCACCTAATCACAAGCATTCATTTAAGTCACTTGGAAACATTTAATGATAGGCCAATAAATACCAACATTTAAAAGGATTAGACAAGCTAACAAGATTCATTATGAGCATTTATTTCAAATCAATGCAACTCAATAAAAGTATGAAAGAAATAATGAAATCATTGATACTTCTCATAAAAGCCATTCAAAACTCAAGACATCAATTCATCAACTTGCCTTGGGTTTTCTAATCAAGAAATCAAGCTACTAAACAAGCTCTCTCAAGAATCCTACAAGCACAAACAAAACCCCCAAAACAAACCCTAAAATGGGTCAAACAATGAAATAGAAGGAGAGAACTTTCAATAATGAAAATGGAGCTTCTCAGGGACAAGAAGAATACAAATCTAGAAGATGGAGAAGATTGCTTACTTGGATGACCTTCAAATGGTAAGAGTTAGCTCAACGAAGATCTTGGAATGGGAGGTTTTCTTCACAAATGGTATCTAGGGCTAGTCTTCAAGATGAGGGAGAGAATGATAACCTCCATTTTGATGTTGGTCTAAGTTTGGTGTGGATTGGAGATGAAGAGAGCAAGAAGAAGAAGAGAAAAGTTGCAAGAAAACCCTAGGCTAAAGCTTGTGCTGGAAAAAGGGAAATGGAAGATGGGTTCTCCTTATATAAGCAATGAGAATGGGTCTCACCACTTAAGAAGCTGAATTTATGTCTTTCAGAGTCTCGAATGAATTCGACGAAGAAGGAAGAAATGATCACCGAAATATCTAGTTTCCAAAAAGTATATGTTTCGCGGGTTTCTGGGATATCAAGTTTTGGGTACAGATTTAGTTTAAAAAGATTGTTTTGCCCTCAAGGCTAGGAAATCGGGTTTCGGGATCTCGAACGGGCACGGGACCAACATAAAAGTTGTAGGGATTAATAATACAAGTAAAACGGGATTAAAACAATGAATGCAAGAATCTCCGATAAATCCCCAAGCACATGCAAAGTTATAAAAAAGAACCCCCAAAGGGCCCCACTAATCACAAAGCAATCAAAATTCCCCAAAGCTATATCAAAATTCTATTCTATATATCCCCATCTTAGTCAAAGACTACTAATCACGCTTAAAACTAACACGTGACTTAATTAACACTAATCGGATTCACTCGGGTCGGAGTCTTACACTTAGTACGAGGTTATAACATACGACATGATATTAGGGTTGCATCATTAATGGTCTACAATTTCATTCAAAAAATTGTGAGATGTTACAGAAAACTCATAATAGTGGCCTGGTTGTAAAGGGAGATGATGAAATAGGAAATCACGATTACTACAGTGTCCTGACAAACATAATTCAATTAGATTATTTTAGGGACAATAATGTTTTTCGTTCAAGCGTTATTGATGAGACGTCAGCAAAGAAGGTAGAGGAACCCAAACAAATAAAAATAACTACACTAGCCTCAACTTTACAAAGAAATGGAAAGCCAATGAGCCATTTGTGCTAACGCCTCAAGTGGAACAAGTTTTCTAAGTCAAAGACTCCAAATGAGGCAATAATTGGCATGTCGCGGTGAAGACACAAGCTCGAGACTTGTATCATGTATCGGAAGATGAAAATGAAGAGTCAATCAGTTATGAGTCATGCCAAGAAAATCAGTCATATAGTGTAGTTGAAATATTGAAAGCTAGTGATGACGACTTTGTGGCGTGGCAAAGGAATAATATTCCTTTAATTCTTACTAACGCAAATCTTGTGATGCATGAGGAAGGGGGAGATGGGGAGGATGTTGACACTTTCATTAATGATGAAAGTGAGGTGGATAGCACCTCCATTGGTTATGATACTAAGGAAGATGAAATGAGCGCTGATGATGACAGTGAGACCAAAAGCCTAATGTAATTTGTGTTATATGTTTCTTATCATTATCGATGAATTAATACATTATTGAAATCTTATATTTATTTCTCATACATTAATCCTTCTTTGACGAAGTATGTATGCCTGATGTGTATACATGTGCTTAATGAATAATGAGTTTAATGAAAAGTGCTGCAAGATAGACCATAAACATGGCCAGAGGAGGTCGAGGTGGGGCTTGAGTGAACCAGCCCTCACAGATAGGACAACCTTCATTAGAGGCAGGACCCTCATACCCCATACAAGTTGAGGCATCTGGTCGAGAGGGGGTTGTTGTCAACAACGCGTATATGTTAAGTACCATTTTATATTATGTGTGTGCTTTTTTATGGTTTATGCAATGATATATAAGTTTATGTTAATAGAAGCTAATAAACTTAATCATATTTTGAGTGAACAAGGTCATGCATATTCGAGAAGAAGGGATGAGGGAAGACGTGGGCATTATACTCGTAAAGAGGATGCACGAAGGGAAAAAGCTAGCGGTGGACATTCCACCAAACCTGATGTGAACTGTAGGCAACAATGCCCAGGCATTAATTACTAAGCTTGGGCATTATTGTCAATCATATGGCCCCACTCCAGTATTTCAAATGTAAGACAATTCCAAATGATGACAAGAATAAGATGTGGCACGCTACAAATGCAAATCATTTAAATTAAGAAATTTATGTGTTAGATCGAAAAACTCTAGTTACAGTTGATTTAACTATCTTGCCTATGTTTACTTACATATCTGTGCAATAAAGATTTACTCTTCAAAAGGAACCTCATATCGCGGAAGATGTATATCAGCAATTGAATCGCCAATATAGGGACTATCGACACAGGCTGGATAAGAATCATTATTGCAAGTATGACACTGATGAGATTGAACTAGAGAATCCCTTCCTGAGTGTGAGCCACGGTGATTGGGTTGATCTTATTAAGTATTTTGGATAAGAGCAGTTCAATGTAAACATGCTAATTAAGTTATGTTGTATGCCCATCCAATCTATCATTCATACATGTATTGTTTATAATTTATGGTTCATGAGTGCAGAAAATGAGCAAGAGAAACAAGGAGAGACGGGGAAAGAAAATTATTAGCCGTATTGCTAGGACGAAGGCTTTTGCTCTGATCACAACTATGATAGTGTATGCTTTACTTATAATGTTTTGGGCACTTAGTTATTAAATATATATTATATGTGTTAACTTGTATAATGACAACGTGATCCTAAGACGGGGGACAAGCCCTCCCAAATAGACTTGTGGTTCACTACCCGTTTAGCCAAAAAAAAAAAAACACACTTGGGTTGATTTGACTTGACGGGAACTCTATGTAACTTATTGTTCCCTTCTCTATTTTCCTCTCAATTCTCTTATATTATATTTTACTAAATTGATAGATAATAGCCATCTTACAATTGGTTTCCGAATATAGGAGGAGCTTCAGAGGCTAGAGTTTCAGTCATCGGAGGAGGGCACTGCTCCCATGAATGAGGATCAGAGATTTGATGTAGTGCTCGAACCAAAGCGATCAAGATATATACATAGTCTTGGGGCGAAGGATCCGGGCTCAACTAGAGAGGGAGAATGAAGAGTATAGGAGGTGAACTGAGGTGGCTACGAGGTGCTTAGAATCGCTAGAGAGGGAGAGTAGTGAGACAGCTTCATGATTAGAGTCTCAGATAGCCTTGTAGCAGACACAGGTGCATGTTCAGGTGTAGGCATCGCTTGAGTCCCGGGCAGCATAACAACGAACAAGGGTGCAAGCTCAAGTTTAAGCTGCGCTCCAGTCCTAGCTCACCATCCTCCTTCAACAGTTCAAAGAGTCGAGAAAAATTCCAATGTGATGCATAACTCTTCAAAAGCCCAATGATCATGATTTTTTTTATTTTATTTATATGTAATCTTATTCTATGATGATGTAAACCTAACTTTTATTACTCAAAATACTTTGAAGCTTAATGTTTTTAAATCTAAGATTATGTTCCAAATACTTGGTGGTGATGAGATTTTCATTTACTCATCTTATATAAAAAGGTAAAAGTCCAATAAATTAATATTATTTTTCCTTTTCTTTTATTTTAAAAGTATTATACATAATGCTTTTAGCGTCAGCTTGTGGTGACTACTGGGAGTTAACGGCACTAAGTTCGCACTAAAATTACTACTAAAGTTGCTATAACTAGTATTTTTAGTGACGTCGTAGCTAAAAGTTTAAGTTTTAGCAACGGCAATATGTCACCACTAAAGGCGACATGTAGTCACAGCTAAAATTTAAACTTTTAACTGCAACTGAATGTTGCTACTAGAACTCCACATACATATGCTTATCATAAAATCTTGACAGTGATTTTACACTTTTAGCTGCGATTTTTTAAAAATTAGCGGCCATAAATCTTCTTGTTAAATATTTAGACTTTAAGCAACAATTTGGTGTTGTGGCTGAAAGTCTAATTTTTAGCCGCGATATTTTAAAATTGCAGCTAAGACAATTATTGACAAGACTTTTAGCGACAGATTCACGACGATAAAAATATCACCACTCAAAACTTTTGGTGAGGACTTTGAGGCCTATAGTCAAATTTCTTGGCGTGATCAATGGAGAAAACCAATATTACTGTGGTCATCTCACATATTTGAATAATAATCTACTTAGTGATCACTACATAGGGTGCTAGGGCTAATGACAGCTTGGATTTTGAAAAGGTGGGCTCCACCATGCAGTGAAAAAGGGTGCTGCACTATACCTGCCCGAAATGAAATTTGGTAGCTGCAGATTAAACCGATACTTGAAGAGGCGCACGTTTATTTGAGAAAAATTAAAAATACAACTAGCATTCAAACACTAATCCAATAACATTCAAACCACTCATGCAAAGAGATGGTCAAACGCCCTCGACTCTCATCATTGCCCTAAAATAGCATATCCTAAATCCATGAATCGTTCTTGAATACAACACTGAACATCTTGAGCTTCTGTTTTTTATATTTTTCCTACTTGCCTGATACACAAATCATGCCAGACACCAACTCAATTATAATAGAAATAACAAAACCCATCTAAAAATATATCACTAAATCACACAGATATCTAGTAGAAATCAATGAAGAAATGCATAGACTAGCATAAACAAAACGTAGTTAATCAATGAACATGAGAAGCATGGTTCTTTCTTTTCTTTTCTATCCTAAAGCCCCTTGCCCTCCTTCCAAAACCCTCCAAAAACCCCATCTCCTATCAAGGTGGAATCCAAGACAAGGACCTTGAAACCCTAACAAGAAAAATGGCCTCCTCTCCTCACTCATTCTCTGCCAATTCAGCTGCTCAGCTGCAGCACTAATGGACAACAGCCCCCATCAGGTCAACAGTATAGTCCGAGACCACATGGCTTCGGAAGAGAGTATTTGGGTTCAAGATACCTGGTAAACTCTCCACCTCTGCTTTAGAAGAATAAACTCTTCCCTCTCCACACGAACCACCACTGAAAATAATGTGGCATACAGAACCCACCAGATGACAGTCTATATTACATCGTCACCAGACTTGCTCACAATTAGTAGTAATTGTATATTTGTGATACGGGAATAGGAACCAAATAAAAAGAAACATCAATTGAAAGTTCAAAACATAAGTCTCTGATTTATGGGCTTAACGAGATTATTGTCATAAATCGTGCCATTTATCAACAGAAACAGAGGAACACTTAATTAACACTAAGCAATAGAAAATCTGTTACTTGGGAAAGAGGTATCCAAGAACAAGAGATTTTAATGCTCTCTCTGAATGACCTGCACGGATGCTTCACAAATGCAAATACTGTTCCACAGAAATTAGAACAGCATAGTGTTTACATTCTGTACAAAGTTGCAGCTGTTGCATAAAAAAGGTCTGCTGCTTATAGGTAGAGCAGCTCGGCCCATCCAATGGAAGTACAGACTGCTTCATGACAATCAGAGCCCTGCACAGCAAGAGTATTAAGACACATAGAGGTTAAAAAGGCAAAGCTTAGCATGTAGTTAACTCTCTAAAAGGATGTAAAAAGGCCTGTTTAATGTTTCTATATGATGAAGATGGACCTCAAGCCACGTGTAGTGCCCAAGTAGATTAAGGATTATTTTAATTCATTGATTATATGTTAGTTTCTAATTTTATTCTAATTGGGATTAGATTTTCATATTATTTATTAGTTTTTCCTAGATTAATTAGGTTTCTTAGGCCCTAAGTTAAGTTTTCCTATTTATATGGCATTGTAGAAGATTGTTTTCAGAGTTGTTTAATGAAAATTGGGTTTCCCATTGAAGTGCGTCCTCGATATCGTCATCTCTGCGAAGACTTATTCTGTCTTTGGACACCTGCTTCGACGCCCTATTGTGCTTCGGCACTTTCCACACAAGCCCTCCTACGGCCTACATCAGTTGGTATCAGAACCGAATGATCCCTTGATCGATCAGCGTGTTACCCTATCCTTATATTCGCCAACCCATCCCCGCCAATCCGCCCACTCATCTTCACAGCCTCACACTTCATCCACCCACTGTCTTCCTTGCCAAATCTCCAAACACCCATCGTACTAGATCCCTGCTTCCCGACTCCTACAGAACATCCAAACCCTAATCGACACCCTCCTCCTTTCAACCGAAACCTAAAGAACCCAAACCCCGCTCCAACCCAAACCTTTGCAAGCCATCCAAACCCATCGTAGCCACCCCATTCCAACCCAGCCATCTCGCCTGAGAGCCCAACTACATCTGAGCCCTTTTTCCAAATCCCAAACCCGACCTAGACCCCACTTGTCCGGACCATCCCCAGCCCCATCACAACACCCTATTCAACCCTAGATCATCACAAAACCCTCATCCAGCACCTCCCTTTTTGTTCGAAGCCCCTTGTCCCCCCTAATAAATTAAGAAAAAAAAGACAGCAAAGAAGGTTAGAGTAGGAAGACGAAGAAGATTACCACGTACCAGCACCAAGCCGTCAACCGCATGCCTGCACCGAGCTCCAGCCGCCTGCACCACCATCATCGAGGCACCATCACCCAACTCCAGCACCATCGCTCTTCTCTCCCATCACAAAGCACCAACTCCACCTCCACTTCATTGAAGCAACAAAAGCAACGGAAGTGCATAAGGGCTTTTGTTTCTTTGCTTGCACAGAGTTCAAAGCATACCAAAAGCAAAGGAGAAGTCTCCTTGCACGTCTCTCTTATGTGACATACTGTGGGCCTGAATTCAATTCAGGTCGGGTCAATTTTGACCCACTTGCAATTTGAAGCCCAGCAACATTACACCCGACATTAGAAAACCAGTTGAACAGCAGATTTGACCAGATTGAAGGTCAGGAATTTTTTTTCGCGATTGCAGAGACAGATTTCAAATCTATTTTCGCCAGTGTGTTGGTGGAAAGCAGATCTAATACACTTTAGGTCAATCAAAATTTTAAATTTGCATTAAAAAAAAAGCCTCCTAAGAAGCAGGTAGAAGTGGAATCTTCATCTCTACCCATTAAGAAATTTACTGGAGCCGTTTCTCAATTATCCACATCTGTCAATCAAATTAAAATTGCAGTAAGTCAAATCCAAGCAACTCTTGCGATGATGGAAATCAGACTTAGCAATTCAGAAAATGATCACTATGGGGATCAATATCAAGGTGAAGGTCAAGAAATAGAGGAGATTCCGATGCAGATGCCTTTAAACATGAGAATGATGTGTCGATGTCAATCAAATTGAACATGTAGAAGAAGATCAACCAATTGAAGATGTGAAGGAAGAGGAAAGCAAAGCGGACATTGAAGACATGGATCTAACAAGTGGTTTAGTGCTTTCACAAGAAGATCTATCCATTGACTCATATTGACTTTATCTTTGGGGATCAACAATGGAAATTTGGTGTTGAACAACGGCCAGTCAGAGAATGTGATCTGATGGTGCAAATTCCACACATAATGCATCCAACGGTTTGATCGCACATCCACACACAATTCAGCTCTCAAATCAAAAGATGTGTCATGCTCAGAGTTTTCAAGATGAGTGCACAAGCTGAAGCTCTACAGACGGATCGAAAGTTTGTCCGATTGATCTTCGACATACGAGGACATGTACCGAACTCGAGGTTGAGTTCTTTCCAAGTCGGGGAGAATGATGCAGATGGACCTCAGGCCACATGTGTAGGGCCCAAGTACATTTAGATTTTTTTTTTTTTTTGTAACAAAGGGTGTCCTAACCCTTTGGGCCAGATTAATTCCAAGGGGCCCGGGGGAGCCAGGTAAATCCCCTATGGCCCCAGTGTGGAGCAGTTTCGAGCCCTCAACCTCCGTGAGCAAATCGTGGTCCTAGGCCAACTCTACCCCTCGGGGTTTTTTTTTTTTTTTAGGATTAAGGATTAGATTTTTCATATTATTTAGTTTCCTAGATTAATTTGGTTTCTTAAGCCCTAAGTTAAGTTTTCCTACTTATATGGCTTTGTAAAAAATTATTTTCAGAGTTAATTAATGAAAATTGGGTTTCCCCATTGAGGTGCGTCCTTGTTATCATCGTCTCTGCGGAGACTTATTGTCTTCAGACACGCGCTTCGGCGCCCTATTGTGCTTCAGCACTTTCCACGCAAGCCCTGACCCTAGGGCCTGCATCACTATACCCAGACCCAATATAGCTTTAATGTACATGACCTGGCTCTAATTCTGGCAGACCTGACAGGACTCAAATACAGGGCCCAATTCAAAACCCAAGTATGTTATGTACAATATACATTAGGCTAAACAGGTATTTGGAAACAGGCCCTACTGGATCCATCTGTTAACCAAACCCGTACTGTGGACCCAGAGTCAATTATAAACTTGGCCTAAAAAGGAGGGTCCATTCATGGTTTTTTGGACACAGTCCATCCCAAAAACATCGAATGAGATGCACTAACATCCTTAGCTTTCATTAAATATTAAAAGAATTGGGAAATCTAATATGTGCACTGGGATGATCAGAGGCAGGTGGTCATCAACTCAAGTAGAAAATGAAGCCAAACTTGACCATGTAGGTACAGACAATGTAACCAAATTTGCATGTGTAGATACAGCCACAAGGTACTTGAAACGGACTTGAGTATTTGAAATATTTGCTACATGCTAAAAGAAAAATAAATAAAATATATCTGGCCAAAGGATTCTCTTGCTCGCCAAACAAAATTTTAGAACTGAGTTAATTTTAATAATACTTATGTAGGAGATGTTGACCTGGGTGATGTTGATTTCAGTTGTCAGGTTTTGGACTTCAATTGCATTTTAAGATCATACCGGAGCATTGATTATCTTTTCTCCTCTACAAGGATTGTATCTACTAGGATTGTATAGTCTGCTTCAATTTCTTTATATATTTGGTCTCATAAAAAGCTTACTTGTAATGAAATCAGATAGGTCACCAGTACACATACATCATCAATATGAAATCCATCAGATATATGGTTTTGCATTACAGCTCACTGTAATTGCGCCACACTGCACGAAATTCCTCACGGAACGTGTTTAGACGAGCCTTCAGGTTAGGTGTTCTAAAGCTTGCATGAAGGATAGTTGCTGCCAATATGAAATAATCACAAAAAACATGTGAGAATGGTAAACGAGATGCATTGATATTCAGTAAAAAGGGAAACAACAGTTAAACAAGATAATAAAAAGGTGGCAAGGATTATAACATAGGGTAGAGAATTCACCAAGAAGACCAATGACAAATGCCCACAAGACAGTAAGGAGACTACAAGAAGTGATCCAAAGGACACAACTGGCTGCAGAGAGAAAAAGAATCTCGATCAACCAACAGTAATCAGTTCTATTCTTTTTTGTTCTTTTAATCAGTACAGTGGTACTCTTTTCTGCTCTAATAAACCCATAGCTTGGACCTAATTTTGCAACGAAAACAGTAGCTTAAGTGTTTTTTTTTTTTTTACCTGCTGCAAATATTGAGACAAACATCCAACGAGGACGACCACATATATGAATTGCTCTTTTTGCTGATGGACGCCCACGAATAACAGGGCTGAAAGTAATGGTACCATTAGTAACTTCTATTTAAAATATGTCAGTGCTGAACAAATAATTGTTCAGGAAGGATATTACATTTACACTGTAGAACTTACGTTATAGGGGGCCTCATCTTTGCAGCTAAATGAGGAGAAAACTGTCTCACAGTCCTTGTTACCTTCTCGTTAAACGTAACTGCAAAGCTGTAATTTGAAACCTCAGCCATTATGTATGTACTCAAAAGGGTAAAATGGAAGGAACAAGAAGTTAAAACTACAAACTTAAGTCACCCAGCCTCAAGTAATATAGCAGAAGAAAGAACACAGTATGTATTAGAAAAGGATAAAGAGCTGTACAATAACCAAAGCTAATAACACAGATTTTGGGCCACAGAAAATAGCCATTTTGACCAACGCACTAAAAAACCCAAGTGGTTATTAAAGACAAAGCACTAAAAAACCCAAGTGCTTATTAAAGACAAAAGATACATAGAATTAGATATAGGATCCAGAAAGAACCAAATAACTATAAAAAAAGGTAAAATAGAATTGTATGTCACCAAAAGAGGCCTTTGCCTCACACCTTAACCATATGATCATGTCTCAGAAGAAGATAGATATGATCACAATCGTGATCAAGTGTCTCACAAAAATAGAATGATCACAACTTAACCATATGATCATCTGCATTTTTTCTTATAGCAATATATTTTATTACTTCAAAAAAGAAACCTACTGAGAAAGCTCAGTGTAGCCAAGAAACAACAACCAGGCAACTAAAAAAGAATACAGCTAAACAACGGAAACAAAACAATCAAGCAACATTACATATGATCATATCATATGGTTCTTGAAAAATAGAAGCTAGAGAGATAAACCCATCTTAGATGCGTTCAAAGAAGGGCCATGTGGAAGGTCTTCAGAAATCCCTATGCAAAATTAATATGTTTGTGTTTTGCCGAAACTAATGTTCCCTTCGTTTCGTCATTATATCTAGTCTTTAATAATTCAGCAATTTGCATAGTTCTTGTATATCATCCTTTTCTAAAAAAATGACCATGATGCTCTCTCTCCATTCTTAACCATTTCTCATTGCCCAAGTCAAGATCAAAACTTAATGCTCTACTTTCTCCAATAAGCTAATGCCTACTTCACATTTGTTTTGTATACTTTTTTAATCATCTGGATCGCTCAATTAAAGTGATAAAAAAAATTAGACACAAATCATGATTTGGTAATTCACAATCTATCTCCTTTAAATAATCTGCAATTTAGTTATTAAGAAAGCTGCAATTAGGTCTTTAAAATGTATCTCCCATTACCCCGTATCTCTTCTTTCACCAAGATCCATTATCTTTTCTTTCCTAGGACGGACTGGAATTGAGAAAAAGAATTAATGTAGCTGACCCCAACATAGCTTTGATGATATTGATGATAATGATGATGGACCATATGTAATCAAAATCTCTAGTTACCAAAAAGCTGTGGAAGAATGTGTTTTATTTTGAGATTTTAAAATAAACAAATAAAAAGTAAAACCCCCAAGTTGGGTTTGCATGCTTTAGACCCTAAGAGTTTCTGACGGTTGTCTTGGTTCCCTAGGCTATTTGCTGACCTTTGTGTCCGGTGTCCCTAGGTCCTCTCAAAGTTTCTCCGGAGGGCTTGTTTGTTTGCATTAGATTACATCCACCAAAGGATTATTTAAGATGTGAGCATCAATGATATGAGGTGAGGGGCGGGGCGAATACAAGATAGCAATGTAGATGGAACCTTGACATTCCTATGATTTGAATTACTAGGGTGATGGCTAGGTATCATTTCCTATCTTCCCTTCATTCTATTTCTATAAAAGAAAAGGCTATTTGATGCCCATTTTTGTATGTTCACCTTCACTCTTCATTTTTAACCACTTATGGCATGCTTATGTCTTTTGTTTTTTTTTTTTTTTAATTCCTATGTATTTTACGCAAACAAACAGGCCCTAAGAGACAAATAATCTTAGCTTGACACAGGCTGTTGATAGCTGTTGTGTTATTCGAACTCTATGCTCATTTGGCAACCTTGGAACACATGTAAAACTCACAAAGGCAACCTCAGATATATGTAATAAGGCCTTAAAACTGATGAAGAACTACAATTAGTATTAATTTAAATGAAGATGCAGAAGAACAAAGAGTTATACATCTTAAACAAGGTAAACCAATAGCATGCAACAATGAATAATCAAATTATAAATCCCTAGGACTAACACAACACAACATGATAACTGTCTTACAGGACAATTAATCAATACTTTGATTCATTAGACCCAAGAACCACAATCAAAACTTCTTGAGTTCTTAAAGTGCAACTATGTAAGCAAAACCTTTATCAAATAACAAGCCCTCAATTATATTTCATATGACACTAGAGAACACATAAGCATGACATAATTTCATAAGATGACAAATCTTTTGTCATCTAGCCATGAAGCTTACCTGTCATTTAAGAAAGCAATGCTTATAGCTGTTAAAAGAGCAGCAACAATGGCGAGTGGCCTCCTAAGAAATCCCATGCCTACGTTACAAAAGCAACAATGATGAGAATAATAAAAATAGAGAGAGAAATACTAACTATCAAACTAACAATGTTTCAGCCCCAAAAAGAATTTGATAACATACCAAGAATGAAAATTATCATGATGAAGTAATTTGTTCGATAGCTGCGTAAAGACACCAAAAGAATCAAATATTTTTAAAAAGTCAAACCATCAAAAGGAAAGAGAAAAAATAAGTAAAAGATGATCTACTGGCAAGAGATCAATAGGAAGTACTGAAGTTACAGAAGCATGACCCTAACTGTTTGTCAATCTACATGTAAAATAAAGGCAAAGTAAAGCCTCCATTTCCCAAACATGAAAAGACCCATGGGTCATATCAAAAGTACACAAATTCAAAATTCTCCCCTACTTTAAAAAAAGAGTCAAAAAGCAACTCTTCAAACCACTAAAAGACAAAAAAAAAAAAAAAAGATTCACTTTTTACACAAAAGGTAAAAAAGATTCCTTACCAATCCACTAAAAATAAAAGACCATCATAACCCCCTTATATTTGATTCTCTCTTTATTTGATGCTTTACTTTACCATTATTTTACAAGAAAGCTACCAAACGGGCCAAGCAACCCCGTTGAATATTGACCATAAATAAATAAATATGAGAAAGGTCAAGCAAAATCATACTAGAAATTGTGAGTTAGAGTTATAATTGGACCTTAGATAAAACCAATCAAATAGAGCAGAAGCCTACCACTCCAAAATAAAACTATTGATCATAACCAGCTCTACTTAACAAGATCCAGCATCTAGCGCCTGCACCCTATGTGGTGCAAGCTGAGTTCTGGAACCCAGTGCATACATTATGGACTGTCGGATAAGAGGGACATGCCATAGATTGGGTATGGCTCTGAGTCTCTGACTACATGTTGCTTGGATTATCTTAGTGATCCAATCAGTAGCCTCCTAAACAAGTTAGGAAAAAATCAACTAGTGAAATTAAATATCTGAATCCTGTATATGTGTTCCTTTCAAAGTTGAATAAGATAACAGAAATCATCTACTGTTATTTACAATTACATGGCATCAGCCAAGCAAAGTTTCCTCATTTGAAACTCTACTCTTTTTTTTCTTTCCAATAATGGCAGGTTAATCTTCTGCAACCCCCACTCCCAGCACCTCCACTGCCACCTCCGCCGCAACCTCCAATCTAATTCAGCTAGCCAAAACTGTTCCTACACTAGTCAATCTTATCTCAATCAAACTTTTTGAAAAAAAAAAAAAAAAAAAAAAAAGAAAAGAAAACCATCTTCTATGGAAGAGTCAATTCATCCCATTGGTACATGATTACAATCTCACACCGGATATCCCATCACTGTTAGTGCTAGTCATACATGCACACCCTTTGGTTGTAAATTTCGCGTCAATTAGTCCAAGACCTTGCCTGAGTCACTTCAACGAAGATCATGTTCGAAGGTATCACTACAAGTTTTGGAAGGCCCAGATTCATCGAGGAAGACCTCCAGCTTTGTGCCAACCTATTCAGGTAATTTGGACCATAAGCCAACCAAGATTGGGCCCCTAGAACCCTTAGTTTAATTGGTTAATTTAATAGGGTTTAATTGGCAATTTTGAGCATTGTATATGGCTCAATTCAGCACAGGGGGTCGGCTAACCGCAGGGCATTACGGTCGGCTCGTGGTCACTTTTCCAGAAGCTGAACTTGGATTCTGCCCTGTCTTGCGGTTAGCTTACAGCTGGCTCACGGCTAGCCCTAGGCAGCCAGCCGTAGAACAAAATGGCAGTTTTGATTGAGGGCAAACTAGCCGTTGGGGCCTGGCGACTAACTGCCAACTAGCCATTGGAGAGCTTTCTATATATACTCGAGCTCATTCCAATGGCCATAACTCAGGTGATTTTGAGAACTCTTTCCCAAAGTTAGAAAACTCGTGACTCGGACTCAACTCACTTTCGAGAACATTTAGAAGGGGCATCAATAGGAGATAAGATTACAGAGACCCATTTGAGATGGTTTGGGCATGTCTAATATAGGCGGGCAACAACGCCAGCAAGGAAAAGCTTAGCTGTGCAAGTTGATGGCCCACCAAGGGGAATGGGTAATCTAAAGAGGACGTGGATGGAGGTAGTAAAAATAGATCTTACGACGTGTAGCTTATTTAAAGATTTGTCTTAGGATAGATAGGAATGGATAAAAATAATTCTTATAGCCAACCCAACTATTTTGGGCCAGCTATTGTGATGCAGGCAACACCCATAGTTAGCCAACTAATTGGGCCCAGTCCACAAGCCCAATAGGTCATTCATTTAGTTAGAAGTTTTAATTACTTAAAGAGACTTATTTAGAGGGTTGTTGTGATTGATTTAGAAGTCATTAAAATTAGGAGTTTTATTTTATTTGGATTATATTCAAGTTTAGTTTCCTTTAGGGCATGTTTGTGTAACACTTTTCCGCGGAAAAGTTTATGGTTTTCTGCGGAAAACCCATTTTTCCGGTGTTTGGTGCGGAACAATTCCGCGGAAATGTTTTCCTGCCTCGTCAGCATTTTCCTTGATAATTGTGGAAATGAGTTTCCCATGGGGGGTATGGGAAATGGTTTTCCTCGGAAAACTTCTCCATCTTTTCCTCACTTTTGTCCATTTCAACCCAAAAACCCTATAACTCTTTCATTTTTTATTTCTTTATATAAATTATTATTTAATGTTAAATAAATAATATACACGTTATGTTATTTTCTTCAAAAAATTATATCACCAAATAAGAAATTTTGATTTTCTATAAGGAATCCACAGCCGCACCAAACAACATCTACACCAATTCAATGAGGAAACTCTTTTTGCACCAAACATGAATTTCTAAATTCTACGGAAATCCTTTTCCAAGGTTTTCATTTCTATGGAATTTGCTGACGTGGCAATTTCCTCTTTCCGCGGAAAGGGTGTGTACACAAACGTGCCCTTATTGTTTAGGAAAAATAAATGACCAACCATTCCTATAAATATGTAATCCCTCCATTAGGAGAGTAGTTCATGAATAATCAATAATAAAAATTGGTTTGTTCGGTTTTCTCTTTCTCTTCAATAGAAGATTGCTATTGAGTTCCGAGAGGAATTCGGCCAATTCCCATTTGCGAAGTTGGCCCTCACAGGAATCCGTCCAGTCTTCTAGGGTTTGTCTACACCCTTTCCATCGGATCCGACTGATCTCGGATCCCGTCCGTATGGCCAATTCGAGGTAACCCAGGAAACCCATCATCATCAATTATTCATCCATCAATACCAAACCCATCTTCTTTCAACCCTAATCCATCCCAAATCACCCGAGAATCCCAAACCCCTGCCGAAGCCATTCTCCTTCCCTCCACACAAAACCGACAGTTCCAAACCTTCCACACCCCCCAGCCGAAACCAGAACCCACCTTCCACCTTACTCATCCACGTCACCACCAAACCCTCCCCGAAACCACAACCTAATACCATTCAATCCGAAACCCAGAACCCCTAGAAAAAACAAAAGAAAAGAAAATATATCCAAACCCATCATAGAACGGAAAAAACAACGACTTTGCATCGATGACATAATTGAAACGACTGAATTGGAGTTTTTTTCCTAAAAAAATAAATAAAACTTCTTCAAACAGAATCCATCAAATCTACAATCCAAATTAGGGCTTTTAATCAGAAATCGACAAGAAGTAACCAATTACACAAATAAAAGAAAAAACAGAAAAAAAAAAAAAAAAGAGGACTTAGATCAGAACCGATCTAATCGACAGAAACAACAAGAGTTAGGGTTTCTGATCAAAGCCAATCATCAATTCAATCGAACAGAGTTTCCTCATGAGACCGAGAAAGAGAGAGATATATCGTACTAGTAGAGATTGCATTTGAGGCGGCTATTCCACTTGGAATAGGACCGAGGGAGGGTGAATCGGGAGAAGAACTCGGTCAGGGGCCGTGGAGGAGACGCCCAGTCCACCTCTCGCAGCGCGTCCATCAGATCTTCAGCTGTTACGTTTCCCCAATCCATTTCTTCTTTCTTCTTCTTCTTCTTCTTTCTTCTTCTTCTTCTTCTTCTTCTTTCTTATTGTTACGTGAGAAACCCTAAAAATGGAGGTCGGTTGTTTGGAGGGTTTGTTTATTTGTTGATTGGGTTCGGTGGTCTTGCCCTAGGAATTGGAGGAATGGAAGAGACACGAAGCCTAGCAAACAAGTAAGAGAGAAAAGAAGAGGCACGGAAGGTGTGGAAATGGTGGGGCTGGATTTGTTGTTAATAAAGGTACAAGGGTAGGATGGGAAGAGGAAAAATTTGGTGATCTTTTCGTCACGTTTCGCTGTCAGGGGAGAGATGTAGTTGGAGTTCCGCGCTTTGTGTGTTGCTGTAAAAGCTGCCGTGCATGTGTGCAATTACACAAGTATTCTTGTGTGAAGAGAGCTGCTAAAGCCACAGCGCAAGCCTCTCTCTGCACACCCAGAATAAGTGAAAAATTTTTCAAAATTCCTCTCTACATTCTTCATTGTTTCCAAAATATCCACATCCCTCGAACCGTATTTCCTCTGCTCACTCCCCCCTCTCCATGCCACCCCCATCTCTCCCTCCCTAACTGTCCCTCCACAACACCCACCGCCCTCTCTCCCTCTCTCAGCCTCTCCAATGGTGGTGGATGGGATGCGGGGTTAGGGTTGGGTGGTTTAGTGTACAAAGTAGTTGGGGAGGGAGAGACTTTTGTTAGATATCCTTTTCGGTAATTTTACACCGGGATATATTGGTCATAAATAAAATGGTTGTGGCCAGAGAAGCTTGGGCTGTGGCATTAGCAGCTTTCCTGTGTAAAATCTCCTTTAAAAGAAAAAAAGGGGTGTCTGTTGGGAAGTCTCACACACCCACTTTGCTTAAATAATAGGCTTGATATGTCTTCATATCGGTCTACCACATATCAGCTTAAGCTTTTGAGTTGGTATATGATTTATTACATAGTATCAGAGCAGGTTCCGATTCCTTCATTCTTATGTAGCCTATGTAACAGGCCCGTCCATGAAATCAGTTGGGCTTACACGTGAGGGGGAGGGTTGGGTCTTCCACCTATCAAGTTAAGCTTTTGTGTTGGATTGAATTTTGTGTCCATGAAATCACCTTCGAATTGAATTTCATGAAAAATAAAATTTAAGAAATCATGCAAATCGAGTTCGATAAGGATTATCATTCAGATTAATGACAAATTAGATCGAGTATTAACTCATAGGGGTTAGTGAGAGTGGTGAGGAGGTTGGCTTTATCATGAGGTGTCCCATGTAGTGGTGAAAGGGATAACCTTTTATACAAATCAGTGAGAGGCACCTTCAAGTAAAACACAACCCATGATATATAATATATGAGAGGTCTTGGCTAGTATCTTACCTCTAAAGATACCTTTTTCCTCTCCCTTCCCAAAAGCTCTAAATTTTTCCATACATTCTCCATACTAAGGAAATGATAAAAGTACCCAATTTTAGGATTGTTAAGTTTTTATAAGAAAATTTGTCATGTATAACAATTTCGAGATTAAATGGGTGAAGTGGTCTTCAATGGAACTTAGTGCAAGGTGTGGCGATCTTCAATGTCCTTGGCGCTTACATGCATCTGTTGTGGAATATGGGCTTGAGTTTCAAGTGCAAACATATTCTTAAAATCATACATGTTTGAAGCCAATGATGGGGCTAGCACAGTCTCCAGCAACATCCAAATTGATAATTGACTTTATCAAGGAACAACTTCGTCTCCACGCAAGCCACACTCCGAAAAAGATCATCTCAGACTTTCAAATTGAGTTTAGCCCTAAGATTAGATACAAGAAGGCTTGAAAAGCAAAAGATATAACAGTACTGCTTGAAATACAAGGTTCATATGAGGAGTCCTCTAGAATTTTGCTTGATTATTGTCGTGAATTAGATATATCAAATCCAAGCAGTGTGTATCATCTAATTAGGGAAAGACGATGATTCTTTCCAAAGGTTCTTTTGGGCATTCATTTCAACTACTGATCATTCAAAAATTCATAGTGCCCATTTTGAAGGAGCCCATCTTGGCAGAATATACTCAGGTGTTCGATTTGTTTCCACTAGCATTTGTATTAGCTAAGATTGAGGAAAAAGACATGACAGTGGTTTTTCCCGTATTAGATCTTAATGTGGAATCCTTTCCTAATTTGACCATTATGTCTGACAGATAGAAAGGTCTCAACAAGCTATGTGAGAACGATTTCCCAGTGCTAATCACTGTTACAGCATGCAACATATAATGTCAAATTTCAAAGATAAATTTATAGATGAGGGACTTGTTGATTCGAGTTGGATATAGATTAGCACTAATACATAGCTAAGAGTGCATTGCTTTTTACTAGCTTGTATTTTAGGTGGGCCCCACCAGTGGATTTGTAGTACTAAGCTTAAAGAACTACATGTGATTAATTTGTAAATAATTTGAACAAACTGTGACTTTTTGGAAATGAACTATTCACACTTCATTTTTAAACTACTTGATTTCAATTCATAGCTCAAACTCTTCTGAACAAACTAGGTAACTATAATTTAAAAGTTTAATTACAGTTCATGTATTTGATAATCTGTCTTTTTTCTTTTCTTTTGATCTGTACTAATGTATTTTTTTCATGGATAGATTTCTACCTAATAACGACGTGTTACAACGCTTGCAGCAAATGGTAGTGATTTCTTTGATTTATTTCTGATGACTTAAGAAGAAGATGAGGATTGCCAATTGCAATTCTGACTCATCCAATCCATTACCAATGCTGAAAAAACATAGACCCACCATTCTAGTGGAAAGTCTTTTGAGTAGACTGCACATCTAAGTCAGATATCATTAGACTCATTTGATTTGCCTGATTGGTACATCATCCTGCTCACTGGAGCAAGGCAAAAATAAGGACTTAAACAGAGCCCATTCCCACCAGTAATTCTTAGTAGTTCTCTGATTTTAATATTCCCACCACAGGATGTTTTGACCAAAGTTCCAACCCCTTCACAAGAATGTGCTTTTCATGTGACAGCCCGCGGAACATTTTCGTCCTATGTCAAAAGGCAACCAAGATGGCCATGAATGTAACTAACAATACCATCATCTTTAGACTTTTCATCAGCCATGATAGTAAACAAACATGAAATGAAAGAGTACAAAGAGAAATGCTATAACTGAAACCTTCTTAGCTGCCATTTTAGGATAGACTGTGTGTGGGGGCCCATTTCGGGAACCAGTTTCTCTTGGTCTCGGCTAGGGTGTGCTCGGTTAGCTACTGTATGGGGGACCACGTCCCTTGATCTCGGCTACGATCCGATCCATATCGGTCTCGGCACTACGTGCTGGTCTCGGCCAAACAGGATTCAGTTCGGCCGCGCATACCGTTCAGTCTCGGCAACGCGAGCTCGGCAATGCAGTACTGCGCTTGCAGCTAACAGCCACGGCCCTCTCGTGGCTAGGCCCAAGGAAGGGATCTGATGGGACTTCAGCCACCACCAGATCAGGGCAAGATCAAGCCCAATGTGACTGGCATTAAATGCATTATGGGCTGATCGAACCCACATTAAATGCAAAGAGGGCTATGATGGACCTTCATTAATGACTTTGTGGGCTGATGTGACCCAGGTCACATCACCAAGCCCACTGGCACTCACCCCAGACTGTTCCATATATAAGGCACGAGCCAAAGGGAGCAAGGGGTAAGCACTCTGACATAGACACTGAATTCTTCGTCTTCTTCTTCTCCGATCCATTGCTGACTTAAGCATCGGAGAGCCATGCGCTGCCCATAGCCAGGGTCCTCTGACCTTTGTCTTTCTCCTCTTTCAGGTTCATACCGTCGCAGCTATCTCCTCCATGTATTGAGTAAGTCCTAAGAGGCATCCTGATCTTGTGAGTATTATTATTTCTGCACTTACAATTGGCGCCGTCTGTGGGAAGACTTCTATAATCTTTCCTATTCCTATTCCTAAACACCATGACGAGGAGAGCTGCGAAAGATGGAGAAACTTCCAAGACAAAGCATGCAAGGCCGCCCCCTGCCAACCAGAGGGCTGGGAAGCAACCAGTCACAGAGGACGATGCTGAACGTGCTCTCATCCGGATCAACGTTCAGGAGCGTGACCTCCGCTCGGAGCCCGCTCCCGGGAAGGGAGACACCCAGCAGCCTACAGGTCTCCTGACAGGGGGAGACCAGCGGGATAAGTCTCCAGTGGTCGATGGATCACGCCCCCGGGCCAAGCGGAGGACGTTGAGGGCCCGGTGGAGGACGTTGAAGATACTGAGGATGAAGACTACAGCCCTGATGACGACTTGGACTCCACCGCTCTGGAGATTAAAGCACAGAATGAGGCCATCAAGGAGAGAGACGCTCTGATCCTCCGGCTCCAGCAGCAGTTGGAAAGAGCAACTGGTTCGGCAAGGCAGCAGCAGCGGACTCGTCAGGAGCAGTCCCAGCAGCAGCGGACTCGTCGGGAGCAGTCCCAGCAGCAGCGATCTCGGCAGCAGCAGCGATCGCCACAACACGAGAGGGGAGTTACTCGTGTCACGCGCATCTCTTCCTCAAAGGAAGACCTGAGGGACCGCTTGAACAGGAAAAGGGACGACCGAACCCGAGATGTAGGCTCAAGCACCAGCCGTAGCTACTCGAGGAAGGCGTCCGAGACCATTCCGGAGGGTACGTATCGTAATCAGGACTGGCTGGACACGCACATAAGGGAAACGGTCCAGCGCAACCTGGAAGTAGCCGGCTTCGGCCGAGACCAAAACAATGCTTGCTGCGACCCCGTTGATCTCGGCGCTTCTCCTTTCTCCCCAGATATCCGGAGGTACCCATTACCGAAGAAGTTCACCGTACCAAGATTCGTCACCTATGATGGGGTCTCGGATCCAGCTACACATCTCAGGCACTTCTCTCAGAGGATGTCTGTCTGGGGAGACGAGGGCCATCTGAACTGCCGAGTCTTTTCCTCCAGCTTGGGCGACCTCCCCCTGAAGTGGTTCTGTGCGCTCCCAGAGGGATCCGTCTCGAGTTGGCAGCAACTCCAGCAGTCCTTTATGAAGAAGTTCCAGGCCTACAGAGTCCTCCCGAAGACAGATGCAGACATCATGGCCATGAAGATGAAGCAGGGAGAGAACGTCACCCAGTTCGCCAAGCGCTTCTGGGCGGTCTACAGTCAGATTGAGAATTCCAAGGACGAGGTTGCTGTCTTCGCATTTCAGAATGCCTTGCTCCCAGACAGCGACCTTCGCAAGGACCTGGCCAGGAACCCGGTCTCTTCCATAGCAGCGCTCATGTCCATCGCCAACCGGTACATCGCCCAAGAGGATGACCAGGCCCGTGCTCGGGAAAGCCATGGGACCGTGCAAAGAAACCGAGACCGAGGTGAGAGGCCCCCCAAGAAGGACGGAGGACCGTTTCCTAGGAATGGAACTCGGCGAGACGAGCGACGAAGAGGTGACTCAGACAGGAGTTGGGTGCCTACAAGCTCGGCAAGGACTCAGACGTTCGCCTCGGCAAGGAGCAAAAGGCCCAGGCTATCCGAGGACGCGTATCGGGGGGTCAACACGGTCTTCAAGATGCCAATCCACAAAATCATGTATAAGATCAAGAGCAGGCCGTACTTCAACTGGCCAGAGCCCATGCAAGGCGACCCTTCTAGACGAGATCAGACGAAGTTCTGTTCCTATCACAAGGAGGGCGGCCACAAGACCGAAGATTGCAGGATACTGCGGTCGCATTTGGAGAAGCTTGTCCAGGATGGACACCTGCAAGAGTTTGTCAGGAGAGAAACCAGGGCCGACACCCGAGCCCCGCGCCGAGACGAGGGGGGTCACGACAGCGACGGGACAGAGAAGATAATTGACGTTATCCATCTGGCGCCCCCACCCAAGGGGAGTAATCAAGCCCGTGCCGAAGCCAGGAAAGCCGCTCACGGCAAGCAGGTCATGGCCGCCGAGCTCGGCCCAGCACAGAAAAGGGCTCGGCGGGAGCGTCCCGAGATCAGGTTCACTGATGCCGATCTGGAAGGGGTGCAGCTCCCCCACAATGATCCCCTGATCGTCACTCTGAAGTTTGACTGCTCTAAACAGGGCGTGAAGAATTGCACTGTGAAGAAAGTCCTTGTTGACCCCGGTAGTTCTTCCGAGGTCCTCTATTTCGACAGCTTTCGAAGGATGGGACTGACGGGGAAAGATCTGCAGGAGGCTCGAGTTCCCCTTATCGGCTTCAGCGCCAAACCTGTTTATCCTAAGGGGAAAGTGACATTCAAGGTCGAGGTCGGTGGCGCGTCTGTCATGGCAACCTTCATGGTGATTGACGCACCCTCTCCCTACAATGCTATAATGGGCAGGTCTTGGCTCCACAGCCTGGAAGCAGTCCCTTCCACCCTCCATCAGAAGCTGAAATTTCCATGGGAGGGAAAGAGCGGCCGAGTTGAAATCATCACGGTCAGAGGAGATCAGCAGGCAGCCAAGCAGTGCCTGACCGCTGTGGTACCCGGGGAGCAAGAGCCCAAGGAGGTCAATGTGGCCGAGATGGAGAAGAAACTGGAGCAGGGGCTGAATGAGCTCGGCCAAGATCCAGGCAGGAAAAGCGTGGAGGAACTTGCCGAAGTCAGGATCGACCCAAAGGACCTAGATCGGTTCTTCCTGCTCGGCAGCCAGCTCGGAGAGCCAGAGAGGTCCGAACTGGCCCAGTTCCTGGTGCAGAACAGAGATGCCTTCGCCTGGACACCTCAGGAGATGCCTGGCGTCGACCCCGAGGTAATGTGCCATAGACTGAATGTTGACCCTAACCACAAACCTGTGATGCAGAAAGCCCGCAGGACAGGGGTCCCACAGACCGAAGCCGTCGTCGAGGAAGTGGATAAGCTGCTTGAGGCCGGAGCTATCAGGGAGGTTCAATACCCGAAATGGTTAGCCAATCCGGTGGTCGTCAGGAAGAAGACTGGCAAGTGGAGGGTGTGCGTCGACTTTACCGACCTCAACAAAGCCTGTCCCAAGGACAGCTTTCCCCTCCCGAAGATTGACCAGTTGATCGACGCCACGGCCGGGCACGACAGAATGAGCTTCCTCGACGCCTACCGCGGCTATCATCAGATCCCACTATTTGGGCCAGACGAAGAGAAAACAGCTTTTATCACGCCCAGGGGAACCTACTGCTATAAGGTGATGCCGTTCGGACTGAAGAATGCAGGAGCCACCTACCAGAGGCTCGTTACCAAGATGTTCCACGGTCAGCTCGGCAAAACCGTAGAGGTCTACATCGATGACATGGTGGTCAAATCCAAGCAGGCGCGGGATCATCTGTCAGACTTAGCCGAGGTCTTCGCCACTCTAAAGGAGTTCCGGCTGAAGCTTAACGCCTCGAAGTGCGCCTTCGGTGTTGGCTCCGGCAAGTTTCTGGGCAGCTTGGTTACGCCAGAGGCATTGAGGCAGACCCAGATCAGATCTCGGCTATCCTCAGGGTGCAGAGTCCCACCTCGGCAAAGGAGGTCCAAAAGCTTACAGGGATGGCCGCGGCACTGAATCCCTTTATCAGCAAATCGTCAGATAAGTGCCGACCTTTCTTTCAACTTCTTAGAAAAAATTCTAAATTCCAATGGACCCCAGAATGTGACCATGCCTTACAGCAGCTTAAGGCTTACCTTTCTTCACCACCATTGTTATCAACCCCGACCCACGGGGAAACCCTGTATTTATATTTGGCGGTCTCGGATCATGCGGTCAGCTCAGTCCTCATCCGAGAAGAGGACACGGTTCAAAAACCAGTGTATTATACGAGCAAGACCCTTATTGATGCCGAGACCAGGTATCTGCCTCTGGAGAAGCTCGCTTTGGCGCTCGTTAGCGCCTCGCGAAAGCTCTCCCATTACTTTCAAACCCATTCTATTGTGGTTGTCACGGAACACCCACTCAAATCCGTCTTCAAGAAGGCTGACTTTTCAGGAAGAATCTCCCGATGGGCTGTCGAACTAGGGCAGTATGAGATTCAATATCAGCCACGGACAGCAATAAAAGCCCAGGTTCTGGCGGATTTCCTCGCCGAGTTTGATTCAAGTTCGGCACCAACCCAGCTCGGCACCGAACTGGGGGGTGGGGAGCATGAGGCGCCCGCGGGTTCGGAACAATCACAATGCCATGCCGATACCCCAGTTTGGAAGGTCTTCGTCGACGGATCTTCCGCCTCGAGAAGAGCCGGAGCAGGAGTTGTTCTCCAATCGCCAGAAGGACTGGTCATTGAGCAGGCTCTGACACTGGACTTCAAGGCGTCAAACAATGAGGCCGAGTACGAAGCCCTCTTAGCCGGACTGAGTAGCGCCCATATCCTCGGAGCTCAACAGCTGGTGGTCTTCAGTGATTCACAGTTGGTGACAAACCAGCTGACTGGGGACTATCAGGCTCGCGACGACCGGATGGCCGCGTACTTGGCCCTGGCCAAGAAGCAGCTCTCTCAGTTCCACACGGCCGAAGTCAAGCAGATTGGCAGAGAAGTAAACTCTCACGCAGATGCTCTTGCAAACTTGGCCAGCGCTGTTGAGGCAGGAAGAAAGAGGAGCATCGAAGTCGGATCGCTAGCTGCGCCCAGCATTGAGCTCCGTTCATCTCGGGAGGTGTTATGCATCGGTCTCGGCCCGAGCTGGATGGACCCCATTATCACCTACCTTAGGGACGACAGGCTTCCCGACGACAGTGGTGAGGCCCACAGGGTCAGACTCAAGGCAGCTCGGTTCTGGCTATCTCCCGAGGTCAAGCTCTACAGGAAATCGTTCTCGGGACCGTACCTCCAGTGCGTCCATCCAGGTAAGGTCGAAGACCTCCTTTTCGAGATACATGAAGGAATCTGCGGAAGCCATATCGGAGGAAGGTCCCTAGCCTACCGGGCCATCAGCCAGGGTTACTGGTGGCCGTATATGCAGAAAGATGCGCAGGTATATGCGAAGAAGTGCCAGAAGTGCCAGAAGTTCTCACACTCTCTCCATCAGCCCGCGCAGGATCTCAGCCCGCTCTCTAGCCCGTGGCCATTCGCCCAGTGGGGGCTCGACATAGTGGGCCCGCTCCACCGAACCCCAGGGAACAAGAGATGGCTTATTGTGGCGACAGATTACTTCACCAAATGGATTGAAGCAGAGCCACTTTCATCTATCACGGAGCGAGACTCTAAGAATTTTGTGTGGAAGAATGTCGTCACAAGGTTTGGCATTCCCAGAGCGCTGGTTTCGGACAACGGAACTCAGTTCGACTCTAAACTTTTCAAGACCTTCTGCCAGGAGCTCGGCATCGGAAACCATTATTCCACTCCAGCATACCCACAGAGTAACGGCCAGGCCGAGATCTCCAACAAGGTGATCCTCGATGGGCTCAAGAAACGGCTGGACCAAGCAAAGGGAAGATGGGTGGAAGAACTGCCGAGCGTCCTGTGGGCTTACAGAACTACTCCGAGGCGTTCCACTTCGGCTACCCCCTTCTCGCTCGCCTATGGCATGGAAGCAGTCATCCCTCTGGAGATCGGCCTCCCCACTTTGAGGTCCGAACTCTTCGACCGTGGACAGAACGAAACCAATGTGGCCAGGGAGCTGGATTTAGCGGACGAGCGAAGGGAAGCAGCTGCAGTGAGGCTAGCCGTCTACCAGCACCAGCTAGCCAGGGGCTACAACCAGAACGTCAGAGAGAGGAAGTTCTCTGTAGGAGAACTGGTCCTCAAGAAGGCTCTCCCAGGGGACAAAGATCCGAATCAAGGGAAGCTAGCGCCGAATTGGCATGGTCCGTTTAAAGTCACTTCCATTGCTGGACGGTCGGCTTATCGGCTCGAAGACATGGAAGGACGGCCGCTACCGAGGCCATGGAACGCCTCACACCTCAAAAAATTCTATTTTTAGTCTCTGTACTTGTACAACGCTCCTGGGTTTAATGGAATTACAGTTCTCCTCAATTTATAGCGATCTGGCGTCTTGATAATGACAATGGTGTGGAGTTGGAAGACCGTCTAGGGCCGGCACTCAGCCACCTAGACGAGTTGCCGAAACGGACCATGTCTAAGGTTGGCACTCAGCCACCTAGACGAGTTTCCGAAACGGACCATGTCTAAGGTTGGCACTCAGCCACCTAGACGAGTTTCCGAAACGGCCCATATCTAAGGATGGCACTCAGCCACCTAGATGAGTTGCCGAAACGGACCATGTCTAAGGTTGGCACTCAGCCACCTAGACGAGTTTCCGAAACGGACCATGTCTAAGGTTGGCACTCAGCCACCTAGACGAGTTTCCGAAACGGCCCATATCTAAGGATGGCACTCAGCCACCTAGATGAGTTGCCGAAACGGACCATGTCTAAGGTTGGCACTCAGCCACCTAGACGAGTTTCCGAAACGGACCATGTCTAAGGTTGGCACTCAGCCACCTAGACGAGTTTCCGAAACGGCCCATATCTAAGGATGGCACTCAGCCACCTAGATGGTTGCCGAAACGGCCCATGTCTAAGGATGACACTCAGCCACCTAGACGAGCTGCCGAACTAGTTAAGGTTATGGTTGGCACTCAGCCACGTAGACCAGCCGAAACGGCACCAGACGATAATGGCACCCAGTCTTATCACTGCCTTAGGCCTGACGCGATTCTTTGTTTTCGCCAAAGGGGTCAGAGCGCTCGCGGGGAACCCTAGTCTGGTCGGTCTACTCTAGCCCGAGCTCACATCCATGTTCACAAAACTTGCGGAAAGCGTACAAACGAAAGCAAATAAAAGCCACACCACACAGGAGACAAATATGAGAAAGGGCCTTTCATTGATAGCATTGATACACACTGGAGCTTACATTGAAAAAAGTTTGAAACAAAGACTACATTTTATAAGACAGAGGAAGTCAAGTCGACGGCCCTGCTCCTATGTCTTCGATAACGACCACGGCGGCCTCGGCCTGAGGAGCTTCTTCAACGGGGTCAGGCGTTGGCTCGGAGGGGACTTCGGCCGGAGTGGCAGGGGTCTCGGCCAAGGCTTCATCTAGGGGCTCATCTCCGAGCTCGGGGAGATTCTGATATATCGGATCATCTGCAAGAACCCCCATCTTCTTCAACACGGCCTTGCAGCCGAGTCGGTACAGCTTCGGGCTGAGTGCCGTGATTTGATCAACATAAATTTTCGCAGCTTCCTCAGTCCCCTCCAGGAAGGCGGCATCGACCTCGGCTTTTTTCGATGCAAGGAGTTCCTCCTTCGATGCAAGAAGTTCCTCCTTCGCCTTCCTTTCCAGCTCCAGCTCGGCCTTGAACCCCGCCGACCTCTTTTCCTCTGCCTGGAGCTTCGTTTGCCGCTCTGAGCTCTCTGACCTTGCTTTGCAGAGGTCGCTGGCCATTATATCTGATTGAGCATTGAGCTCTGCAGTCTTGGCCGCCTCCGCCTTCAGCTCCTCCTTGGCCGCCTTCAGATCGGCTTCGGCTCTCTGCTTTTCCTTTGCTAGGCGAGCCAGCCGGTTGTCCTCTTCCGTTATTCTTTCAGCGACAATCTGGAGCCTTTGGACAGCCTGCAGCGGAGCAAACAAAAAAAAAAGAAAAGGGGGGGCTCAGCACGAAAGCAAGAAATATCAAAAGATAGAAACACCTGTGACCAGGAAAGTCGGGCACTTACAGCAAGGGAGTGCTGTATGGTCCTCATAAGCAGCAGGGGGGAGTCTTCCGACCTGTGCCTCTCCATGTCCCTGGGGAGTGCACAGGCTCGGCTGAGCGCCGCAATGACATCCGGGCTCCCCACCAGTCTGTCCTCAGCATTTAGGGGCCTCCCCTTCCTCAGCTCCATGTCCGGCCTGAACTCGGCCGGTTCGGCGCCCGAGGACGTTGCCGCCTGGGACTCGGAGCGACTCTCCACCAGAGGAACTGCCGGGGTGGGCACCACGTCCGCTGTCCTCTCCCTCGCAGCTTGGGGTGAACGTTGCCGTGATCGCTCCTCCTGATCCAGCCCCTTCCCCTTCGCCTTTTTCCTCGGCCTCTCGCTTTCCGAGTCTGGGGGAGGTCGGGCCTCAACTCTGGCAGGGACGATGGTCCCGAAGGAGGGCGGGGCAGTGCGGGGTGCGGCAGCCTGTCTACCGCTACCGACGACGGCGTCCGCCAGATTCCGCGGCTGAAACGCGGGTCTACGCCTCTCCATATTGTCGGCTTCGGCCTCGGCTCCGGAAGAATAGTTCTCAACTTCCCTTGTCGGAGAGTCTACCTCGGCTCCGGAGGTATATTCTTCAATTTCCCTTAGCGGGATGCCCGTGACCACGGCCAACGTTGCGGACGCTTCCGCAACCGTCACGGTCCCGCTGGTTTCGGCTAGATCGGGGGCGAATCTCTCCGGGTTGCCGGATTTCCGTGTATAAGACACGTATCTCGGCTCGTACTTCAGAAGAGAGTAGGCAGCTCTTGTATGGTGGCCGTGGTAGCAGTACACCTTGTTCAGCCAAGGTGAGTGCCTTCTCCAACCGTTCAGCTGGGCTTCGCGCTTGCGTTCGGAAAGGCCTGCGAAAAACAGCCGAGTTAGAATTCGGCAGCAGAAATCAAACATAAGAAGAAATCCGAAACCCAGGGAGTTAGGTCTTTACTCGGTGGAGTCCCGAAGCGTCGAGGGACTCGGACCCTCCTAGCTGCTTCGGTCTCGGCCTCGCCGAACTCCCAGTTTCCCGAGACAAGCAGGCGGTCATCTCCGGCGTATTTATTGGAGTCCTCCAACGCCGTGACGAGGGGTTGGCACTTGGCCTTGACACGAAGATAGTAGGTGACCCCTCCCTGGACTTGCAGAGGTCATATATATCCTCTATATCATGGACGCCGAGGCCGATGTCTAGAATCTTATTCAGCTCGGCGATGCCCATGATGATTTTATACCCGTTGGGCATCAGCTGGCAGGGGCTAAGGTTCCAGGTCTCCAAGCAAGACCTAAGAAGGGGGGCCACGGGGAATCTGACCCCACCCTCGATCACGGCTATCAGGGGAAACGGCATCCAGCCGTTGCGAAATGAGTAAATGGAGGGGTCGGCTGCCATGATCTGGACATCGTCTGGGATCATGTAGACTCTCCTAAGAGTTGCCAGGCCCGACTGAGAATCTATCCAATGGGTGAAAATCCCCATCTCTGAATCTAAGGAGCCCTAACAATCTCTAGGGGTCTGAACTGTGGAAGGACCTGAGGGACAGAGGAGATCCTAGGAAGGGTTTAGGTCAGAAATACAAAATGGAAGAGAGGAGAATCGAGGCAGAGAGACTCACAGACTCGGGCGAAATCACAACTCACGCCGTTGATCCCTCACTGGTCCTAGAGAAAGTCCTGGACGAAGCTAGGAGGCGACGGAGGTGGTTCTGGCAGTGAAGGTTCCGGTGAACAGAGGTTTTAGCAGAGCTTCGACAAGGTTCGTTTGCAGAGATGACAAAGGGAGAAGACAGAAGTGAATATAAAGGGGAGGAATGGGCGCCATTCCGGAATTCGAAGCGGGACACGCGTGAGACGTCGCCTCGGCTTGCGTCGTACGCCCCCTCGAAAAGACAAGAGAGCCTACCAGGCAATAACGCGTGGCGCTGTTGCGATGATGGTTCGCCTTCCCATACTAATCATATCCCCACATTTATTGCCCCCCTTATTATCTCTGGCAGACGAAGCAGCGGCGGCGTCTGGCGCCGAATGAATCAGAACCCTTAAACAAAAGCAGATGGAAGGCGAGCACTATCCGTCTCGGGAGACCGGTTCGGTTCTTAACCCTAGAGGAGGGGTCAGTCCAGCTCTTAACCCTAGTGCCCGAGAGAGCCCTAGAGGTCAAGAACTGAGGGGCTATTGTGTGGGGGCCCATTTCGGGAACCAGTTTCTCTTGGTCTCGGCTAGGGTGTGCTCGGTTAGCTACTGTATGGGGGACCACGTCCCTTGATCTCGGCTACGATCCGATCCATATCAGTCTCGGCACTACGTGCTGGTCTCGGCCAAACAGGATTCAGTTCGGCCGCGCATACCGTTCAGTCTCGGCAACGCGAGCTCGGCAATGCAGTACTGCGCTTGCAGCTAACAGCCACGGCCCTCTCGTGGCTAGGCCCAAGGAAGGGATCTGATGGGACTTCAGCCACCACCAGATCAGGGCAAGATCAAGCCCAATGTGACTGGCATTAAATGCATTATGGGCTGATCGAACCCACATTAAATGCAAAGAGGGCTATGATGGACCTTCATTAATGACTTTGTGGGCTGATGTGACCCAGGTCACATCACCAAGCCCACTGGCACTCACCCCAGACTGTTCCATATATAAGGCACGAGCCAAAGGGAGCAAGGGGTAAGCACTCTGACATAGACACTGAATTCTTCGTCTTCTTCTTCTCCGATCCATTGCTGACTTAAGCATCGGAGAGCCCTGCGCTGCCCATAGCCAGGGTCCTCTGACCTTTGTCTTTCTCCTCTTTCAGGTTCATACCGTCGCAGCTATCTCCTCCATGTATTGAGTAAGTCCTAAGAGGCATCCTGATCTTGTGAGTATTATTATTTCTGCACTTACAGACTGGATGAAGCTATAAATCAATTTTAACTAAATTAATGTTCCAATGGACTCATGGTGTGACTGTAATAATAGACTGCATGAAATTAGGTAATTTTCCTATGGACAAAAGAATTTTACAAAATTGTATATCTTTTTCCCCCATAATTGTATTACTTCGGACTCCTTAGGCCACATTTTGTACTAGATATATTTTGAAGATTTTTCATCTTTCCCCTTTGAGCTGAGGATTTTTTCCATGTGGAGGAGAATGAACATGTGAATCCTCAAAAATGAGGATTTATGATGGGCCAAATTCTCAAGGGCTTATAATTTCCAAACTCAGCTTTTCCATAACTTTGTGAAAAAATAAAATCTTTTTTCCAAATAATTTGGTTGCCAAACATGACCTAAACATTTAAGTGACCCACAGGCCATTATCTCCTGTATTCTTGGGTGGTCAGCAACATAACTACCAGCATACTGTGTAGAATAAATTTGAATTTGCACCACCCTTTAGCTATTTTATCCATGACTGCATCATCACATAGGAGAGGAGATATGAACTCCCTACTCATAGGGAATAGGGCCTCAAGAAACTCAAACTCACTGGAAACAAAAAGTAAAGTGAAAGCATATGACAAAAAAGCAAATTGCTTAAAAATTTATTCTAGATTCATTCTGTTAATAACCCAAATAGTTGGGTACAAACTATCTCTAGCATATACAAGAAAAAACTAAAACTAAAAATATTTAATTCAATTTTTGAGATGTTCCTCGAAAAAGAAAGCTGTTCCTAACAAACAGCCTGCACTGTGAGGATGGTTCCATTGTGGCCACCTGGTAAATTTGGTGTCACAGGGATAGAACATCTTGTTTGACCCACGCATGCCTGTATCAATAATAACAAAATTATGCAATGAAAATAAAATAAAATAGGATAAAATGGATGAGTACAAATTACAAAATGAAATACCTGTTGAATGTAGTTTAGAAGGGCACCATCACTTGGACCTACAAAGGACCCACAAGTGCCATTTGTGGGTTTCAAGCTAGCAAATTCAATGCTTGAAATAGAACTGTCACTAGAACATTCTAACTCCAGTACATCACCCATAGGAACACCTGCACACACAGTCCCAACCGTGACGGTTTGGAAATTCACACTGAATGGGCTCCCTCCCATTTCTTCCAACAAGACCAATGAATTATTGTCAGATTTCAGTATTGATCTGGGCACATGATACCTGTTCCAATTAAGATTTAAATTGTGTAAAGTTTTTTCTGAATCTCAAAAATATAATGTCTGAAAGAGGACTAAGAAAGCACAAAATAGGCTTACCAATTCTGAGTTGGCAGCCCACAGCCAGTTGCACATTTCTTAGGATCATATCGGCCACCATACCAGCATGGTCCGCAATCTGATGGAGCCAGAATGGTAGGCCAAAATCGCCCAATGCTGTGACCATTCACCCATGCCTCACCCTTTTGTAGGCCTTGCAAGTTTACCACTACAGGGTTATTCCCTAGTGGTGCACTGAAAGTTGTCTAAAACACAACCGAAAAAGTATAAGATGATAAAAGAATAAAATGATGCACTACAAGATAAAATTTAGCAATAAAATGTGAATAGATCACAGTGATTAGAGAGAGAGAGAGAGAGAGAGAGAGAGAGAGAGAGAGAGAGAGAGAGAGAGAGAGAGAGAGAGAGAGAGAGAGAGAGAACCTTGTACCAAGTCAAGGGACTCCGAATCGGAATAGATTCGTATTGCCAATCAATATCATCCTCTGCCCAGATTTGATTTATTTCACCATTTAAACCAACCTAGGACCAAGTAAAAATGGACAATGTCAGATTACAAAAACAAGATAAAAGCATTACCAAATAGCATGTTTTTTTAAGACAATTTTTTGCATTGTACTTTACTTTGTAAGTCCAAGGGTTTGTTGACAAGTTCATTGTAAGATTTCCATTCCCAATTAACTCGACTGAACCTCCAGCACCTCCAGCAATTCCGGTGGGAATCGTATCAAAAAATGGACCATAATTCTACTCATCAAAACAAAAGATGTGAGCAGTCAGGATCACTCAGTAATTAAAACTATAAAAAGACTAAAATCATCAATTTTAAAATCCTAGTTATGTAGACACCTTCAGACCAACAGTAGAACTCAGCAAGGCTATGTTATTGGTGCGAAGATGATGACTAATCTTAACTGGCACCTCTAGCACAAAATCTTGTTTTCCATCTGAACTGTAACTGGATCCTGCATACAGCATATGCAAACACAATTCGTATTAACAAATAGAAAATCACATTAATACATGTTATTATGAAGAAGATCACGGGTTATTTGATCAAATAACACAGGTTGGAATGTGGGTTGAAAGGATTTGTATTTACCTACATGTTTTCCATTAAAGAAAACATGAAGACCATGACCCATCGTATGAACACGCAGAATCATTTGTTTCGAGTATATAGGCTCATGCTTGCTGACACTTACACTAAAAATACAAAGAAATGAGCAAAATCAAAATATATTAAATCTAACAGCACAAATTTCCTACTACGTTAATTACTTAGTGGAAAGTTACCTGGTCATGTACCACAAATAGTCAGTATTACCACCAGTAACATTATTTTGTTCAAGAAGCTGAGAGACAGTGAAGGTTCCCTTTCCTCTAATGGTATCGTCGATATCTTCAGGTAGCCATAACCAGACCAAATCTGTATCGTTTTCAGCCGTATTTGGTTTCTTTACCATTAGTGAAGTTTGGGCAGTAACCTGCATAAAAAACAGAGGAGAAAAAAATTACAAGAAGTTTTTATTTTGTTCTTTGGTTAAAGAGATTCTTACTCATAAAGTTTCAGTGACTTTCTTAGTTAGGGGTTGAAGAATCAGGCTCAACCTGCCTAAGCAAGTTGGATTTAGATATTGGGTTAGGGTCCGCCCATATATTTAAATTCATTTAAAAAATTTGGACACCTATCAACTCCTATGAATGTTTCTTACCAAAAAGAATCCTAAGAATATATAAAAAAAAACACCCATGAATTAAAAAATAGAGTCTTTGACTGAGTATCCAATTCTATATATCAATACAATTCAAACGTGTATGGGCCATAAATAAATTGGCACCCCCTGAACTTCAGAGTGTATTTCGGTTATGTGGTGGTTTACAAATGGTTGCTGCTGCAATGTAAAGCCAGCAACTTGTTTGGGAATTTCAAAGATCTATAGGTAAAGGAGATGAGAACTGCGTGGGACGGCAGTCACTATGATGCAGTCTTGGGTCATTCTGGCATTTTTTTCAATATTCAATTCTTTTGGGGCATTGTTTCATGTTTTTATGAGAAATAATTCACACTGTGACAGGCCACAACAACAGGTGATGCAATGTACAGCCACAATGTATCAATCAATTATTAAGGTCGGCTCCAGCCCCTTGTGCAACGTTGATTTTCAAAAATTAAATGGTTAAAAATATCGGCTGATGCTATGTATCATATGTGAACTATATATCAGCTAAGCTATTTTCACTATAAACAATAAATTCTCATTTGCAATTTTACATTTATGTAGGTATATATAGTATGATTATGCTTGTCCAAAGAGAGATTTATAATAATATAGAAGATCTTACCGTAGCAGTGTTGTAGACAACTTGCTTACACGTGGGAAGAATACTAACTGACCAAGCAGGTAAGTGATATGTGTGGTTTTGGAAGGAGACATTATAATCCTTGTAACCATCTGTATTGCTCAAAAAACATCCTGATGTTCCATTCAAAGTGTAAATTGTGGCCTGAATTCACAAAAATAAAATTTTTATTACTAACTAATATGACTAATTTCAGAGATGAGATCAGGAAAAAAAAAAGTAACCAAAGTGAAAAAAACGAACCCAGGTGTGGCCATTTTGAAGTTGGTGGTCAGCTTTATCTCCATAAAGGAGAACCCTCTCCATTGAGTAAAGCAACTCATGAAGTTGCTTTAGATGCCCCCACTTAGGTAGGTTTCGATTACCATATTCATCAATGGGAGCATCATAATCATAAGTTGTCACAACATATGGGCCGCCTGGTGAGCGTCCGAAGTTGGTTCCACCATGGTACTAAAAAAAAACAATAAAAAAAAATCATTGATGATGGTATATATAAGTACACACCATGTAAATACATATGAGGAAAAAAAATCATTGCTTGTATAGAAAAGTACAGACCATGTAATAGTTCTGGAAAGTGCCACTCCTTTGGAAGAATCGAGCAACTGCGTAAGCAACATCCTCAGCAGGTCTGTGTGGGTCTTTTTCTCCCCATGATTTGAACCTAAAAGCTAAAAAGGACTCATGAAAACCTCATTATAAGCTATATATATGATGAAGAGCAATAACAAGTGTAAGAAAACCATGGAAAACTCACCATCCAACCCAATTCTCAGTCCACATTTTAGGAACACTGTTGGTGTTTGGAGTGAATTCATCACAATAGAATCCATTGCATGTGTTTATCTTTTTGAAAAGTTGAAACCGCATTGTAGTAGTCAGTAATTAAGCAGAAAAAATTATATTATCTGCATTAGAACAAATAAAAAAAAAGTAATACAAAAATACCATTGGTTGTGGGGCATCAGGTTCCTGGCACATGATCCATGGAATACTAATATTAAAAGATTCAGCCAATTGTGCAGTCCACTGAAGGTATTTCTTCCCAGCAACTCCATAAGATGATATAACATTTCCATATTCATTTTCAATCTGTTACAGTAAAATTTCATATAATTAGTGACAAGCAAAATCTCAAAATTTAAACTACTCCATATTGCATAATGATAATTAAAAAGATCGCAATCATGATAAAATAGAAAATCACACTTAAATATACCTGAGCAAGGATAATTGGTCCTCCTTGTGGTGCCCAGAGATTTTCTTTGTTAACCATGTTCACTATGAGAGTAGTGAAATTGCTCATTGCATCCTACAAAACCAAATTTATATACATTAAAATAATTTCTTTTCTAAGAACATTATAGAAACCTTAAATAGGAAATGCATCGTATATAAACCTCAAATATCTTATTATCTGTTCTTATCTGGATCCCTGGAAGTTGGTGCAACCATACAGGTAAACCTCTGATAAAAATACATGAAAAAGAAAGGTGTTAACAATTACTGATTAGTAAAGCTTAAAAATATAACTTCATATGAAGATAAAAATTTATAAGTATTTACATGTCATTAAATTACCCATAGTTCCATTCGGCACACACATAAGGGCCTAATCTGAGAACTACATAAAGACCCGCATCTCGTATTGTCTTGAGGAACCGGATAATGTTGCGATTTCCATTGAAATCATACTGTCAATATGATAAAAGTAAGTATTAAGTGGTAACATATAAATCCTTTTAGTTTAAATAGAGATGCAAGATGTAGATGCACACCTGACCACGTTGAGGCTCATGGATGTCCCAAAAAACATAGGTCTCGATTGCATTAAGACCACCAGCCTTTGCCTCTTGAATTAGAGCTGGCCACATCTAAAAGACCAGAGGAAAAAAAAGAAAAAGAGAGAGAGAGAAGGAATTAGAACATTAAACATAAATATCTATTGTGACGTATAATCCAATACTAAGTCTACACTCTACTTACATTTTCCAATAATACAATTCAACAATATTCAACAAGTATTCAATTAATAATATTTATAAAGCTCATAATTTTATAATTTTAGCAGCAAATGTGGTTGAGTACCAGAAATCAGTTTTGAAAAAGAAACATCTATTAAAGGATTTCAAACATCAGATCCTTTTGCTTAGGTATTAGTCTCCACTTAGACCAATGGGATACATTTTTTTTTTTTTTTTCCATCTAACAACATTCTATTTTGACATGAAAATGTATGTTCTATTGGTTAAAAGACATGTGAAATGGATCTATTGTTTATTGAGATTTAAAATCATTCCAAGCGCAGTATATATGCCAATCAACTTTTTTAAAACACTACTTCAATTTCATTTTGTGAAAAAAATCATAATTCTTCCCATTCATTACATAAAAGGTAGCACAGAGAATCTGCAGGTCTCTCACTACCAAACTGAGACCAAACCAAGTCAAAGAAAATTTCAATTGGGTGCATGAAATTGCATAGATGGAAACGATTAGCTTGCTTTCTGCAGGTCTGTTTCTGTGTGGTTTGAGTTAATTGTGCAATGGGTATTCTGATTTTCTTGGATGCACTCCACTCCTTGGAAAGAAATTATGAGCGGGTGACAATAAAAAAGAAAGTGAGAGAAACTAGTAAAAAAAATAAAGAAAAAACAGAAATCTGATGTGGGTAAAAGATCTGATGTGCAAAGAGTTGCCAATCAGTCATGATCTTCTATCATGATGGGCAGTTTTGATTATCTACACAAATGAATTGTCCAGATACATGTGATCTGAACTCCAAAACTTGTACATCTGATCTAAACATAAAGCTTTCTTGTTTTATCAAAAATTAATATTGATGAAGTTGAATTTATGAAATATTTATACTAGATTTAAATTCAACGACATTGTAAAACATTCTCAAACATGGTTTTGTTGGTATCATTCCTTCCAAACAGTACTGAAATATTATCACTAAAAAGGATCCATAATTTTCCATTATGCACAACTCAATAAAAAATAAAAAATAAAAAAACTAATCTCAACGCAAACTTAATTTCAGCAAAAAATCAAGAACAGCAAAGAAAAAAAAATGCCAAATGGGCCCTTAATTGTGAAGTCTCACATTCTCCTCCAGATACGTGGGGCCTAAGCATATAAAGACTAGATTTATGAAGGTAATTAAAAAAAAGAGTAAATTACATAACTTCATAAACAAATGTCTTAATGACCCCACTGTAAGAAAAGAGCGAAAAAAAAAAAAAAAAAAAAGGAAAAAAAGGTACACAAATTGCTCACTTTGGCTTTATAAAATTATTTATACAAAAATATTTTGCTCAACATAACATTTAAATAATAAGTCTAAGAATACTTAGAAATTAATTGAAAAGCCCAAAAAAAGCTCAAAAAGAATATTAATTCAATTAAAATCCAAATACCTCCGGAGTACTTCGAGGATAGTGGATTGAACCACTAAGAATTAGTTTTCTATCACCATTGATTACAATAGCACGACCATCATGACTAACTTTAATGGCAGAAGAAAAAGAAATGAATATCAAAAGAAAAAAAACAAATATTGCTCTCCAGTACTCCATTTCTCCCTTCCTCAACTTTCTTCTCTCTACGTTTTCTAAACGAATGGATTTGAAAATTTTAATAAGTCTTGTAGAATATTTATAGAAAACCGAAGTGGGTTTATCTTCAAACTCATTCAAACTTGTAACAGAATTTCAGTATTTATCTTTTATCACCTGTTTCCAAGGGCATCTACTGGTTTAGAGTATGGATTAGATTATTGAAAGGTGGCCCCCAGTTCAACATGATCGTCTAAGGCGTCATCTACAGACTGCTTCTCAAAAAATGAGACAGGGTTTTAAATTAGATGTGGATAATCATCTTTATCTACGGATAAAGGGTTTTTTGAGTTTGTAACATGCTTGACTCTCGATTCTATAGCGTTTATTGACACAGTAATCAATATCCAATATAAGTGATCTATTAATGTTTATTTTATCTTAAGTCCTCTATTAAGCCTCATCTCAAATGTCACGTTTAGCAACAAAATCTTTATGGAAGAGATTTTCGCTTTCCCTAAATTTGTGGTAAATTTATGTTTGGAAATTATAAATTCCTGACGATTTGAATGAATGAAAATATTTATTTTTGTTAGGATTTTCAGATCTGACCACCCCTTATAAGATATGAAAATCCCCACTTAAGTCGATTTGCACACCAAATACTATTTTTCTAGTTATTCATAGATATTAATGTGTCATGAATACACGGGGCTATTAAGATATTCAAATTGTATAATTCAGTAGTTTTGAAGCAAAACTGGTAATGACACCTGAAAATGGAAAAATACATATGTAATTCGAGTAAAATAAAGCAAAATGGATTTCCATACAATTCCGGACCATACATTGAGGCTTCAAGATTTAACTCGATGTGCATAAGGGTCTTGCATGTCAGTTTTGCTTTTAGCTTGATACTCCAGAAGATCAAGGACATTCCAAGGCCCCTATACACATTGGCAAGTAAAGAATCCTCAATACATTTCCGTGGGTTTCTTCCTTAATCAAGCTCCATACACACTTCCTAGGTCCCACCATTGCACTGATGCTTCAAATAGACCTCCCCTAAGCATTAAAACATCATATTTAGGCTCCCAACATGGACCCAGGCCTAAAGGGCAATTGGCTCGAGCAAACCAGAGGTTGGCTCGAGCCAACAGCTCTTTGGGAGGGTTCGCTCGAGCCGACTCCTTCAGACAATGCATTTTTGTGCAGTTTAGGCTCCTCTCTTCTATCTCTTGCAAACCCCATTGAGCCACCAGTTATCACCAAAAATAGAGGTCTCCTTACGTTCTCAAAACCACCCTTATTCCACCATCAATCCCTCCTTGAAATACATCAAATCTATCACAATCATTATGAGACAACCCATCATCCATGGAGATCCATAAGTAAACATAAAACAAGATTTGACCAAAATAATGTGCACACATTTCCAAGAGGCTAAGCCAATGAGAAGGACTCATCAATATGCATTTATAAACCAAGAGAACTTGCAGTAAAAAGCATATATGAAATCACCAAGAACAAGTAATGAAAATCAAGATTTCCTCATAAAGCATGCTAACATTCAAAACCATCCATTCATCCACTTGCATTGGCCTCCAAGATATATAAACAAACTCCTAGCACCACTCTCAAGACCAAAGTCTCCAAGCGACACAAAAACCCCCCAAGTACACCCATTTAGAACCCTAAATGGTCAATACAAACAACAAGGAGCTAGAGAGCTCCCAATAATGAAGATGGAGACTCTTTAGGGCTAGGAAAACACAAATCTAGAAGATGGGACTTATTACTTAAACTTACTTGGAAGTTCTTCAAATGACAAGAGCTTGCTCAAAGGGAACCCTATAGTGGGTAGATTTCTCTTCCAATGGTATCAATAGAGGACTCCTATGGTGGGGAAGAAGATGATTGAGTCAATTTCTCCATTTGAAAAAGGTTGGTGTGGATTTGGAGATGAAGAAGCAAGAAGAAACCCTAGATTGGGCTGGAGCCACTCTTCCACAAACAACAAGAGCAAGAAAGGGGAAAGTGAAAGTGACTCACTATATATATATAAAGTGGAGGTGGGTCCCACAACTTACAAAGTAATTTGTGTCCAGATTTTGTGTAAAAAGACTGTTTCACCTTCGAAGTTGGAAAAGTAGGGTTTCGGTGTCTCGAATGGGAATGGAGTAAAAGCGAAAGTTGTAGGGGCTAATGAGATCAATCAATCGGAGTTAAAACACGAATTTTCGAAATTGCGGATAATCCCCCTCTCACTTACGCAAAGACACAAAAAGACCCTCCAAGAGTCTTATTAAATTAAAAAAGGTTATCAAAACTCCCCAAAGCTATATAAAATCTATTCTAATCCCCAAACCTAAAACAAAACCCACTAATCTCACTTAAAGCTAACTCATGACTTAATTAATGCTAATTGTGGTCGCTTGGGTTGGGGTCTTACAATATTTTATTAGAGCAGTTGTTGAATTTATGAATTTGTACATTTACGGATCATTTTAGGATGAATTAGGGGTTTAATTAGGTGAATTGCATCATTATTCATCTAATTCCATCATTTCATACATTTTCACCATAGGAACTTGAATTTTCATATTGTTCATACATTTTCTGCATTAGCTTAAAATGTTTTGCAAATTTTCTCCGAATAGTTCCAGTTGGAGTAGAACTTTGTTCGGATGGGTCCTACTTCAATATGAGCTCTTCGGTATTTGATGTGTTGAATTAGAATATGCAGAAAATGAGATTTGCAGGCACACATAGCCATCCTGGCCCCTGCATTGCTAAATTAAAGCTTGAAAAGAAGTAAATTGAAGAATTCACCACGTAGACCCCACACACAAGCCATGCACAAATCAATCAAATGAGTGGTCCACTCATCGTGTCAGTTGAAGAGTCCTAACTATAGTAGAAGACTTTTCATGGGGCCCACTATTCAAGCAGATGAAATGTCCCACATGGCAAGGTTTGTAGTAATTGCAGATTTTAAGTTATTAATGGATAATTCAAAGAGTACAATTCTGATTAGAACAAAAGAAGAAGAGTTTGAATCATCCACATCGGATCTCCTTTCGAAAATGAAAGTTGTGCAGAGATATATAGAATCCATTGCAAATCAAATTTCAAAAGTTAATCCCATTCTTCTAAGGATAACTCATTTTCAAATGGCCATTACTGTCAATCCGCCGTCGAATTAATGAAATTTACCTACCATTGGAAAGCTTATTCAGAGTAGATATTTGTGGAGCCCAAGAATGTGCAATTGACAAAATTATGGGCCCGGAGATTTTCATATTCATATTTAGACTGGATTGCAATTAAATCTACATTGTTGATAATCAATTGCTGCACATCCCTTGTGGGACCCCATCTAAAGATCAGCTAAGCCATCCAGAGGTTTCTAGAAGCTTCCACCTCATTCAAATTAAAAAAAGGATAAGAGATATACCTTGTCAATGAAGATAAATCAAATCTGCAGAGAAGGTGTCCAGAATCAATGTATTTATAAGATAACCGGAGTTATATATATCTATAAGATAACCGGAGTTATAAAAGGAACCCAAAGGTAGCATAAGTGATACTCCCCCCCTTGGACGTCCATAATTATTCTGTCTCCTTTTTCTTTTCTTTCCCTAATTAATAGAATTTAAGAGTTATTTCTGGGTATTCTGGAGCCCTGTTCTAGAACTAGGTTAGAAGAGTGTGAGAGAAAATTGTAATTGCCATGAAGTTCTCAATGAAAATCACATCTTTTGCTATTGAGGAATAGATCACTGGATCAGAGTATCAGATGAAGTTAAGTATTGCTCATCGTTAATCTATGTGATATTTTTGTCTCTTGCGTATTGATTATAATAATAAATCTGCCTTCTGTCATTGACAACCTATGTTATTCAATTTTTTCATTTGAAAAATTCTTTAATCATGTATGTTTTCTTAATATAAAGAAACATTTTATGAATTGTAGAATTAATCGAGAACAAATACTGGAAATGGGCTTCCCAATTTAATTCGTCGTTACCTTTAAAAGAAAAGAAAGAATGTAGAGCACATCACATGTTCTCTTAACTCACTTACCTTGTGAAGGTAATATGTTTAAAAAGTTCAGTTATATGAATCGTACCACTTCAACAAAATGGTTTTTGTAGAATTATGTGCATTATCTCTACTCTGTAGGGCATAGTAGAACTGCATGTGTGTGTTATTTTGCTTTGCAGGAGAGTAATTATTTTTTCTGTTTGCAACGCGTCAATAATCCCGTTCGATAGGGATAAAGGATGGAATACTTCATAATTAACAGTCACTTGCATATACAGAGGGTGCACGATTTCTTTTTAATTTACAACAAGTCATATTTTATATCTAAGCTGCTCATAATCCTATCCTAATCTATTTGTTTTTAATATAATATGAAATTGATTACTCAGTTAATAATTCTGAGTAGGGTGGCTGCAACCATGATTTGACATGTGACTGCACTTTTTTATTTTTTGGTAAATGACATGCGAGTCTGTGACTACACTTGCTTACTACTATAGCTGTGTATACCGTTTTTTAAGGGCCCAGTCTTTTACCAAAAATTAAAAAAGGAGTGTCTAATTTGTGACTTTTGATTGGGTTTGCAGGCTGAGAAGGCTGCTTTTGATGAAGTGGAGAAAAAGAAAGAAGCGATGTATTTTAGCACCTTAATAGTTATGTTTTCATCATTGCCTAAAAGCATGCTGGACCCAGCCTTTAATTTCCAGCCTTTAATTTATGGATGGTGGATTCTGATGAAGTTTGTGTTGTGTAGGAAGAATCTGAGAAGAGTGACATTGACCAATCTGATGTGAGTTCTTGTCTACTGTCCCCTTTTGGTAACAGTCTTTTCATGTAAATTATGTTTCTAATATACAAACTTCACAATAGGATGATAAGGAAGATAGCTGATGCTGAAGAAGAGGAAGATCACCATGTATGACACTCTCCTATACTATATGCATGCATGTAAATGAAAATTGCTGAGATTTCTCTAGTTGAGAGTTGATCATTCTGTTTGACTGTTTGGAGTCATGGGCCAAAAAATGACCAGCTCCAACATGTTCACTTGTTAACTTTCCAAACTTGAATATTAAGGTACATTTGGCTCCTTCAGATAATGTTGGGAATGATGCATAAAAATTATGTCTCATTCAATGTGGTTTAATCCATACCGTGTCATTCCTGTCCAGTAAATGAATGATATAAAATATGTTGCTCCATTGGATTATAAATATGCTCCTCTAGTTGTGCAGGATACTTCCAAATGGACCATTTATAACTATACACCTCATATGCCACTACAAGAAAAGTGACAATTAGCGGCGGTTTATAGTGGCAATTTATGTATCCGTCACTACATCTAAGTATCAGTATACACGTATTCATACATACGTATAACAGCGAAAAATGTATTATGCCACTCTAAACACTTACGTATAAAATACATAATACATATAGCAACAGATAATGTATTATGCCACTATACATAATACATATAGCAGCAGAAAATGTATTATGCCACTATACATAATACATATAGCAGCATAAAATATATTATGCCACTATACATAATACATACTACCACTATACATAATATCTATAGCAGCAGAAAATGTATTATGCCACTATACATAATATATATAGCAGCAGAAAATGTATTATGTCACTATAAATGTCAAATAAATATACATGTTACATAATACATATATCAACATATAGCAGCGGAAAGTATATTCCGCTGCTATACGTTCCCTCCTCTTTTTTCTTCCCCCCAAAACCAAAACCCAAAACCTCTTTTCGTCTTCCCCTCAAAACCAAACCCCAAAACCCAAAACCTCCTTTCGTCTCCCTAAAACCCTAAACCCACATCCAGTCCCAAAACCAGACCCAAAACCCACGTCTCATCGTTGTCCAGTCCCAAAACCCTAATCTCTGAGATCTCTCTTCCCCAAAACCCTAATCTACACATTTGTTGATTTGTTTAGAGCTTCCAACAACTTTGAGGTTTCAGACTTGATCGACATCGGAGAAGAAGAAGCAAAAGCCAGAGCAGCGAGCAGCGGTAAGACCTACTTCGCTGCATTTTCCGCAAGATGTTATGCAACAAAACAAATTTTTTGGTCTTCTTTTTGTTCATGATGATTCATTCCTTGTTTCTCCCTCTTCCGCCGCCGTAATCGAAATTCGTATGATGTAGTCATCTAGGGTTTTTCGCATTTGTAATTTTTTTTTTGAATTCATGATCAGATTCGGTCAATATTGATGAAGCGCTGGGTTTCTGCTGTTGATAGGGTTGTAGATTAGGGTTTTTATTAGTAGTAGTCTTGCCGTCTTCTTCTTCTGTGTTCGCTGCGTGGGTGTTACTACGCCGTGATGGATTTGGTATCCAGTTGCAATGTATGATTTACCTAGCCTTTATGTTAATTTTATTTTATTTTGGAGAGTATGGGTTTTTGTGTATTTTAATTTCTGTCTACATGCAAATATGTTGAAATCTATTGCTTGTTTTTGTTGCAATACATGGGTAATGGTTTCATAGTTAGTATCGTAATTGTATTCGCAACGTATCCGGTTGTAAGGTTTAGGTGGTTCCCTGATGATAGTCAATTTAGTAATCCCAGAATAATCAATAACTTGTGGTTGTTTGATCATGGGTTTGTCTGTAGCTATATGTGCCTTATAGAATGAATCTGTTTAGGTTTTTGGGTCAGTTGTAGTTAATTGAATTTCTCTCATGACATCTGACGGGGCTGTGTGGTATCCATGATCGACACTTAAATATGTAACGTTTAACTGCAAGACTACGGTGTCGTCAAGTAGTAAAGACTAAAGAGTCTGAATCATCGATCCCACGAGGAGAGAATGGAACAAGCAATGAATCCAACTAATATAGAATTGAACTAAGATATAGCTAATGTAAACAATTGAAGTGAACAATTAAAACTATTAAACTATGTGTGAAAAATGAAATTAAACTAATTGAAATGTGAAACAAAACTAAAATAGCAACTAAACTACTCTAATTAACAGTTTAAAATATAAAATTAATAAGATCTAACAAACTACAGTAAACTAGTGGATGAGTGGTGGTGGAAATGGAAGATTTAAGGTGAAGATGAGGTGTGAAATGTGTGGATTTTAAAACAAGTTATGTGAAATGTAGATCTAACAATCTAAAAGTAAAAATAACAAATCAAACAAGGATTTAAATTAACAATGATAAAAGAAGAGATTAGGCAATCCAAAATCCACTAAGTATGTAATTAATTCAAACAATGCATGTTCTAATTCAATTCCCAAATCTACAATCCAATGAACAATCTCTTGCCTAATTAGATTGGATGATATAGTAATGAAGATCAAAGTAAAGAAAATAAAAAAAATCCAAGATTCTAGATCATAACCTAACTACCCTAACAATTAATCATCAAAATCAAGCTACAAAAGATCAAAGATAAGGGCTCTAGAGCATGCTATGTGAGAGAACTTAATCCAACTACAAAACATCAATTGAGATTATCAAAGCATCAAGTGTAGAGATAGAGCATGAGAAATGAGAGAGATTAGCACAATTAGATCTAAAATCTACTAATCAATCAAGGCACAAGAAGGGAATTTAAATTAAAACATGTATGTAATTGAATTAATCACATTACTTATCTTCAAAAGGAGAGCCTAATCCAAGAGCTTTAGCCACTAAACATTAAGAAAGAGCTCCAAATCTTCATTAATGATCTTCAATTACACACTCTCTCTAGATTAGTTACAAAGAAGCTCCTAATTACAATCTAAAAGTAAAAATAAAATTGTAAAAGGACTAACTTGCCAAAAGATTCCCTTCCTCTACTCTACAAATGCATTCCAATTTATAGGAACATTGAAAACATTTGATTGGCTCATTTCATTTCACAAGGATTGCTTTCATTTGATTTGTTGCATCTTGAAGACTTTTGATTGACTCATTTGCTTTCACATGGATAGCTTCAATTCGATTGGTTGCAACAAACTTTTCTTCCAAAAGCATATGTGCCGTTTTGCTTTATGTGGTCCTTCATGTTGGAGGCTCTTGATTGGCTCATATGTGCCTTTTTGCTTTTTGTGGTCCTTCATGTTGGAGGCTTTTGATTGACTCATATCCTTTCACATGGATTTGTGCCATGGCAAGCTTTGATTGGTTCATTTCTTTTTCACATGGATTTGTGGAGAGGTGAGTTGGATGGAAAAAAAATTCATTTGTTGAGATTTGAGCCCATAACATATTCCATACCAACCCAAGCTCTAACTAATACACCAACCAATCCTTTATGTTAGAAAATGACTTCTTTTATCCATAAAGTCTTCTCCTTTTATTTTAGAATTCTTCAATACTTCCTAAGATTAATTTCTTCATGTAAATTCTTTATTGAAATCTCTTCTTGATGACTTGGGACATTAGCCGGAATGTTGGGATAGTCGCGGGATTCACCTACACAAGAGAAATTACATAAAAATGAGCTACAAATAATTGGATTTATACATGATAATCCGATAATCCGTTAATGTGATAGAATGATAAAATCTCTGTGTAAGGCAAATGATATGCATATGAGATGCCGATAAAATTCGGACTAATGAGGGGAAAAATATACAATATTTAACACTCATCACACCCCAAACCTACATTTTGCTAGTCCCGAGCAAAAACTATGAAGAAAAACTAAAATATATGTGAGACAACATGGTAAAGATCCTAACTCACTTTCGCAGGAATCACGGCTGCACTTAGCTCGTGCAACAAGCCGTTAAACCCCTAGGGTTTCCTTGGTGGACGAGTTTTGTCTCGTGAGGGTTTTCAGCGAATAAATCCTACAAAATTCTTTTTATTTTGAAAAGAAAATATTTTTGGTGTCCGACAGTCTTTAGCAATAATACTAGCCAACTCTTGAAGATATGACAGTCAATACCTAAGTCCAACTGTGTATGTGTGTGTATTTGGCCAATAATCATGCAATCTTCAAGTCGAATCTCACACAACCTTAATCCCCTTCGGAATACATTTCACATTAACTACAACCTTACAGGTCATACTCTCAACAATGGAAGCACACAGATTTTACTGACTAACTCTCAATATGTGAGTATGAACAAGGCTAAGGACTCATATAATTGATGAAGAACAAAGCTTATATATAGAAGGATTGATCTCATAGAATAAGATATAACCAATAGAAGGTGGAAATGCTCACTCAACTTCTCACTCATTCAACACCTAATCTTTCTTAGGATCCAATAGGTCTTTCATAGGTTGGAATGGAGTTAGTGTTTAATAGGTAGGATAGGGGTTAAATATGGCTAAAGTTTTTTGAGAAGGTAAGGGTCTTTAAGTCTTCATAGGAAGGTCTTCAACTGTCTTCACTTCTTCCTTTTGCTTTGTGTTCTTTATTCCACTCTATCTCTTTTTGGTGCTTGATTTTCTTTGTTTCCCATATCTTTTTCTTTGGTTCTCATTTTTATTTTTTCTCTCTCTACTTTTTTCTCTTTTACTTTTTTCTTTGGTTCAAACTTTCAAATTCCTTTGTCATCCCTTTGTAGAACATCTATTTTTTGATGGCCCATGTGAAGTCTTCAACGCTAATGCTTAAATCCTTCCTTTCATCATGTATCCTTACCATTCTAAAAAACAATAGGTCAAAAAGGATGATATAGATGTGGGCGATGAGGCTTGGGTCAATGAAGGAAGGTTTCTTGTAAGATAGGCTCAAGAGGGCTACTAAGGATATAAAATGTGGATTCAAAATTTTGTCCATGGTTTCTTTTTAGAATGCTATCATCTTCCCCTAAGTTCAGAAAAATGCATCATAAGCTACAAGTCAAGGTTTCTTCGCATTTTGATGTCACCTTTATGGTTAGAACAAGGAATAACACTTATGAGATCGGAAACGCTGGACTAAGAAGCTCTGGGAGTAGCTCTTCATTCTACTCAAGAATAGCACAGAAGAGTCCTCACTCAAACAGATATAGATAGACTCAATCGCTCAATGGGTTCTAGTCTCCACTAATGATTCTTTTGGGTATCTCAGAAGTGATTTGCTCTTCTCTTGGACTACACTCATGTGGCTAAATGTGTAAAAAGTTTCTAGGACTTGTATTTATGACAACTCTTCAAGCTAAATTCCATGGAGAATTTTTAAAATTTTTTCAGATTTTTAGTGATTTTGGAATTTTTTAAAATTTTTAAGGTTTTTGGTATAAATGGAAAATAAGACTTATGTACATGCAAAATGCAATGCATGAAATGTAGTGCCTCACCCCCAAACCTATTCTAAACATTGTCCCCAATGTTTATGTAGAACAAAAATAAAATAAGACAAGATAAATTGAAATTTCTCACCATGGGGTGCCGACACACGGGTATATTGGGTTGCCTCCCAACAAGCGCTAAGTTTAACATCTTCGGCCAGACACAACTAAAAGTGTATGAGGTCAATTTATCCAGGGTCTACAAGAAGGACCTCCTTAACAACATTCTCAGGATCCACAAACTGAAGGTACTCTTTCAATCTCTGCCCATTCACTTGGAAAGTGCTACCATCTCTGGGATTCAGAAGTTCAACTGCACCGTGGGAATGGACTGTCTGAACGACATAGGGTCCCAACCATCGAGACTTCAGCTTGCCTGGGAACAAGTGCTATCCAGAGTTATATAGCAAAACTTTCTAGCCAGGATGGAACTCTTTCTTTAGAATTCTCTTATCATGAAACATTTTAGTCATGACTTTATAACTTCTCGCACATTCATATGATTCATTCCTCATTTCCTCCAGTTCAACAAGCTGCAGTTTCCGTTGGACCCAGGCATTTTCTAAGTCAAAGTTTAGACACTTGATCGCCCAATATGCTCGATGTTCTAGCTCAACCGGCAAGTGGCATGCCTTGTCGAAGACCAACCTGTACGAAGACATTCCGATAGGTGTCTTAAAGGCCGTCCGATATGCCCACAGTGCATCGTGTAAACACAAAGACTAGTCTTTCTGATTTGGATTGACTGTCTTCTCCAGGATGTTCTTGATCTCACGATTGGAAATCTCTACTTGCCCACATGTCTGGGGATGGTATGGTGTGGCAACTTTGTGCATGATGTGGTACTTCCCCATTAAAGCTTGAAATACTCGGTTGCAAAAGTGCTTACCACCGTTGCTGATTATTGCGTGGGGTATACCAAAGCGAGCGAAAACTTGGTTTTTCAAAAATTCAACCACAACCTTGTGGTCATTAGTCTTACAAGGAATGACCTCTATCCATTTAGACACATAATCAACAGCAATAAGAATATACTAATAACCAAAAGAAACGGGAAATGGTCCAATGAAGTCTATACCCCAAATGTCAAACAACTCAACGATCAAGATAGGTTGTTGGGGCATTTCATTCCTCTTAGAGATCCTCCCCAATCGTTGACACCAGTCACAATTCCTATAGTGGTCATGTGCATCCTTGAAAAGGGTAGGCCAAATAAATCCAGATTGCAGCACCTTTGCTGCTGTCTTTTTACCAGAAAAATGTCCCCCACAAGCATGGTTATGACAGAATTCAAGTATGCTCTTCTGGTCCATCTCGGGTACACACCTCCTAATGATTTGGCCAGGGCATTGTTTAAATAAATAGGGATCATCCCAAAAATAGTATTTAGCCCTAGACAATAAACGGAATTGGTCATTTTTTGACCAATTGCTTGGTGTTTTCCCGGTCACCAGATAATTAACTATATCTGCATACTACGGGGTTTTACTATCAAACAACAACAATTGCTCATTTGGGAAGGTTTCTAAAATCGGATAGTCATCAGAGGAATTGACAATCAAATGTGAAACATGGTCCGCTACCACGTTTTCAGACCCCTTTTTATCCCGTATCTCAAGATCAAATTCTTGCAAAAGCAGTATCCACCTGATCAGCCGAGCTTTGGAATCTTTCTTGTTCAACAAATATTTCAATGCGGCATGATCAGTGAAGACAATGACTTTTGACCCTATGAGATAGGATCTGAACTTGTCCAATGTGAAGACGACAGCCAGCAATTCCTTCTCAGTGGTGGTATAGTTAAGTTCTGCGTCGTTAAGGGTCCTACTAGCATAGTTGATGACATGAGGCAATTTGTCTATCCTCTGTCCTAGTACAACTCCAAGAGCATAATTGGAGGCATCACACATTAATTCAAAAGGTTTCGTCCAATCAGGAGGATGGACAATGGGTGCAGATGTCAACTCTCATTTCAAACGATCAAATAATTCTAAACATATAGCATAAAAAATCAAAATTGGCATTCTTTGCCAAGAGATCACAGTGAGGGTGAGCAATTTTGTTGAAGTCCTTAATAAAGCGCCGATAGAAGCCTGCATGGCCCAAAAAGGCTCTCACCTCTCGCACAGTTTTAGGAGGGGGCAGGTTCACAATCAAGTCGACCTTGGCTTTATCTACTTCAATGTCCTTACTTGACACAATATGACCCAAAACGATGCCTGATTTGACCATAAAATGACACTTTTCCCAGTTTAAGACCAGGTTCTTTTCCTTACATCATTGCAATACCAGGGTCAAATGGTGTAGACAACTATCAAAACTCGAGTAAAAAACAGAAAAGTCATCCATAAAGACTTCCAAAAATCTCTCCACCATGTCTGAGAAAATGCTCAACATACACCTTTGAAAAGTCGCAGGTACGTTGCACAGGCCAAATGGCATACGCCTGTAGGCAAATGTGCCAAAAGGACAGGTGAAGGTTATCTTCTCTTGGTCCTTGGGGGAGATATGAATCTAGTTATACCCTGAATAACCATCCAAGAAGCAGTAGAAAGCATGGCAAGTTAATCTTTCCAACATCTGATCAATGAAGGGTAATGGAAAGTGGTCCTTCCTGGTCATTGAATTCAATTTTCTGTAATCAATACAGACTCTCCAACCTATTTGAACATGGGTTGGGACCAGTTCATTGTCCTTGTTGGCGACAACGGTTACGTCAGATTTGTTAGGTACTACTTGGACAAGACTCACCCATTGACTGTCAGAAATCGGGTAGATAATGCCAGCGTCTAAAAGCTTGATTACTTCTCCCCTCACTACTTCCTTTAGGACCGGATTCAGTTGCCTCTGCGGTTCACGAGATGGTTTGACACCTTCTTCCAGATGAATCTGGTGCATAACTATAGAGGGACTGATTCCTTTAATGTCCGAGATGGTCCAACCTAGGGCACTCTGATGGTCTTTCAGCACATCCAGTAATTTCTTTTCCTGCTCTTCCTTAAGGTCTGAGGCAATAATTACTGGCTTGCTAGCAGAGGGCCCCAAGTAGGCATACTTTAAATTCTCGGGTAATGGTTTCAATTCTAACTTGGGTGGCTCAACAATAACTGATTCTCTTTCGACCTTAGATTCAGAGGTGGATGTAAAAATAGACTCAATTTTCAGCTTCCATTGGCCAACATCCATTGGCTGGACCGAATCCAATAATGCATTAATTTCGCACATGGACCCGTCGATGTCTATGTTGGCATTGAAGTGAGTCAGACATTCCTCCAGTGGATCTGTGTAACATGATGATTGAACTATTTGATCAACTAATGTGTCAATCATGTTCACTTCCTCATCATCATCTAGATCTGATGTTTGGAGTCCGTTACGAAAAACATTCAACTCCAATTTCATGTTCCCGAAACTAAGTGTTATAACCCCATTCCTGCATCTAATCACTGCATCTGATGTTGCAAGGAATGGTCGACCAAGAATGACAGGAATATGTCGGCTAGGGGCTGCCACTAGCTCGGTATCTAGAACCACAAAATCAACTGGAAAATAAAAACCCTTAACTTTCACGATCACATCTTCAACCACACCTTTTGGATACTTGTCTGACCTATCAGCAAGACAAAGGGTAATATCAGTCTTCTTTAGTCCTCCCAGGCCTAATTGCGTGTACACGGAGTACGACAGTAAATTCACGCTTGCCCCAAGATCAAGGAGACACCTCTCCATGACGGAGTCTCCTATATGAATGGTAATGGTAGGGCAGTCATGGTCTTTGTATTTGGGTACAATGGTCTGCTGGATCAACCATGATGCTTGAGCTGCCATCACAGCGGTTCTAGGTATTGATGTTTTCCTCTTGACAGTGGTCAGGTCTTTCAAAAATTTGGAGTAGGAAGAGATTTGCTTTATGGCATCGAGGATGGGTATGTTTATCTGGACATTTTTGAAAACTTTTAAGATTCCCTCAAAGTGATCCTTTTTCCTAGTTTCCTTCAATCGGTGTGGGAATGGTGCTCTAGGTACCACTTCTAAAGATGATGGTTCAACTACAATAGACTTCTGAATCTTCTCTCTCTGTGGCTCTCCTCTTGGTATGGATTCTTCTCTCTCTTTCTCTTTTTCTCTTTCTGCATTCTCTTTCAAGTCTTTCTTCAAATTTTCTTTCTCGGGTTCGACAACTTTCCTTGAACTCTCTGGTTTTCCTAAAAACTCTTCTCTCTTTGATCCTCTTCAGGCATCTCAACTCTATTGTCAACAGTCTTTCATGATCTCAGTGTATGGATTGCCTGCACATGCTCATTACTCTCTACCGAACACTGGCCTCTGGGCTGATTGGGCTGTCCTTTCGGATTAGGAATGGTTTGGCTCGGGAATTGGCCATTTTCTCTCTCGGACAACTGTAAGGTGAGCTGATCTAATTGGGCCTCTAGTTTTCCAATGGACTGGTTCTGGGCCTGGTTAGTCTGCTATTAGATTTGAATGAATTTGGTCAACAAGTTCCCCAGATGAAAGGATTGCTGAGGGGCTTGTGCTGGTGTAGAGTAGTTAGGCATCTGATCCGGGACCAGTGCCCTACATTGGTTCTGTGGATGGAACTGATTTTGCTGTATGGGTTGCTGATGATGAGGAACTATGGGATGATTAGTTTGAGCAGGTTGCTGGTATTGCTGCCTAGGATACTGCGGTTGGAATCCGGGTTGACCTCCCTAGGACTGAATAGGCTCGGCTTGACGGTACGAGAAATTGGGGGTGAAACCTATTGTTTGGGTGGTAGGTCTGACTGAAAGTGTTAACAGTTGGTTTCCGGAAGTTTCCGTAGGAATTCAGCGCATTGGCTTGCTCGGCCTTGACAAATGGCAGACTAGGGCAACTCTCAGCTACGTGCTCACAACTATCACATAACACACAAACATGATGCTGTTCGCTCATACTTCTCAAGGTGGGCTCATGTTGCTGAGGGGTGGGTTGGCATGACATCACGGACAGAGTTTCTATCTTTTTGCTCAAATTTTCCACTTCCTGAACTAAACTGGTCATCACAATTTTCAACTCAAGGCCTTGTTTGATGTTGTACATTCTAGGCTTCTGGATCCCTGTCTCATCTCTCTCTAAGTCTTTCCTACTACTGTTCCAATTTTGTGAATTTTCTGCAAGCTTGACAAGGAATTCGTATGCTTGATCAACAGTTTGATTCATGAATTCTCCTTTGTGCATTGATTCAATCAAGATACTCTAGGGGTTTGTAAGACCTCTATAAAAGAAATGTATCAACTCTACTTTGTCAATCCCATGATGTGGGCATTTGATCAATAGGTCATGGAATCTCTCATAGGTTTCGAAAAACTCTTCCTCAAGTCGTCCCCTAAAGTTCCTAATGGCACTCCTAAACTGCTCAGTTTTACTCATTGGAAAAAATTTGGACATAAACTTTTTGACAAGCTCATCCCAGGTGGTAATGGAGTTTGAAGTCAAGGAATTCAACCAAGCGGTTGCATGATCTTCTAGCGAGAGGGGAAACAACCTAAGCTTCACAGCTTCACTATCTAGATTTTGATTCTTAAACGTGTGGCAGATGGTCAGGAATTTTTTCAAATAAATAAATGGCTACTCACACTCGAATCCATGGAATTTTGGTAACATGTTGATGGTGGCGGGCCGGATCTCAAATTGGTCCGCATTATTCTCTGGCAAAACTATACAGCTAGGTGAAGTGGATGTAAATGGTGCAAATAGTTCATTAATGGTCCTTTGTTGAGGGTTTTGAGCAGCCATTGTGGGCACTATAGTTGGGGCGGGTAAAGCAAGGTAATCAATCCTCACTAATCGGCCTTGATCAAGTATCCACACTTGCATACAACTGCGATTAACCTAGCAATGCAATGGTCCGCTCAATGAAATGAATGCAACATAACAAAAAGTTCGAATACTAAATGAAAAGCTAATCTAAACTAAGGTTACCTAAAAGTATTCTAGACAGCTCCTAACTGTGAAGAGAACACTCTGGCCTCCAACCTGGACCTTTGAAATGGAAATCCTGGCCAGTTAACCCCTAGGTAGATGGTGGGATCACGACGCGCTAGGCGAAGGCTCCTTTTAAAAACCAACTCCTCGAATAACAAAGTTGTCTCCCCATTTGGCAAGATGGTGCCAAGGGACAAGGTTTGCTTAGGCACCAGGAATTCCACCAAGGCACACAATTGGCACAACCACGGTGGTCTTCCCTAGTGAGCTCGTAACCTAAGGTCACGTTTCTACTCAATTTTAATTTGGTTTATTGGTTCTAGACTAAGTGAGAATTAAGATGAAATCCTAAGGGCAAGAAAACGGTGATGAAATCTGAATCCTTATCTTGTTGGGGTAATTTTCCATTTACTAGTAGTGCACCAAATTACAAGTGTATTTGAAACAATTATACTACAAAGCAAGGAACAACCAACAAAGTAAACCCTCTTGCAAGGGATTCGCGGGGGTTAGGAAATACAAACCTCCCGATTTATTTCGGCAGATGAATCAGTTGTTGTCGACTCACACCACGGACCCCAATTTCCGTGTACGAATGTGAGGGGCCGTGACGGTATAGTCCAACCGTCCTCCTTCCCTACAAGCAATTTATTGCAATTTAACTAAACAACTAACTACTTAAAGCAAATAAAGTGTGTAAAGTAAAATAAATGGGTCACTGGCCGATCCGCAACCAAAATTATTACAACTTTGATAATAAATACCTAATACAGCCAACTAAGAAAGTAAATAAATGTCTAAACTAATCCTAAACTAAGAAGCAAGTAAAATCTTCAAGTTCTTCAATGCACTTTTCCACGTTCCTTCACTCCAATTGAGAAATTCCCTACAAAACAAACATAAATAATGTGAAGAACCTGCAAGGAAAATACATGAAAGATAGAAAGTGCACTAAGCTAAAAATTAGTTCAACTCTATGAAATTCAAAGCTTTTCGATGCCTCTCCCCGGCAACAGTGCCAAGAACTTGATCGACACTTAAATGTGTAACACTTAACCGCAAGACTACGGTGTCGTCAAGTAGTAAAGGACTAAAGAGTCCGAATCATCGATCCCACGAGGAGAGAATGGAACAAGCAATGAATCCAACTAATATAGAATTGAACTAAGATATAGCTAATGTAAACAATTGAAGTGAACAATTAAAACTACTAAACTATGTGTGAAACATGAAATTAAACTAATTGAAATGTGAAACAAAAATAAAATAGCAACTAAACTACTCTAATTAACAATTTAAAATATAAAATTAATAAGATCTAACAAACTACACTAAACCAGTGGATGAGTGGTGGTGGAAATGGAAGATTTAAGGTGAAGATGTGGTGTGAAATGTGTGGATTTTAAAACAAGTTATGTGAAATGTAGATCTAACAATCTAAAAGTAAAAATAACAAATCAAACAAGGATTTAAATTAACAATGATAAAAGAAGAGATTAGGCAATCCAAAATCCACTAAGTATGTAATTAATTCAAACAATGCATGTTCTAATTCAATTCCCAAATTACAATCCAATGAACAATCTCTTGCCTAATTAGATTGGATGATATAGCAATGAAGATCAAAGTAAAGAAAATAAAATAAAATCCAAGATTCTAGATCATAACCTGTCACGACCCCGGACCGGAAATCCTAATCCGGGATCGGGACATTAGAGAATAATGATAGAAGGATCTACATTCACAATATACAACTTATTTAATTTCCCACAGGTGTCCGCGGTGAGGATATCACAACCATCAAGGAATATTTCTTTTAAGTGCGGAAGCATGTAGCAAATCAATTAGACAACTATCTCTAGTCATGCAAGCATGAACATCAAATATCAAAACTGTATTAGAATGAGCAATGATTTATAGCAAGTTTCCCAAAAGTAGTTAAAGTTTAACAAAAGATATTTTAGTTACAATTCCCAAAATTAGAGGCCAACAAGGGCCAATATAACAAAATAATAACCCCAAAGAATGGTTAAATAGTTCTCCTCAAAATGTACGCCTCTCGTAGCAACCGGATGTCTACATGACATCGTCTGCACGCCACTCGACTAGAGGTTGCGGCTCACCTACCGCCTCCTCAGGCTCCTCCTCAAGGAAACCGGCAACGGGACCTGAGTACCAAAGCAAATGGGTCAGACACGACGGTCTGGCAAGAGAGTGAAAAGATACATCAACATATGACAATGAATGAAATACCTTGAAAAGCATAGAAATCTGTTTAACACGAACTCTCATAAAATAGTTAAGTCATTGGTTAGAAAGCGGGTACATAAGATAAAACACGTAAGGTAACCAAGGAGTCGGGGACTAACAAGATGGCAATCACATAAAGCTAAGTCCTCTGTCACTAATGTGACAACAGTATAACGGGATGTTGATCTCAGTCACACGAGGTGAGGAGATTCAACACAATCATATAAATACAATATAAATATACGGAAACGGGACCACGGTAGCGAACCGGGTATTGGGACGGGACCACGGTAATGACCGGGTATCGGGATCCAAACTGCAGCTGGCGGGACGGGAGAGGGATCTCCAAGTCGGTGGATCAAACCGACGAGGTTATCCAAGCTTAGTGATGCCGACTCATAGGTCAAAACCAATCGAGACATATGCAAGTAAATCGAGTACAATAAATAAACGAGTAAAGCGGGGGTGCTCAAGGGCAAGCTGTCAATTCATATCGGGCAATACATCTCGGAACAAATAACTGTTACTAGTGTAACTTCGTGCTCTCGGGAAAACCAATCATATAAATTAAATCTTGGGAGAAGGTAAACAATGAGCTATAACGCTTTCGGGTGAAATACTGGTTTTGAGATCTATCTAAGTGAATAGGGGTCCCGTATGTCAATTATAGTCATTACTTGGTACTCTCTGAGTTTGAAGACATTCCGGGCTCCTTATGCACTTTTACGCCTTTCAAAACTTCTAATGAAATCCTTGTGATATGGTTTCTTTCCCAATTGGCCTCATACAATGCTTCAATAAATCTCCTAGACATAGAGGGGTTCCAGAGAATAGACCCAAACATTGAAACAGTTGAACTTTTCCCCAAACACAGCCCATGCCAGACGACCCGCACCGCTCGCTGGAATGGTGTCTGGGTGGGTCCGCTCGAGCGAATTTGACGTCGCTCGAACGAACTCATTGGGTTGAGCGAATATTTAAATGCGTTCGAACGAATAACTCTCTGGAACGAGTGCTGGGATGTCCGCTCGAGCGACCAAGGGGTCCGCTCGAGTGACCAAGCTACTGGAATGCCCGACCTCTTCCCTGGACAGGTCGCTCGAGCGAACTGTCATGGTCGCTCGAACGAACTGTCTAGAATCTGCATTCGGGCCAGTTCAGCTCCCCTCCTTTCCTTCCTTCTACCATCTCTTTTTAGCCACCTTTATACACCAACTAAGGAGTCTAAAACTCCATTTAAATGGCATCAAACCTTTCATCATTTCCATCCCATTCTCCTCCATCCATATCACAATCAATATAAGAAGACAAGAAGGAAACCATTTCGCAATATATATACATTTGAAACAAAACAAGAAAACATTTAATGCTATGAACTACCCTTTCACTATGCTCATAAATATGCAATTAATACCCTATCATGAGTATTCATTTCAAACAAAACAATAATTGTGCATTAATGGAAAGTAGCCAAAATCCATGAAAGCTTAGGAAAATCATTCATCCACTTGCCTTATGTCTTCTAGCAATGCAATCAAGCTCTATCAAGTCTTCTAAGCAAGGAATCCAAGCTATGACAAAAATCCCCAAAACAAACCAACCCTCAAAGAGTCAAAACAATGCAATAGCAAGGAAACCTTCCAATAATGAAGGTGGAGTTTCTCAAGGGCTAGGAGATAACAAATCTAGAAGATGAAGGGAAATACTTACTTGTAAGGTCCTCTAATGGCAATGGTAAGCTCTAAGGAAATCTTGTAATGGTTGGTGAGCTCCACAAAAGCTATGGAAAGAAAGTTCTCAAGGAGATGAAGAAGATGGTGGCCTCCAATCTCCTCTTGGTGCAAGTTTGGGAGTGGATTTGAGATGGAGAAGCAAGAAGAAGAAGAGTTCCTCACAAAGCCCTAGCTTTCTCTCTTGTGCTGGAAAAGAAGAATGAAGAAGAAGGGAAATGGCTTCCCTTGTTAACAAATGAGTTGGGTTGGGTTGGGTCCCACAACTAAAGGAGCTACATTGGCTGAAATCATCTCTTTCGGGACCCCGGATGGATTCGACGAAGAAGGAAGAAATGATCGTCGAAATATCTAGTTTCTAATAAGTGTATGTTTCGCGGGTTTCGAGAATATTAAGTTTTGGGTACAGATTTGGTGTGCAATGACTGTTTTACCCTCAAGGCTATGAAATCGGGTTTCGGGATCTCAAACGAGGACGGGATCAACATGAAAGTTGTAGGATTCCTCAAGATGAATGCAACGGGCCAAAAACACAATTCACAACAAATCGGGAAAATTTCTCAAGAAAACGCAAAGCCGAAAATGGAACCCCCAAAGGGCCCCACTAGCCATCAAAACACTCAAAGTAGCCCAAGACTAGAATCAAGGTTATTCTAAACCCAACTTAACCAAAAACACTAATCAAGCTTAGCACTAACACGCAACTTAATTAGCACTAATCGGGTTCACTCGGGTCGGGGTCTTACATAACCTATCTACCCTAACAATTAATTATCAAAATCAAGCTACAAAAGATCAAAGATAAGGGCTCTAGAGCATGCTATGTGAGAGAACTTAATCCAACTACAAAGCATCAATTGAGATTATCAAAGCATCAAGTATAGAGATAGAGCATGAGAAATGAGAGAGCTTAGCACAATTAGATCTAGAATCTACTAATCAATCAAGGCACAAGAAGGGAATTTAAATTAAAACATGCATGTAATTGAATTAATCACATTACTTAGCTTCAAAAGGAGAGCCTAATCCAAGAATCCATGAGCTTTAGCCACTAAACATCAAGAAAGAGCTTCAAATCTTCATTAATGATCTTCAATTACACTCTCTCTCTAGATTAGTTACAAAAAAGCTCCTAATTACAATCTAAAAGTAAAAATAAAATTGTAAAAAGACTAACTTGCCAAAAGATCCCCCTTCCTCTACTCTACAAATGCATTCCAATTTATAGGAACATTGAAAACATTTGATTGACTCATTTCATTTCACAAGGATTGCTTTCATTTGATTTGTTGCAACTTAAAGACTTTTGATTGGCTCATTTGCTTTCACATGGATAGCTTCAATTTGATTGGTTGCAACAAACATATGCAATTGTTGAGATTTGAACCCATAACATATTCCATACCAACCCAAGCTCAAACCAATACACTAACCAATCCTTTGTGTTAGAGAATGACTTCTTTTATCCATAAAGTCTTCTCCTCTTATTTTAGAATTTTTCAATACTTCCTAAGATTTCTTCATGTAATTTCTTTATTGAAATCTCTTTTTGATGGCTTGTGACACTAGCCGGAATGTTGGGATAGTCGTTGGGTCCACCTGCACAAGATAAATTACATAAAAATGCGCTACAAATAATCGGATTTATACATGATAATCCGATAATCCGTTAATGTGATAGAATGATAAAATCTCTGTGTAAGGCAAATGATATGCATATGAGATGCCGATAAAATTCGGACTAATGAGGGGTAAAATATGAAATATTTAACACTCATCAATTCACATGATGTTTGTTGGAGGTATTGAGGGTTTACTTGTAATCTTGGGTAGCAAAGTTTGGATTGTTTTATTTTCTGTGAGATCATTTTGGAGTATGAAGATTAAGATATGCTCTTTGTCTTAGCTATATAGGTCATTGATGTCTTATTGGTGTTACTTGTTGTGGAACTTTTCTACACACTCCCATCAGTTCCAAGTGATAGCTGTGCATCAAGTACTTCACCATTTTCTCTCTACTTTATGGCTGGTTTACTTATTTTAGCTGTGGAACTGTTGTCTTTATTTTTTTATTTTTTAGGTTCTTTATGGAAAAGTATCTGTAGTTTGTAACCAATTATCGGCAGAGTTATTTAGACTTTTGTGATGACACTCAAACATGGTGAATTGGTGGTTTTATTCTTATGCTCATGTGTTTCTTGTCGGATTTTTTCTTTGTCGAAGATGGAAATTAGATGTTGCCATTATTAACTTGATGGAAAGTCTCTGATCTCCTTATTTCTCCCCATGTATTTTTTCTTTCCTTTCCATTCTTTGTTTATATTGTATGAATTAATTGATTAGCCATGTGACTTGTAAGGCACATTCATTTTCGCTTGAATTATGCCTACATTGCCTACAGGCTACAGCTTTTGGAGACCACTTGGGCACGCATTTTTTTTTTTTTTTTTTGTGGGTTTGGGGTGGGGGTGGTTGTGTTGGAATAGATTTGGACATGGGTTAGTATGGGCTTTATATCAAGTTCCGATGAATGATCCTTGTATTGTTTATGTTCATTTTTTAATTTTTTGTTTTAATTTAGGTTGTATTGTTTAACTTGCAGCTGCTGAAGATACCACGATTATGAATCGGTACTTGGTGATTGCAACCAGCAGGGGCTTAAATTAGCCAAGGATAGGGGTAAAGATTTTCTGCTCCGCTCAGCTCATATGTAATGTTGTGCTGATAATTGTGTTATTGTTTGCCATCATTTAGATGGCCATGAGAACACTACTGATTGTTACTCATAACCTTTTTGCGACAATTTTCTTTCGTCTTTCAGTTTGGACATCAGAGTTGACTAATTTAAGTAGTCAAGAATAGGACCCTCGGACTTTGGAGTGATACAAGCAAAAGAAATTGCATTGGAGCTGAATCCAAGTAGTGAAAGTGTGTTACCTCTATTTCTTCTGCTGACTGCTAGCAGTTTAATTATAAGCTTTGTAGCAGTCAAGAAATTGCTTCTTGACTGGTTCTTTAGTTTGTTTTGTGCCATTTTTACTTGACATTTGGCCTCTGCATAGCAAAACTGAGCTTCATATGGAGCTAGAAACAGTTATGCAATTATTTATTCCTTTAATATTTTGTATTCCACTCATGCTACAGAGGATGCATTGGCCAAACGGAGGGTGGATCGCCTCTCCTTTTGTCGTCTTGAATTTGTAATCATTGGTTTTCTTCGGTATAACTCTTGTATACCAATTTTTTTGGTCTTCCAAGTTTGGTTGACTTTGTTCTCTTTTCTCTGATTAATATATTTGATTTTTTTTCTGATCTTTTTTCTCAACAGTAAACAAAGCATTTTCTGAATCTTGCATAAATGCACCATGTTTTATTCATTTATAATCAGTTATAACAGGCACACTGTTTGAATTTTCTTTATTTGCTACTTTTTCTTTGGTAATTAAGATGTATGCTTTCTTACTTGGTCCATATGATTTCTTATCTGGCATTTCATTGGAATTATCACTTTGGATTTTGGTGAGCTGCACAAATGGGTGGTACCCCAACCTATTGTATTGATCAGAGGATCCTAACAATCCATTTGGACCCACTTTTGATGGATAAATAGTAGATTGGAGAATCGATCAGATGATCTTCCATCTGATCAGAAGATATAATTGTTTGATCTTTGTTTTCATGAATAGAGTCTGAATCCACTGATGTTAGAAATTTACAAGATTTGTAGGCCTAGTGATATGATTTTTATAATTCCCAGCATCAAAGGATCCAGACTAGTGAATATGGTTTTGTGGGTGTCCCCTGATGAAGTAGTGCGCCCCCACAAACCAACCCAAGTGGGGACCAACTTGGAAAGAAAATCCATGCCCATTAAAGCAATATGGAAGACATAACGTGCATGTGTTAATATCATGTCTTGTTACTAGACTTTAATTAGATACTCTTGCATTAATCACCCCAAGTGGAATCATTCTTGAAAAAGAGGTGTATATAAATTAGGAGAATATCCCACATCTACTTCATTCAAAAACAAACAAATGAATAAAAACCTGAAGGTGAAAGTGTTTACTTTGATCTCTGCAATTAATTGGTCTACATCCAGACTTAAAAACCCATCCCATTGCAAAGAAGACTTAGTTCAACATATACCAATTTTTAAAAAAATTTTGGTTGACAATATGCCTTCTCTACTTTCATCTTTTTTTGCAGTTAATTTTGTTGCTCACATTTAATTTGTAAAATGACAAAGCCTGTAGCACAGTTGGAAGGTGCTCTTAGTGGTAGAGTACAACCATCATCAAGGTACAATACTGGGGCATTTCCATCAAATCTGGATCTTTGAACAATTACATCAATTCTTGGTGGAGCATAGCCAGAAATTGCTGTGGTAGATGCGACTGGATTTTTTTTTTATAGTGGTGCTCATAATTTCTGGCTTGTGAACAGTCATTTAGAAATACTTGGTCGGAAAAGCTTTTAGGCTATTTGCGTGGCAGATTGAGATGGAATCGATCATAGCCATATGTACCAATTTGAGAGTAGATATGGTTTCAAAATCAAACCTTTTTCTGTTTATAGTTTGGATAAAGTTCATCTTTAATCATTGGCTCAAAGCCTCAAACATCTTAATAATGGCAGACCTAGATGAATCAAATCTTCTTTTGCTATTTCCCTTATTGTTTGTCTTTTTTTTTTGTTTGTGATCTATTTAATCCATGGTTCTTAATAATTCTGTTTGTCTTTCAGCTAATTGGTGTTCAAGTTATTCCATGGGCAAAAACTAACCTTAATTACACTGCACGGGCTCTCATCATATCAGGAGGTACTATCTAAATTGAAAAATCAGAGTTATGTGGGCATTGCACTGTACTGCATGCATTAGTTTTGGTGGTTTAGGCCTCCATTTTAACTGTTGCTTCTTGATAATGGACTTTTCTTGATTTTTATTTAATAATAATAGAAAATGATGAATCCTTTTAGTATTCTTTAGACACATGAAGCCGATAGTTCTGAACGCTTCAATGATCTTCTGTCTAAAGGTTGGTTTTCTCTTAATTAATAGATTCATAGCTACCATAAGATGAGTGTAGGCTGCCCAAAAAAGATTACAAGCCTTTTAATTTTGAAGCATGATAGAATGGCACTCATGTAACAAAGAAACTCCTTTTTTCGTTGAGGATTATCACTACGTCAAAAGAAGAAATTCTCGATGCATGAATCAATATGGACTCAACTCCCAGTGGCCGTCACATTTTTGTGACGGGCTATTTGCACTTGACGACTGTCCCAGGCCGCCCTCTTATCTTTTATGTTGACAAAAGATAAAAATCCCACGATTGGTACTGTCACGCCCCCGAACCGAAACCTCGGGGGCGGGAAATGGGATTAAGCATAAATGTATTTTACTCCCAAGATCCGCGTGTGTGAAGACAACACATTCTGAATATTTTGCGAAAGCTTTTGTGGCGTTGCGACCCGAAGTCCGTGGCCATCGGATTCCGCGTCGCACTCAACCTTTAGCACATAACTATTATATCAAGAATCATATCAGACTGGAGTAACCATCACAATAAATTGCAGAGCTGACAGTAACAGGATATTACATTCCCAAATATATTCAAGTTACAATTATCAATGTACATTAATTAAGAATCCCCAGAAAAAGGCTAATAAAAGCCATACAACAATAAGCTATAAACTACTACCCAAATGTGACGTAGCTCCGATGTCAAGCTCAATGTCTACATGACATAGCCGACAAACCAACCTGCAAGGCGTGGCTCCACAGCCAACAAAACACTCAACTCGGGGCGAAGAAATCTGAACCTGAGTACCAAAAATAGTGGGTCAGACACGACGGTCTGGCAGGTGGATGAAAAGATCACAAATATACTAAAGAATAAAACATATGATAAATCATGCTAATCGATCAAATGCTGCATATAATTAAACGGGTGCAAAAGTCGGGAATCTCGGGGCAAACCTGTATTCGTTTCAAGCATGGGTAAAACATGAAGATCTAATAAAACATGTATTCATTTACATCATCTATAATCATAGATATTTGACAATCGGGTATTCGTCTAAAACATGTATACATATAGTGGTTTGACAAAACAAACGTTCATTTGAGACTTAAGTAAAAACACAAGTATACAACAAATCAGGTATCCATAGCAGTCTGGCAAAACCAAAGTCCACTTGAAACATATGTGAAAATACGGATATTTAACAAACAGGGTGTTCATTTAAAACCGGTGTAACCAAAGCAATCTGTCAAAACTAGTGTTCATTTAAAACATATCTCAAAGCAGGGATATTTAACAAATCGGATATTCATTTGAAACCGGTATAAATATAGTGATCTGGAAAAACAAGTGTCATTTGAAACATATTTCAAAGCATGGGTATTTAACAATTCGTGTATTCCTTTAAAAACAGGTATAAACATAGATATCTGACAAACCAAATGTCATTTACAACAAAGCACGGATATTTAACAATTCGGGTATTCTTTTAAAACATGTGTAATCATATAAATCTAGCAAAATCATTGATCGTTTGAAACATATGTAAAAGCATGGTTATTCACCTAACCGGCATTCATTTAAAACATGTGCGGGTACAAAGAATAGAAGACAATGTAACAATCACTGGATTTACATTGGAGAATATTAACACTTGTTTAAATAACAACTTTCATAAAGGAAATGAATCATTTATCGGAAAGCAAGTAAGCAATATAAAACATGTCGGGTATCCAAGGAATCGGGAACTGGCAAGATGGCAATCACATAAAGCTAAATCCTCTATCACTAAAGTGATAACAGTATAACGGGACGTTGATCTCAGTCACACAAGGTGAGGAGACTCAACGTAAATCATATATACAATAAAAATATACGGGAACGGGACCACGGTAGCGAACCGGGTATCGGGACGGGACCACGGTAATAAACCGGGTATCGGGATCCAAACTGCAGCTGGCGGGACGGGAGAGGGATCTCCAAGTCGGTGGATCAAACCGACAAGGTATCCAAACTTAGTGATGCCGACTCATAGGTTAAATACCAAATCGAGACATATGCAAGTAAATCAAGTACAAGTAAATAAATGAACGGGGCAAGAATACTCAAATGCATAACTTTCATTTCATGTCGGGCAATGCTCTTCGGGACAAGTCAATGTTACTAGTGTAACTATCATGCTTTCGGGAAAACAAATCATGTAATGTAAATCTTGGAAATGAAGAAATATAATGGACTATACCATTTCGGGAAAGATATAGATTTTTAGATCTATTTGAGTGAATAGGGGTCCCGTATGTCGATTATGGAAATGACTTGGTACTCCTTGAGTTTGAAGACATTCCGGGCTCCTTATGCACTTCTACGATTTTCAAATGCACAACATCAAGTTGAAAACTCTTAATCACATACTAGTTTTCATTGGTTCAAATATCCACTTCACTTTTCAATCTTTTATCACTAAGATAAGTATACCAATGGATTCCTTGCTTCAAGAGCTTTCCAACGGTATATAGAACTTTCAAATCCGATATGGGAATCAAAAGTTATAGGCGTTTCAAAGTGGCTCTAGCTGCAGCCAGAATGACTGCGCGCTCGAGCGGACAGTCATTTTTGCTGCCCGAGCTGCAGTCAGAATGACTGCGCGCTCGAGCACACGGATGCGTGCTCGAGCGGACAGTCATTTTTACTGCCCGAACTGCAGTCAGAATGACTGCGAGCTCGAGCACACGTATGCGCGCTCGAGCGGGCAGTCATTTCTGCTGTCCGGGAATGGCTATTCTGGCCCTTTTCTCCTTATCTCCAAAACATGTTTTCTTCCCACAAAAGGCCTTCTTGCCTCCTAATAACAACCATTAAATCTCTTCAAACAAACATATAAAACCTTCATCAAGAACTCCAATAAACATTAAAACTAAGCACCTTCTTCTTCACATTCAATACCAAAGAAAAAGAAGAAACTCCAACATTCACCCGGGTTAATTTGAGCCATAAACAAGATGTAAAATAAAAGCATTAAATCACATTTCCATGACAATAGATGAGTTAAAAAAAAACGTTCGTGAGCATTTATTTCACAATGAATGCAAGCTAATAAATATGAATATGAATATCAAAACCAACCACCTTTTCATAAAACCATTAAATGATCAAACTATCATTTCAACCACTTGCCTCAAGTCCAAGCTAGCTGTACTAAGCCTCAAATCACCTCTATAGATCAAATCCAAGCTACAAGCAAAAACCCCAAAACAAACCCTAAAATGGGTCAAACCATGAATGAAGAAGAAAGAACTTTCAATAATGAAAATGGAGCTTCTCAAGGACTAGAAGAATACAAGTCTAGGAGAAGGGAAGGATTACTTACTTGTAGGTTCTCCAAATGGCAAGGTTTAGTTCAATGAAGATCTCAAAGTTGGTGGATTTCTCTACAAAAGGTATCAAAAGGAAGCTTGCAAGGTGGGGAAGAGAATGATAACCTCCATTTCTTGATTGGTGTAACTTTGGTGTGGATTGGAGATGGAGAGAGCAAGAAGAAGAAGAGAAGGTTGCAAGAGAAAACCCTAGGCTGCCTTTTGTGCTGGAAAATGGAGATGGAAAAGAAGGGAGATGGGTTCCTCTTATAAGCAAGTGAGAATGGGTCCCACCACTAGAAAATATCTTTGGGCTGAAATCATAGTTTTTGGGACTTCAAATGAATTCGACGAAGAAGGAAGAAATGATTGCCGAAATATCTAGTTTTCAAAAAGTATATGTTTCGCGGGTTTCGGGGATATCAAGTTTTGGGTACAGATTTTGTGCACAATGACTGTTTTGCCCTCAAGGCCATGAAATCGGGTTTTCAGAATTTCAAACGGGGACGGGATCAACATAAAAGTCGTAGGGATTAACAATACAAATAAAACGGGATTAAAACAATGAATGTAAAATCTCCGATAAATCCTCGAGCACATGCAAAGTCATGAAAAGGAACCCCCAAAGGGCTCCACTATCACAAAGCAATCAAAATTCCCCAAAACTATATCAAAAGCTATTCCAAACCCAACTTAGTCAATAACTACTAATCAAACTTTAGTCTAACACAAGACTCAATTAACACTAATTGAGTTCACTCGGGTCGGGGTCTCACAGGTACCCCCACCAAAGCCAACACTCGTCTCCCTCCAAAAAAAATCCCTCCCCTCCCTCCCAAAAAAAAACCCTCCCCTCCCTCCAACAACCGAAACCCCTCACCTCCCCTCTCTTCCAATAGACGGTTCCTCCTCCATCAAGGTTGCAAATGGATGGACCCTAACCCTTCTCATCTCTCACAGGGTACTCGCATCTCCTCCTTCGTCTTCATCTCTCCAGCATCTCCAAAGCAACGAGCCCATCCTCTCTTTTCTCCATCTTCATTTTTCTAGACCTCTTCTGTCTTTTTCTCTCCGGCATCTCCAAAGCAGCGAGCCCATCCCCTGTCTTCTCCATTTTCATTTTTCTGAACTTCCTCATCTCCAAAGCAACGAGCCCATCCTCTGTCTTCTCTGTCTTCATTTTTCTGGACCTCCTCTTTCTTTGTATCTCCGGCATCTCGAAGGTACGAATTTTTAGGGTTTTATGGATTTTCTGTTCGATTTTTCTCGTTATCTTTTATGAGTTTGAGTTCTCAACTAAATATGAGAATTTGATGAAGATAGGATATGGGTTTCATGTGGGTATTCATGGGAATAAGAGCAGATTTTAGTAAAACTGATTTACTAAAACTCTATGAAGAAGATTTCTTCATGTTAGGAAATGGGTCATTTCCTAGCTTGAAGAAATCTTGTTAGGAAATGGGTCATTCATGAATACCGCAGACAATCCAAAAGTGGCTTCAAAACTACTAAGGTATGAAATCCTTTAAAACTGTTGGTTGTTATAAATTAATTGATAGAGCACGGGCTCATACACGGTAGTATATATTGAGTGTCAATTTTTTTTTTATAATGTTACATAGTTCTTGATACTGCATCTCACAGCCTTATGCATGATATGTTAATCTGTGCCATCTTGAAATCAAAATAGCAAACCCTGTGTGTTTATCGCTGCTTTGTCTCTGTATTTTCTTCCCAAACTCATACAGCTCCTCAGTGATATAAGATGATTATGAACTTTGTTTGTTGCACACCCTTCTTTCTGTCTTTTTTTTTCCTTTTTTCGATTCTTATAGATCTTCCTCTACAAGTTTTGAGTACATTAAATAGAATCACATTATCTATGAGAGTTTTGAAATATACAGATTTATTAACATACATACTCAAATTTACCCAGTGTCATAGAAAGAGGGATGGGAGCATTTGGGTGAAAAAAATGATTATGGTGGATTGGTATGAAAGAGTATTAAACTCACACCCACTTGAAAAGCAAACGCCAAGAATAGACTCCCTAGAGTTTGGCAGGTTCTTCATTCCTTTGTCCTCTTACCCTTTCATCATCTATGCATACAATCATCATCATCAACTCAAATCAAAGAACCCACACCTCCAAAACTAGGCTTATTACTCAACTCCCTCATGTCATACACCCATAGGCCCTAGCTAAAATTTTTGCTGATGCAATTTGTTGCTTCTTGTGTGTGTTGTTTGAAAAGCCCTGTAAAAAACAGGGTTTCATATAGGGAGAGATTTGATTTCTACAATGCCCTTTTCTTTCTTACACTAATCTGTTTCAAGTATGTGAATTGCTGGTGGATGGAATATCCTACAGTTCACAAAGCATCACATCATTGATTCATGGCACTGCGGGCATGGATAGTTAGGATTTAGGAAACTTGACAAGAACCTATTGCACGGTCAAACATGTGTTTCACTGTTACAAATTTGAAATTGTTGGTTCAAGTCACTTTACAGTGAAAGCAAAGAAAAAAGTTCATTACACTTAACTCGCTGGAGGTGAGAAAGGCAATGAGAGTTGGGTAAAATGTCGGCACTTAATGTTTCCGCACAATAATGTAGATCATAAGGTGATAGCCGTCAGTTCAGAATAATTCAGTTGGTGGCACTTAAAACTTGTGAGGACCATCACATGGTGATTGGATTTCAACCGGCCGGGCTGGTGATATATAGTTTTGAATTACACTTATACTTCACCAGAAAAAAGAAGTCAACCAGTGACTGTGCCATAGGTTCTTGTCAAGTTTCCTAAATCCTAACTATCCATGCCCGCAGTGCCATAAACTGTAGGATATTCCATCCACCACCAATCTGTAGTGTTCAATCCCAGGGCTAGGGCAAGGGTTCTGCAATTAAAAAAGTATTTTAAGGTTGAGTATTGTATTATATCTACAAAACACTCTTATGAACACACATCTGTATTTATTTAATGTTTCTCACATTTAATTTTTTTTTCTTACAATCTACAAAAGATATTGTACTCACGATCTTTTATGAAGATTATCATTAGTCCTATAGCTCCATGATTTCTTGACCATGCATAAACTCTTTACATATTTCTTACGTATTTCTAAGGTTGATCACCATTGTATTTCTGGGCCATATGATTGCCTTATGCCACAGTGCCACCTACATTAGGCATGGACACAGAGTAAAATACATGGGCGGATTTGTTCTGTTTTTGGTGAATGACAACTATATTTTGGCAGCCATTTTATGGGAATTTTATGAAATTTTGAGGAAAAAATAAGGAAAATAATTGTTTTGGTTTTCTAGATTTTGTGACTATTTTCTTGCAATAGGGTTTAGATTTGTAGTTGAGAGGATGAAGAAAAAAAAAGAAAGAAAAACACCCAAGGAAATTAGGAATGCCTAAGGATTTCAAGCCTTCTGAATGAGTGAATGGATTTAAACCTTGTTTCTTCTTCTTGATTTTGCTTGACGAGTGTGTGCGGAAATATTTGGATGGAACATTTTATGTCACATTACATTTGTGGTTTTCCATTTGTGTTTTAAAACCATAATTTCTCAAGTGGGTATCTCTAACAATGGCTTGGGTCTCAAGTCCCAGATATTCTCCTTCTACTACTAGTGCTCTTTCTAGAGCTACTGCGGGTGAACTTGCTTTCTGTAGAGTAGAGAGGATGAATGCTTCAAAGTTCATCAAATGTGTGGTTGTTGGAGATGGAGTAGTTGGGAAGACATGCATGCTCATTTGTTACACCAGCAACAAGTTTCCTACTGTAACTTTCTTCAACACCCATGTCACAGAATATGTCCTTTTGGTTTTATTTTTCCTTTTTCCTGTTTGGGTAATCTTTTGTCTTGGTTTAGATCCTGGAATCTCTTATTGGGGGTATCTGTTTTCTCTGCCTTTTGCCTTTTTTTCGTTTTGCTTCTCTTGCTTCTCTTGCTTTTCTTGGTTTTGGTTTCAAAAACTTGAATCTTCTGGAAATTAAATGTATTTTATCTTGACATTGTCAACTTATTTGGTTCATTCATATGTATATTAAATAGTTAGGGGCCTGTTTGGCATCACTTTTAACCCATTTTTGTCTAAAGATTCAAACTTTTTTCAGAAACCCTTTTTTTTTTTTTTAGGTCTGAACAGGGAGTCATGGATTTTTTTTCTAACTTTCTCTTATGCTTTTGGGTTTTATTGATAGGATTATGTACCCACAGTTTTTGACAACTTCAGTGTTAATGTTGCTGGGGATGAGAACATTGTCAACTTAGGCCTATGGGATACTGCAGGTATTGGATTCTGTTGCTATGTCCTTAACAGGCCTTTTGATTATAATGTTATGTTTTTTTTTCTTTAGCTTTGTAGCCATATCTTTCTTTATATCTTCTAATTTGTTTGCTTCCCCTTTAGTTTGTGAAGGATATGATTCTCATGTTTGGATCTTCTGGACTACAGGATTTTTGGATATGCTTAAGGATGTGATTCCCCTTTAGTTGAAGAGGTATACAATGATGGTATGTTAATTGCTCAGTTCAGCTAAATGAAGCACCTTTTTGGTGTTCCACATCGTTTTAGTATAAATAATGTGGGAAGTTCCAAGTGACTGCTGCAGTTGTTTGAATCATCTCTCAACTTAATTCATCCATGGACCATGTTGATAGTAATCAATAAGAATAGTAAGATGTCATTTTCTATTTTAGTGGACATGTTTTATTGTTTTCCACGACAAAATCATGATGCTGGCCATTTATAATTTTTCTTTGTGAATGCTACTGTTATTGTTTTTGTATTTATCTAAGTTGTGAGGATTGGTAGATCATGAAGATGTTGATAGGTAATTCCACATTGTTCACAGTAGTTGAAAGGAACCTTTCCTACTCACATATGTTTCTAGGTGTGTACATTTATTTATTCTTTTATGGAGAAAAATAACCTTTCATCACTTGTATATTGGTCATTGATTTAATGTGGGCAACTTTTATGACCTACCTAAGGTATTTTTGGATTTTTATGAGTTTTTGTTTTGTATGCTTTGATTGCAATTCCTTTTATGATTTGGACTTCAAGTGATCATTTTCTCTTTGTTTTTTCTAGTACTTCAGGTGATGATTTTCTCTGTACTTATTTCGGTGCCTTCATCTTGTTTTTCTCCATGCTACATCTCTTCCACCTCCTCTATGTAGGGCTGTGTATCACGAAGAGCAAACTAAAGCTGCAGCCTTCACTGCAACTTTCTACTTCAGCATTGCGAGAGATGGCACAACTACGAGATTACCATGCACCATCATGGCCTCTCTTCCTTTTTTTTTTTTTTTCCTTTTTGTTTTCATTTCTTTCTTTGTTTTCTCAGAGAAATTCCAGAGGAATGTGATATGATGGCTGCTATTATTGGTCGTTGTATAGATTATCATTTTTTTTGTGGGGGGGGGGGGGGGGGGGGGGTTGGGGGGTGGGACTTCTATATATGTCTGGGGCATTATAGATCATTCTGGATAACCAGGCCTATCCAGATGTATAAAGAGATTTTAGTAACAAAACTCAAATTATAATTCTAAATGTATGCTTGGTCTATAATCCGATCCCTCCATTGCTCATGGATCCTCATGTTTCAAGGGCTAGATCAAGCAGGCCCAACGCCTCTGTCTGTCCAAGCCTAGCCCATATTCTTCTTTCTGTGTTACAAATATTGGGTAGGGCCAACTTTTTTAAAATCACAAGTGCCTTTTCTTACTCTTAGCTCATTTTAAATCTATCACCCAATGAAGAAGCACTAAACTGGCTTGAGACCTTCAGTAGCAGTTTGTGATGTCCGCTGCTACAAGATATATATTTAATGGCAGACAGTAATTAATATAGCACAAAAAATGCTATGAATCATTAGCGGTGGATATAATAATTAGTGGCGGTTTAAAACTGTCGTTATTGATATTTTTTTTTATTTGCAGTAGCCCTTATTCCGTTGCAAATACATTCAGCGACGGGAGCATCTACGACAAAAGTGGCGGCGGACATTTTTTCGCCGCTAATACCTTTTGCGGCAATTTTCATACATATAGCGGCGGATAAAATCTGCCGCTAAATGTAATTTTTCTAAAAAAACCTATATAAAGGGTTTTCAGGTGACTCTAACTAGTAAAATGAGCATTATACTCCGAATAACCTCATGACCAGTGGGGTCTCACTGTGGGCTGTTGGATGTGAATTTTGACCCCCCCCCCCCCCCCCGAGGAGGGAAATCGCCATTCATCTATATGTGCTATTTAAATTTTACATCGAAAATGAGGATTCCGACTACCCTCAAAATCGACGAATCATGATCGCCAGCTACGGTAACGACTGTAACACCGTTCTTCGACGAAAGCCGAAGAAGAATGGGAGAAAATAAATGGATGGGTTCACCCTCTCGTCTAATGTGCTGCCGGCAACACACGACGGTTTTCCTGTCACATTAATTTGGGTCTCTTTGGGTCTCTTGATTATAGGGTCAATTCAGGGTTATGAGTAAAAGTCCAAATAAGGGTTAATCCTCACATAGCAAAATCACAGTGCATCCAAGTAAAACAAAATAATTAAAATAAGAAAAATAAAAGGGGGGAGGTGCCAAATATTTAAGAATTTAAGAAGAGGATCGGCCCTGTTCCCAGGTACCCCCTTCTAATCTCTTGGCAAAATAGGGTTTAAAGGCTGACTTTTTAAATCAAAATGATGATGTAAATGAGACTTTGACTTGTGATTTCTGTGTTTTTCGTGTGCGATACACGAGTGATAAAAAGTAAAAAGCCGATGGGCTGTAATTGATTGGAGGCGGCCGATGGGCCGGTGTTTGTTTTAGAGTGGCCGATGGGCCGAAATTGATTTGGAGGGTGGCCGATGGGCCGAAATAAAAATATGCAAAGTGTATGAAATCACTCATCTCATCTTATTAGTCTCATTTATTCAATTTTAGAAATCAGTTTTTCATTCCCTTTTATCATTAAGTTCAATTAAATATCTGGCACCTGAGGTGGAGGAAGAAATAAAGGAAAAATCTTTTTGGGTTTATATTGTAGGTTTTGTAGTTTTTAGGGATTTTTGATATTGGGGCTAGAAGGGCCTAACAAGGGGATTTTACTTGGATTTACGTGATTAGTGCTTTATTATTGATCATCGGATTGACCCTGACCTAAGGTCCTAGACCACCTACATCAGCTCTCTCGGTCCCCTAACGGAACAAGAAAAGTGATGGGACGAAGCCTAATGCTCTTGTCTATCTGAAGGAGGAATCTGATCTACTCCTAAGGTGAAAATACCCTAACTTTGATAATTGCTATGCCTAAGCAATTTAGTTGAGTATGGTCTTAATTGGTTTGGTTTGTTTTAAATTGAAAGTTGATTTTGTGTGATTTAGGGATGTTTTAAAGTTCCGATTAATGTGTTTTTCAACATATTAAGGTTTTATTTTACTCTCAGAGTTATACTCTTGCGAGGCCTCCCATTCTATTGGAAATTGTGCAGAAACGATCGAGGCCCTATATTGTTGTTGTTGCGGTTATGATTGGTGTTTGTTACGTTTTAATGTTGATTATTAGTTGTTGATCATTGGTGTTGTATATATGATAGAGGGATGTTAATTTTAGGCTCATTTTTTCACTTTGATGTATGTATTATGATGTATAAGATGTGTACAAGTGCATGTAGCATTTATAATGTGAGTGCATGCTTTGTAGTTTGACTTAGAAGTGCCTTGGTTGTGTGTATGATGATGGACTGGACTCCCTGAGGGGCACTGAGGGATCATGTGAAGTGTGTTTTTTTTTTCTTAAAGGCGACATGTTTTATACCCGATGATTTTTCAGGGTCTAAAAAAAATAAGGGAGACTTTGGCGAAATCTCTTCATAGTTCTTCGAAATTCGTGCATAGGCATGGAGTCTCACAGACGGAGCATTTGTAGTTTAGAGTTAATAAAGCGAGATTTCATATAATAAAAAGAGAATAAGCACAATCTCTCATTAATCTAAGCTTAGTAAGCAACATAGAATTAGGTTCTCAAACAACGGGGTGTGCCTGAGTGTGTGACATTTGTGACCTATGCAAGTCTATGTTTCGAAGCATTCACAACATCAGCTATAGATATGAAGGCGTATGCTAACGATCATCATATTTTATCATGAAATCTCATGGCAGACATCGTCCATGGTATATAATTGTAGTCAAATTCAATATACGCATCGAATAGACATGATCCATAATTTCTATCAATCTTTATCTTATTTCAAGTCACAGGGAGTTGTGCACAAAACAATACCCATAAAAAAAATGCCCCAGCTTGTGGGATGTTTTGGATGTGATCGGGGTTGGGTTCCCTGGAAGGTCTCAAAACAAACTTGTTAGTTTAATATTTTTAGGCCCCCTGCATAGTCTGGCTAAGGTAGCGTTTTTCTTTCTCGGTAAAAATGTCAGGGGGTGCTTTTTTTAGCATACAAGCTTTGAGAAAAACAAGATCGGGAATGGGACCTTTGGGATGATATGTGTTTTTTTTTTCTGCATTCAACCGAAGGTCATTAGTAATGAAAGCATGCATGAGGTGAGTGTGTGTAGGCTATTGAGTGCTTGTGGCAACCGTGTATATATGAGATGAGGACCCAGATTGGGAAGCCGTGCGAGATAAACATATATTCATAAGTATATATATATAAAAATGCCCAAGCATAAGACTAGTGTTCATTTTGGCTATGGGCGAGAATGCGAAGGTAGATTAGCTTCTCAATCCATGATTGTCAACTTGGTGGCAACATAATCTTCCCTAACTATCCTTTGGAGGTCGAACCCTCACGGGCCCCCTTTTGTAGCTGCTTAGTCTTTTCGGTTGAACTCCAGAAAGTACTTGACCGTCCCTAGGGCTCATTTGTGAGTTGTGTTTGTGCGCGGGGTGGTGAGTCACCGTGCTTCCTTAGTGTTGTGATTTTCAACCACTTTTTGCTTAGTTTTCCCAATGAGTACCCATGTCACTCCAACAAGCCTAATTCTAATAGAATTTTTTTCTTTTTTTTTTTTTTTTGACATGTGACTGTGCAATGCTTGGGTCCCTTAAGCTTTCTAATCAACTCATGTAACGAGCATTCGGCCAATGACTCCCAAACCAGGTGGTTTTAGGGCACTAGGCATGTAAATATCCCTACGGGCTTACTGACTCGAGTTAAAAAGGCTACGAACCCAAACTAGTCAGAAAACTTTTATTCTTTTCAAGACTTCTAACTAAACATTTTTTCTTCTCTCTTTTTTTTTCTTTTTTTTAGCAGATGGTCGAGAAGCTTTCATGACATGGGCGAACTCACCTACAAACCTTCACATTGGATGGCTTTAACCGTGCGGAATTTGTGTGGGGGCAAACTCACCATTCTGTGTATTTTTAAGTGTTGGTGTGTGTTTGAGTTCCAAGTTTGATCAGAGTGCATCTCTTCGGTCCTCCTACGGGATTTCTACAACTACGCTAAGGAGCAAGGAGGGTCATACTCTGTAAGAAGTCGGGGAGGGTCATACTGTGTACGTTCTATGGATCGGGGAGCTCTTCCCCTTCTGTATTTACTAGTCTATATCCATTACCCGAATATGCTTCTTTAATTACATAAGGGCCTTCCCAATTGGGTCGTAATTTACCTTTGGGATGCGGAAGCTGGGATGGAGTGATGCGCTTTAGCACGAAATCACCAACTTTGAACTTTCTTTCTTTGACATGTTTGTCGAAGGCTCTAGCGATTCACTTCCGGTATACTTGTGCATGCTCTGCTGCTTTCATTCTTTTCTCGTCAAGTAGGTTTAGCTGAAGTAGAAATGCTTCTCTCCTCTGGTCTTCTGTCATATCTTCGTTTAGCTGGACGCGCAGTGATGGATGAAGGACTTGGAGGGGAAGGATTGCTTCCATTCCGTAGGTCAAATAGTATGGGGTTTCTCCCATAGGAGTTTTTATAGAAGTTTGGTACACCCACAATGCTTTGACCAAATGGTCTGGCCAGTTACTATCTTTGGGGGTAATATGGGGTTGAACGATGCGGATCTATGTCATATTTTGTGCACAACTCGTTTATTTGTTGGGATATGAATTGTGGACCATTGTCTGTTATGAATACCTTGGGGATGCCAAGTCAAGCTATTATGTTCTTTTTAATGAATTTGACTACGGAGATAGCTTTAATGTTGACATATGCCTTAGTTGTTGTTGTTAATATGAATGCTTCGGGCAGTTCCTAAATCTCCTAATGTGGTCAACCAAGCTAACCTCTTTAGTACCCACTAATTTAGAAACATCCAATCATCATTAATAATCGTGGTTCATAGGGCAGTCCCGGTTTTGAAGTAATAGGTAAAATTTGCAACCGATCTCACTAATTCTACTCGTGACCTTTTCTAGTCACGATTGTTCTACTAGAGGGATTTTCCACCGCTTTGGCTCGCCTATGCCTTTTATGATGATCAGAAAATTGTGTTTTTATATTGTTTATACTTCTTTTTTTGGTTTATGATTTTTTTATTTTTTTGGGTTTTTTATTTTTTATTTTTATTTTTATTTTTTGCATAATCCTACGTAGTAACTAATTCATTCGGGCTTGCTTGAATTTGCAACCCTTCATTGGCATGAAGCCTAGGGTTGGCCTAGCATGATTGTTATTTTCCATTGTGTGTGCTAGTGATGTGTTGCGCACTTTGAATATTTTGACTATTTGAGAACGTGCACGTTTACGACCTCTTGACCTACGTGTTTTTATTAGTGAATATTTGGTCTGGGTCTTATCATTTTGCTCTCTTCGGAAACGAGAGCGTTGAAACATTTTCGACCTCCGCCATTTGGGCTTTGGTCTGATGACAACATATCTCACTTGTATTTTATTAGGGTGTCTTCTTTGAAACCTGTGATTTGTTATTTGTAGTTCAGGTCCTAAAATGATGCATTTAGTCCTTAAGTTTTTATTTTGGTTCATCCAGAAACGAGACCGTTGAAATATTTTAGACCTCCGCCATTTGGGCCTTGGTCTCATATTAAAGAGTTTCATATGTGTCTTATTATGTTGATTTCTTTGAGAACGTAGATATGACTTCGCTCGTTGATGCATTAAGATAAGGCTCTTATATTGGAGACCTTTAGTTTGTTCTTGCCGAAAACGAGAGCGTTGAAATGTTTTGGACCTCCGCCATTTGGGCCTTGGTCTCAAAGAGTTTGAACAATTAGGAGATTTGTGATCTTTGAATGATGATTCCCTATTTTTACTTGATGATCTCCGGTCTTTTGTTTTCCTAATTGTTCGACCCTCATCTTTTGTGTGAACCGTATGATTTTTCCTTTTTCTTTGGGCTCTAGGTTTTGTTGTAGTGCGTCTAGCTTCCTTAAACGTAGTTCGTCCATGTTTTGGAAGGTGTGCTCTAAATTTCCTTTGTAACCTAGGAGACTTACATCATGAAAGTCTTTGAGCAAGGGTGTAATCTTGAAGTTTTGGTTGTGTCACTACTAGATGGTCATGTGGGATAGGAATTTCTTCAGTCGTGTGGATTTTTACATTGTTCTTTGGGACTATCGGAATCTTAGGTGACACGTTTGGGTTAACACCTGAAAGTTCTTCTACAATCAAATCTCCGAAAGTCTTTCCTAGAGCTTTGGGAGTGGTCTCAATTCTTTCATGGAAACTAATTGGACCAAACTCTATTTGGCTTTCTAATTCGGGAACGATCTCTGTTGTTGTGTTTGGATTTTGCTCTTTATGGGCAGGGTATCATTCTAGGTGAAGGATCGGAGTTGGATCAACTCTTGGTAGTTGTCTCTTCTCAAAGTATTCTATGTGATCTTGGCTCATGATTATTGGATTGGTCAAGGGCGGGCATGGTAAACCTTTTTTGAATACTCTGAAGTCTTAGTCTCGCGTTTAGATGGGCCTTAATGAGGGCTAGAACACAGTTAGGCTCTATCTTATTGTGGAAGTTATGTTTTCCCTCTAAGGTTGGTTTAATTATATCGTTATCCTTTGATCTTCTAATAGGGTTTGACCTATGAGGCTCACTAGTCAAGACATCATTTGATTGTGGTTCCTCCTCTAGGGTCTTTTCTACTGAGTGGTTAGGGTCTAATTGAGGGCTTCCTTGTTGGATTTCAATGATAGGCTTAACAGTCTCTTGGTGTTGATTCTTAGGCGGTGCTTTGATTTCTATGATAGATTCAGATGGCTTTATTCGTTCTAATGGCGCGCTCAACCTAATTGGCATCTTTCTAACCTCGGATTTGAGTTTCTCTATGTCCTCTTGTAATTCGTTAAACATGTTTGTATCTAGAAACTCAAATCCAGACTCTTTGTCAACCTTTCTTGGTTCAGCTGGTGTTGGAATGGGGTCAAGATGAATTGGTTTGGGTCTAGGAAAGTCTTGTTCATCATTTGGTTGCATGTTTATTTGTCTTTGGATCATGATTTGGGTTTTGCATGATGGTCTGGGATTCAAGTTCTTTCGTTTGTAACGTGGTCTATGTCTTTTAGTAGTATTCGTCTTAGATTGAGATTCTGGATCTTGTATGATTTTGTTCGTGTGGGTTTGGCATTTTATTTTAAATGAAGATGGTTTGACCAGTCTATGAGTTCCCACACTTGATTCTAAGTCATTCGATTCAAACCTGACTGGTTCATCTGTTTCAAATCTTATGACATCAAAATCTTTAGTTAATTCATCCACTCGTTCCATTTGAAGGTCAAGTATCTTCATTGTCGTCATGAATTCAGATTCTTCGTGTGGATCATTAGGTTGTACTGTCTTGTGTGTCTTCGAATGAATCATTATGTCTTTTTTTTGTTGTGTTGAATGATCTTCATTTGGTTGTGTTTGGGGTAACATTTGTGGTGTTGGTATTTTTGATTGGATGATTGATCTAGTTCGTTCATTTGATGCGTAGTGATCTGGGTTTTATCATCCCAAGGTGTTTCATGTTGTTCGTAATCTTCATTAAGCATATCATAAAATTCCTTAGGAGGCATGTCATTAAAGATGGGAACGTAGATCGCATCGGAAGATTCGGAAGTTTGGTCATTTGGTGGATAATAGGTTACTTCAGGGGCTAAATTTGTCAAACATGGAGGATCATAGGTCCAATTCTTGAGAACATGATCGATTGGGGAATTAATTATGGGATATGGCGTGTCTATGGTTTCTTCGTTTTCGAGTTGATGGAAGGGAGAAAAATATGTTCTAAGAATTCGTATCCCCTCTTCGACCTCGTAGCCTTTCCATAATGTTGGGATCTTGATTTCTTCGGTCATAAGTCTTCTTAGAGTTTCTGAGATTAATCCAAGTTCCCATTGTAGGTATTCACCACCTATAAATTGTTCTTCTAGGGGCTTCCCTGTGTTTCCATATGGGTCATTTTTCGAAGTGATGCTCTTAAACCGGTCTAGGTCTGGCAACTCTAGCTCACTTATGTTCACCATTCTAGCAAACTCTTCCTGGATCTGTTTTTGAGATATTTTTGTTTTGCGTGGTAAAAATGGATTTTGGGCTTTAGCGTTTGTGGGTGAGTTTCTATCTTGGTTTTGATTGGATGTCTGACTAAGCTGGTCGGTCGGAACGTGAGTGGATTGTTGATATATGATCATTGAAGATTGGGTTGGTGGATGGATTGAGTTGGATAGCATGGTTGGGCGTGGTTGGAATTGGTCAGTGATCATGGCAGGTAGTGTTGTTTGGTTGAATGGTGAGGGTTGGGTGGGATGATGGCTTTCATTGGATGGTGCGGATTGGGATGGTTGATAGGTTAGATCAGGATGCACGGTTATGGAAGGTTGGATAGGTTGATTATGTTGGACGGTTTGGATTGGTGAAGGACTTTGATTGGATGGGATGGTTGGGATGGATTGGTAGGTTTGATTGGATCGGATGGTTTGGATTGGTGAGTGAGTTTGATCGGGTGCGATGGTTGGGATGGATTGGTTGGTTTGATTAGACGAAGGAGTTTGATTGGATGGCATGGTTTGAAAGGACTGGTAGTCTTGATCAGGATGGATTAGGATTTGGTTCGTCGTTATATACTGTGTATTTTGGATGTAGATTCACTGATTATTAAGGTTTAAATTTTGATTTATGTCATGATTAATGTTTTGATTGTTTAAATTTGTGTGCATTGTGTTTTGATTTGATTGAGTGTAATATTGTCGGGTTGGTTGGGAAGTAGTTTGATATGATTGGGGATTATGGATTGGGCCATGGTTTGGCCTCGTGTTTTCGTAAGAGGTGTGATTGTTTAAGTCTTCATTTACGTAAAAGTGTCGTCTAGATCTAAGGGAAGAAGCTTGAGTTGTTATAGTTTGGTTGGAAATGTATCGATAATTTTGTGTTTCGTTGAGGTAGTGTTGGTTTAAATTCGTGTATGAGTTTAAGTTCTGAGAATCTTGAGTCATGTGGTTTGTGTAAGATTGGTAATTTGAGTCGAGCATGAATGATGTTTGGGATGCAATTGTTCGATGTGGATTTTGATAGGCAATCTTATATTTGATTACCAAAGAAATTATTAAACAATGTCATGTAACACCAAGAGAATTTTTTGGTTCAAAATAGAAGGGAGGGAAGAGGAGAGAAAGTTTTTTTTTTTTTTGGAGTTTTTATTTTATTTTATTTTAGTGATGAAAGGGGAAAGTTTTAATGATGGTTTTTTATTTTGTTATAATTAGGGAAGGCTTCAGTAGGCGGTATCAGACCTTAGGTTTAGATTTTCGGACTACACTCATAATAACCCTAAACTGAATGGGACACGAACATTTGATCATTGACCGAATGTTCGTGTCCTAGAATAAAACTCCAGAAAGACCCAAATAAGTGACAAGAAAACAAAAGAGGTCCCATCCAGATCGCCAGGCTGTCGGATGTGAATTTTGATCCCCCCCCGAGGAGGGAAATCGCCATTCATCTATATGTGCTATTTAAATTTTACATCGAAAATGAGGATTCCGACCACCCTCAAAATCGACGGATCATGATTGCCAGCTACGGTAACAGCTGTAACACCGTTCTTCGACGAAACCCGAAGAAGAATGGGAGAAAATAAATGGATGGGTTCTTCCTCTCGTCTAATGTGTTGCCGACAACACATGACGGTTTTCCTGTCACATTAATTTGGGTCTCTTTAATATAGGGTCAATTCAGGGTAATGAGTAAAAGTCCAAATAAGGGTTAATCCTCACATAGCAAAATCACAGTGCATCCAAGTAAAACAAAATAATTAAAATAAGAAAAATAAAAGGGGGGAGGTGCCAAATATTTAAGAAGAGGATCGGCCCCGTTCCCGGGTACCCCCTTCTAATCTCTTGGCAAAATAGGGTTTAAAGGCTGACTTTTTAAATCAAAATGATGATGCAAATGGGACTTTGACTTGTGATTTCTGTGTTTTTCGTGTGCAATACACGAGTGATAAAAAGTGAAAAGCCGATGGGCTGTAATTGATTGGAGGCGGCCGATGGGCCGGTGTTTGTTTTAGAGTGGCCGATGGGCCGAAATTGATTTGGAGGGTGGCCGATGGGCCGAAATAAAAATATGCAAAGTGTGTGAAATCACTCATCTCATCTTATTATTCTCATTTATTCAAGGGAATTTTACAAGAAAAGTGTTTCAGTACATGTATTCCCCGGTTTTAACCACAAATACACATAAACAACGGAATCAGTGTTCGTATATCATTTTTGGACACTTTTACCCCCACATGTATCCAACGACATCGACATCTTTATGACTCATTCCCGCCAACCGTTCCCGTATATTACTCTCTTTCTCCAGCTCCCGCTCTGCATGTGTTCTCCCCTTCATCCTCTCACCTCGCTCTGGCCTGCTGTTGCTTTCCCTCTGTTCACTGCTCTCTCTTGCCCTCTTCTTCTCCGGCCTCGCCCTTCCCCGTCAGACATATACAATCAACGGCCAGGATTCAAAGGGCAGCAACATCATATGAATAAAAGGAGTGCCCAGACGATGCATTGCTGATGATCGTTTAAGCTTGTCAACTTGTACGCTCAGGTTATGTAATCAATCTTTTGTATGCCATCTGTTATTTTATCCAGCACCCAATCTTTATCTCTTCCCATTCGGCTGTCTAGTGGTGGAGAAAAATATAAGTGGCTGCAATGAAAAAGACACCGAATGTCCAGTAGATGCATGCACAGAAAGCTAGTCTAAGTGGGTTCCTTCTCTGTTTTTTTTTCCTCTAGTGTTTGCAGCCAGCGATGCTGTATCGTCGCCGGAGTTGATGGAAAATCTTCTATATGAAAGAGGGTTTCTCTAGACAATAAAGGTGAGAACCTGCAAAACATATCCATTGTGGGTTTCTCAACAAATCTAGACTGCTGAGTTCTGTCAGTTCTCTCTCTTGTTCTTGTTGCTCACAAAGTGTTTGAACAAATGTGTTATTGAGTTCTGTCAGTTATTTCTATCTTGTTCTTGTTCATTGCGAGTTGGGTTTTCAGCTGAAATCTGTGGGTGAGAATTATCTTGTTTTATGGCCATTCTTATTAGAACTTTACCCGCATTGAATGTTTCAGTCGTTTATATTAAATGAAAAGCTTGATAACTGTATTGTGCAAAACTATAGTCTGCACGCCCATATGGCTTTTTAGGATGTTTCATTAACGGTGCCGAGCCTTCCACATTGCAAGGGAAAAAAACTCTATAGATTTAGTCTTGCAATCTTGATGCCTGAAATGTCAAACAGAATCTGCCAAGTGTTGATTCAACCTGTATACATGGTACCCATTTTAGCATAAGTCTCAGTTAAGTAATTTGTTGTTTGGTTTCTTGCCCTGCATATTAGTTGTTTGCGTGATTTTGTGTTCTTTCTCTGTCACGGGCTTTAATCGAATTCGAAATACCCAATAGAAATATAGTCGTTCCCTGTTTATTTATGTCTCATTGCCCTGTTATTGACATCTCAATTGTAGGCCCTCAATACGTTGGGTGTTTTGAAAACATCGGTGGTTAATATGCTAAAACCAGATGCCAAACTACTTAGCTTAGGTCAGTTTTGGGTTGCATTCAACTATGGGCTCATTACGCCATGCCGATCATCAAGTTTGGTTAACCTTGGTGTAGCACTTGTCACACAGTAGTACAACCCGAAATGTCATTTGGAATGTCTCCCACTTATAATATCGACTATACATATTCAGTCATGAAAATCGACGTCCCACTAAAAAAATTTCTTGGTTGATTTACCTATTTGGATATGGGCCTCGATTTGGACATCTTAACAGTTTATTTGGGAATATCAATTTCCCATGTTTAGTTTGTTTAATACGTGTGTATTGGTTCTGGAATGCATCCCTGCCTTTTTATGCGATAATAATTTCGTCCTAATGTTATATACTAACTTTCTCTGCACCGCTGATTGATATTAATTTTAGATTGCAATGCTTTTCATTATTTTGAAACTGTAAAGATATGGTTGGTATTTGAAACCATATTCCATACTAGTTTGTTGTTTTTTGTTAGGCTCCTTCTTGGAATGAGACTATGTATGAGAACGAGTAATTAAGATCCGAATAGGAATGTTTAAGTCAGACGAGTATATCATGATTGCTTTGTTAAGCTGTTAAAATGTTAGTGAATTCCTATGTGGTTCCATCGTAGCTTACTTGACAGATGCAACAACAACCATAAGAAACTTCATTGAAGTGGGCTATGGATTTTAGCCTTGTGGTCTACTATATAAGCTATCGTCTCATCGATAAAATTAAGATAGATCTAGATAATGGAACCAAATCCAATTCTTATAGAATTTTACATCCTTTAAAGTTTGGATACGAAGAGTTTGACAGATGCCGATTTCTATCTTCAATGGATGGGAAGGGGTAAGAGGCCGTCAATTGTATCGATCGATCGAGCTTTAGAGATTTGATTGGTGAGCAAACAATGTCTAAGTCCGAACAACCACCCCCCCCCCCCCCCCCACCCAAAAGAAAAAAAAAACACTCGTCTATATCAATTATTGGTTCCTCCCCTAATCTAGTGATATTCGTTTTTTATCAGCGAGTTACTATTGGCACCTATTGCCTAGTTAGTAATATTAGATTTCATGGTTTTGGGGTAACATGGTCGTTACAAAAAGACGTCAAGAGTGCAGGATCAAACGAAAAAGAACAAAATAGCAATAAATAATGATCGATGATCCGATTGTCAGGCTAAATGAAGCTGAAATGGAAACCTGTGTGAAGTTTGTCATTCTTTCCCATTGTTTATTCGGCTGATTCTACATTTATGGGCGCTTTCTTCCATGGTGCATAGAATTGGTGCAGAACTTATAAATTACTGAAACAATATCGTCATTAGAAATTACCCGAAATAAAGTAAATTGACTTAAATCGTGCTTCCCCCTCATATTTTATGCATCTCAATATAAAGCACCAGCATCTTTCCTTTTATAGACACCAAAAATGGATGATATAGATAGAAATTATGGTTACGATATCATTATCAAATAATAATTTCCTTTGCAATTCTACATAGTTATATAAGATCTGACATGGAAATTAAGCTATTGGGGGGTCTTGTTTGTGAATTAGATACTGTTTTTTGTTTTTTTGGGTGATGAACTGACGAGTAGGGTATGTAAAAATTGGAAAAAGGACGTTTGGCATTTTGTTATATGCTTATGAAATGATGAAAGATGCATCTAACAAGATATATAGTACACTTAATGATGGGGATAAGAAATATAAAGTCCCTATGTTTGATTTTCATGAATGTGTGGACGGCTTAACCGTAGCATGCCTACTACCTATGGATAGCCTTGGTGATGGGACTACTCTGGTAGTAGTCTAGTGAGGAAGAGCAGCTACCAAGATGTTGCTATATAACCTGAAAATGAGCTGGTATGCCTTGGCATAGACTCATGCTGACTCTTTTTGATGTTTTCATTCAACCGGGTTGTAGTGTAGTTTCTGTTTGTTTTGCTGCTTCATTCTGCCTTTCATAAGATTGTGTTATGTTGTGGATTATTGTGGATTATTCATTTCTGTTTTGGGTCTTAATTCCCTTTCCGTTTAAATTATATATTTTTTCTTTGGGTATTGCACCAAATAATTGTCATTAAACTTTTATGAGACAGATTTAACTACAGATGCACCAAAACACCCATTCCGGTGTTCGTATACAGAATCCGCACGCCTCCTCCCATCCCTGTTCGAACGGTCAGCGTTCTTGTCTCTATCACCCACCCTTGAATCCACCGAAACACCCATTCCGATGTTTGTATTCGGAATTCACACCCCTCCTCCCATCCCTGTTCGAACGATTAGCGTTCTTGTCTCTATCACCCACCCTTGAATCCACCGTCGTCATATTCCATCAAGATGTTCATCTCCCGTGTGCTTCTCTCTTTTCCTCTCTATATGCTTTCTTCCCTCACTCCTCTCTCCTGCCCTCTCCCTCTCTGCGTGCCTTATCCCCTCCCTCCTCTCTCATTTCGTCTCGCCCGCCCTGCACGACATGATTCGAGTCTGCTCTCTGTTTCCCTCTTCCTCTCCTTCTTCACCCAATCATTCAGTTCGGATCTATCATCTCTCACCGGCTACCTTCGATGCTCCCTCGTCATGCATCCTTTAAACAAAAATGGCCCCTACAATTTGCGTGGTTCCTCTTTCCAACTCAGGTGATAAATTGCTCAACCTATCTGTTTTTGCTTTATCAATAGCATGGTAGTGCCCTTGATTGCCTTTTGTGGTTTTAAGTCTAATTTGGATTTCTAACGAGCGATGTATGGCCTTTTGATCACCCAGAGCTATATCTTCTGGATGCGGGCCTCGATCTCGTCATACATACAGTTTCTGGTATGCATCAATTTTCCGATGTTCTGTTTCTTTAATATGATTGCACCTGGTTTGGATTATCTCCTTGCCTTTCTATGCGATTATAAGTTATCCTTAATATAAGCTAAATAATGTAATAACATTATGCCAGGCATTGCTGTTCATTATTTTGAAACTTATAAACATATGAAAGGCAGTAGTAACCGATTTTTATGCGTGGTTATGCTCTTTCTTTGGATGATGTTATGTATGAGAATATGTATTCACGATTTTGAATGGAATGTTTTGAGATAGATGATTATAGTCTGTATGTTTTGGTTAGTTAAAATGATAGTGAATCTCTGCAATCTCGTTGAGATTGATTGATTTATTTCATTACTTACTGGTTTAATTTCACTATTTACACGACATGCGCATCAATGAACATGGGAGATTTTCAAATGGGTTGTGGACTTCGTCTTTGTGGTTTAATAAATATTTCCTAGTCCAACAGAGAATGGAGCTGTAGATACCCAGGTCCAAAATCAACTAGTTGGATATTTGTATATCCTTCATTTCTGTAAAGGAATTCTGTGTATATGCATAATGACTCATTGAATGAATGACAATGGGAATGAAAATGATGGTACTATGGATCGACCCTCCCAATATTAGTGAATCCGTGAGTCCTTCTCACTATTTAGGGATCTCAAATTTACCAGCCATTGCTATTACGTTGTTGGACACCAATTTATTATAAAGAAAATAAACAGCATTGTAGCGAATTCGTTTTCGCTAATAAATTTTATTTCCATAGAAATTACCAAAATTGTATGAAACGGTGATTCCTTCACATAGCTGATCCACCTCATTTTGGAGTCCCTCCTCTTTTGTTGTAGGCCACCGAAGATATACTTATAACCAAATTTTCATGAGAAACAATATTCGTTATCGGTAAATTCTCAATAACACAAATCGAGTGAGTCTATGAGTCCTTCACACTAACTATGTTTCTCAAATTATAGCCATCTCTATTACGTTGTCAGGCACCCAATTGATATAAATAAATTCGAAAGTACTGTATCGGTTTCGTTACCATAAAGGAAATTCGTATGGATGGAAATTACCTACCCAATTGAAATCAAACGGTGATTCCTTCACATAGTTGATCCACCTCATTATGGATTCCAGCCTCTTCTGTTTTGGAATACCAAAGATAGAAGTAGAACCAAAAACATTCAGTGTCAAAAAAATTGCCAATCGGTAAATTCTCAATAATCCAAATAAAGTGTTTCCGTGTGTCCTCCTCACTGTCTACGCATCTCATATTAAAGCCAAGTCAATATTACGTTATTGGACACCAAATAGATATAAAGAAATTAAAAAGTATTGTAACGATTTCGTTATAAAATTTTTTTTTTTGTTAGAGATGGAATTACCTACCCAAGTTATATGAAATGGTGCTTCCTTCACATAGCTGATCCACCTCATTAAGGGGCCCCTCCTCCTCACTTCTAGGATGCCAAACAAAGAAGTAGAACCAAAAATGGATGTCAACAAAATTCATTATCCATTTGATTCTCAATAATCGAACTCAAGTGAGTCCGTGAGTCCTTCTCACTATCTACGTATCTTAGCTCACAACAAGCAATATTACGTTGTCGGACACCAACTTGCAACGATAAAGAAATTTGAAAACTATTGTAGCGATTTCATTATCATACAAACAACACAACTCTAGGGAAATTACCTACCCAAATTGCATGAATGGTGATTCCTTCACCCAAAAGTCTGCTTGGCCCGATTTTGGGGACCGGGTCCGGGCCCGGTCCCCAAAATCGGGCCATGTAGCATGTCCCTTCCTTCACATAGCTGAACCACCTCATTATGGAGTCCCTCTTCGTGCTGCTGTACCAAAGTGATGCCCCTTTTTTCCAATTCTGGGGATCTCAATACAAATTATCCATCATACTGATTGGTTGTACCCCAATTTTGGATGGTGTACAATTAAATTATGATAACGATATCGTTATGAAAGTTAGCTTTCCAATACATTTAACCCTCCGTCTCGTGAATATTTGATTGCGTAAAATGCCAATTTTTGCAATGATATATATGTTGTTGAGATACGAGCTCTATCGCGCAATAGCAACAATGAATCCTCGTATATGCCCACGTTAGCACTGTTTTTCAATTTAGACATATTCAATATCAATCAGTAAATGTTAGTTTTTATTGTTTTGCTCTTTTCTTCCTTTTAAAATTAACGGATTAGTACTCTTTTGTTTCATCTTCTGGTGCACCTATGCGTGATTCCACATTGCGGTGGCAACTTTGATTGAGTTTTGTTGATGCGCAATTTAATTTACCCAATTCATTTTGCACAATCATGGTTGGAACACACCTTTCCAATGTGTCTGCCATGAGAGAATTTAATAGCTAGCCGTTTCAGATTCAAGACCATGTGCCAGCGGCAGGATGTCTGATGGTGGTTTGCTTGTCATATTCCATTCCGGTGGACAATTAGTATGGGATAATGGAAGTCCTGTTTATAATGGAGGTAGCCCCAAGATGGCTTTCCTGAAACGGTCCCTATCATTTTCCCAATTGGTCCAAAAAATATGTGACATCTCCATTAAGAACATGCTTGGACACATCCCTGATATTCAATACCTTCATCAAAATGGTAAAGTATGCACTCTGGCTGCCATAAAAAACGATGACGATGTCGAGGTGATGTTAAGAGCATCTGCGGGTGATGGCAGTGCAGTTTACCTGTATATCCAGCCAAGCTCGGACCATGGAAACGATCATCAATGGAGTGAACAAAGGTATGGTATGATAAAACTTGTTGTTTTCAACAATAACATTTGTATTGAGCATCTTGAGTTTTTTCTCGATGTAGGTTGGGATACAACAAAGCTGTTCAGCAGATTAGTCCGCCATCATTTCTTGGAAAAAGGTCGTTGCTAAGTAGGGAAATATTCAATCTATCCTAAAATACTCGCTAGTTACATGATAATTCGTCCATTTCATTCTTTTGTCATGTAGGGATGCACCCGGACAGGCCCTTCCCCGTCAAGAATCTGACAGGAGCATTCATTTGGTCGAGCATGCGAATTGGGATAACACACTACCCTCTCCTAAGTATGTCATTTCATACTTCATACTGCTTATTGATACATGATTCTCTAAGTTTCCATATTTTCTGCCTCCACTTGTTGATATGGAAAAATTCCTCATTATATGCAATATTTAGTGTTATGCAATGTTTGTGATGATGAAGCTCATTATTCATGCAGGGTTAACCCAACGAAGAAATTGTCATGCTTGGAATCAAATACTAGGTCGGCCGTAAAAGATTCTAATCTGCAGCAGTCATATCCATCTGTTGACCTCGGATCCAATTTTGAATTGCCCTTTACACAAGGATGCTACACATGCAGAGGGGAAGAAAATCCATCGGCAGATATCGATGCAGGTCCGGAAATATGCAGTGACAAACAGGAGAATCTACTAGTGGTTGAAGAAGATCGATTCGTAGGGGAGGGATCTCCAGCTGCACATCATCAGCAGGGTGTTAGGATTAACCATGACAATCAAGAGGAGGGTTTGCAAATGGACACATACAGTTGCATGGAGGGAGGCTACACTGTAGGAGTCGAGGAAAGTCCCCATGCAGACAGGATTGGGGAGTTGGGGATTGACGTTGACACTCTTGAATTTCTGCGCGTGGCCACAGACATTTGCATAGAAGGTCATGCAGCCTTCAGCCAAGGGTTCTCCACTCATAATGAAGAGACACTGGAGAACATACAGACTCGAGCCCCAGACAATACTATCCGAGACACAACATCAAACGCCTCAGAAGCTGGTAGAGTACCGTCAGACCGAAGTGTAGGCACATTGTTCAGTGGGAACCAGAACTGACCACTGCGGGTAAAATCGCAGACACCATGCTTGCGGCTGAAGATTTGATGTCCACGCCACCTCATGAAGATACGCCACACGCCATGGGGAACGGCAGGGTGTTTAGTAACCGTGATGCATTCAAAAGCACATTGACCAAGTTTGCAATGTATACAAACTTCTGTTTGAAACCGCTAAGGACCAACAGATTTGAGGCGATGGCAAGGTGTAACCATCCTACATGTCCTTGGCGCATCCATGCGTCTATTGTGGAAGCTGGGCCCCAGTTTCAAGTTAGGACCTACAACCCTGATTATAATTGTTCAGGACCAATGAACAAAGTACAATATCCTCAGGCCACTTCAGGTTTGATTGCGGATTGGATCAAAGAAAGACTTAGAGTACACCAAGACTACAGGCCAAAGGAAATCATGTCGGACTTTCACCGTGAATTTGGCGTACATATATCATACAGGAAGGCACATCTTGCGAAGGAAATTGCTATGAAACACATTCGCGGATCATTCGAGGATTCATACAAGATCCTATCTGATTACCGTTTGGAGCTGAAACGCACAAACCCGGGCACAGTGGACAATTTGTGGACAGAAGATGATCACTCCTTCCAAAGATACTATGTTTGTTTTGGTGCATGTGCTCGATCTTTCAAATCATCAATTAGGCCACTAATCGCCTTAGATGGTACACACCTTCGGGGTAAATACCCGGGAGCATTACTCATTGCGGTCTGTCAGGATGGTGACCATGGGTTTTTTCCGCTAGCTTTTGCTATTGTGGAATCCGAGTGCTATGCGACTTGGTCATGGTTTCTAGCATGTCTGGATGAAACACTAGAACATGTTCGTGATCTTACTGTAGTTTCCGATCGAATGAAGGGGCTAACCTCCGCATTGATAGACGTACTTCCAACCGCAAAACATTGTTACTGCTGCCGTCACATTTCGCAAAATATCCAAGAGAAATTCAAACACGATGGAATCGTAATGAAGTTTTGGTGCGCCGCACGTTCAACTCGTGTATGTGAGTATGACAACTATATGGCAGAAATCAGATCAATTGATGTGGGGGCCCATGATTACATTAACGCGATCGGCCGCCAGCATTGGGCAAACGCATTCATCGAGGGACAACGTTACGACATGCTAACCACGAATATTGCAGAAAGCACAAATAATTTGTTGAAGGATATTAGGGAGCTACCCATCACACAGTAGATAGAGTCGATACGGGCTAAGCTGATGGATTTTTATCAGAACCGGCGTGAAAAGTCACTGAACATGAAGACAAGATTCACTCCATATGTAGATAAGATCATTACCCGCTAGGTGGAAGCCTCACGGAGACTCCAGTGTTGGCAAGCGGGGGAATACGAGTTTCAAGTGGTGTCGCCGGAGTACACTGATGTTGTACGTCTCGATAAAAGGTCATGCACTTGCCGCAAATGGGACCTCCTAGGCATTCCTTGTTCGCACGGCCTCTGTGCTATTAATCTCAAGCGATACGATCCGTATGACTTCTGTGCGCACTGGTTTTCCAGTGACTGTTATTGCGCAACTTATAATGATGTCATCCATGCCATGCGCGATGGAAAGCAGTGGGATCCTAGAAGTGACACAATTGTGTTACCACCGATGGCTCGCAGACAGCCTGGAAGGCCGAAAAAATGTCGGATACGAACTGAGGATAGGATGAGGAGACAGGTTATATGCTCACATTGTAAGAAGCGTGGTCATAATAGACAGACCTGTAGAGAGCCACCTATAAGGGGATGAATCAATCTTCTCTCAATTTTTTGATATGATATATCTACCAAGTGTATACATGTATTTACAAGTAGTCTGGCCTAGTGTAAACGATTGTATATATCGATGTATAGCTCCAAACCAGTATCCTATTTTGTATATGTTAATCTGTAAATTTTGAATGTATACTGGACCCATCCATATGGGTCGTTTGTTATATATGTGAATCAATGAATACCATCGTCTCTGCCCGTTTTGTTTCAAGTCTGTTCATTTCATCCACTTATTTAAATTTTATTGTCTTCCCTTTTATTTTTGTTGTGTTTTTTTTTTAATTTGTTTTCGTTCTTGACAGACACTCTGATGTTTGTTACTACATATATATTCTCTTCTTTAGAGTACATGTATGGGTTCTTATGATCAAATCTGATATTGGTTTTGAAACACGTCTACAAACCGGTGCGAAATTTGAGTAGTCCAACGTGATATGTTCTGCATCGATCTCCCATGTAAGTCAATGTTGGAAATATTGCTTTAAGTGTAAAGAGTCATCCCAACCAGCAATCCCAGCTTGAAACTTGATAAGCGGATTGTGAACTGACAGCGAGAGTGAAGATAATATAGCAAATATGGGGCAACTGATAGATGCTCCAAGCTAGCTTCACACTGCCAGCAGCCTTTCGATTACATTCTGCCCCCTGTAATATTTCAAGTAGGAAGATTCATAATCTAACTGGTAATATGAAAGCAACATATGTCGATTTTATCTTATTACCATATTATTCGTGAAAAACTATTTTTCGGTCTCTAGACATGAAAATTTGGAATTACCTACGGGCTGTAACTTATACTAAAACATGGTTTAGTTGCATGGATTGCAAATATCTAATGACGATCATACAAATGGCATCAGCAGATTGTGATGTGAATACACTGGACTTGGACGGAAACTAAAGGTCATTAGATGTTACTCATTGATGCTACCTTGCCATCCTCCTAACTCAAAATTGACCAACTCGCTTGACCTTTCAAGATTGCCATTCCGGTCATCTCATTCCATACGATGCCATTTCAGTGGATTGGTCAATCTTCTGTAGCAATGACTCCAAATTTGCTGGTGTTTTGATAGGGTTGATGTGAGTGAAGGCCCATTTTGATTCGGATGATTCAATCAGAACTTTCGTTCATATTCATCAGGATTGCATGCAAATAGGTATCCTTTATCCTATTTTTATTTTTTTTAATTTTTTTAAGGTTGGCACGAGGCAGCTTCAGACGGACGAGTCATCATAATTTACATTAACATTAAAACGGTCGCCCAAAGATAAAATTTTCAAATGATTGACTAATAAACAGCTGTATAAAACATTAAATTGAGGTTGTTCCGCTAAAGCGTGAAACATTACATTGATGGAAAATTGACAAAAGAAGAACAATCAAACTGGCACATGACTCCATGTGAGATTGCATCCAAGTTCAGATGCATGAAAATGATGTCATTAAAGGTAACTGATGACGGTCAGTTTTCAATTTGACTTTAAGCCTTTCGGCGGCACTTTGAGGCCCCACCCACAGCAGAGAATGGTCAATCAGTCACGGTGCAAACGATCGAGGAGTGTGGCAAAACTCTGACGCATCTCGGCGAAACCTTCATTCACCTGCATTTCTAAACGCGTGAGCCGCTGGTTCAATGCATGAATCATCCCCTCATCTACGTGTTCATCTCCTGATAGTCCTGCATCCGAATCTCCAGCTACGGACTGGCCTATCCCTGGTTGATCAGCTCCAGATGGTCCAGCTAGATCTCCCTCATCATCGCCATCCAACTCAACAGTCGGAATGTGTGACCTGGACTTATCAAGGGTGGATCGATCAATCTTCTGCTTTGGAATTATAATGTCTTCATTTGATTCGGGCAGCTGACCCATGTCCTGAAGTATCTTTGATACGATCCCGGGGAATGGAAGAGCAGTATTATGAGGTGCAGTCTGTACCTTTGCCATTCCACGAAACACCGCGAGAGGAATGTCAACTTTCCTTTGAGTCCCGATGCAGTATAAGAGATACCCATCCTACTTTGTGACTTTTTTGCTGACTTTGGGGCTGACATTGTGACGGATGAAGATATTGAGCAAGCGATAATCTTCGCTAAGCTTGTTCTGTGATATGTCACCGCCAATCCATGCGATAGGCCTGCCGGTGATTTTTTTGGCTACCGTATTGTAATTAATCCGACGGTTGCCCTCAATCGGGAAGTGTGCGCCTTCGACGCGAGGAATTTCTAGCACCTGACTTAGGAGATCAGGTGTTATCTCGATATCCTGTCCTCGAACAAATGTCTTGAACGATGTGTTTGACAGTTCATGCATGTTAGAGTAGAACTCTCTAACCCAATTGACCACTATCTGGTAGCCAATGTCATACAATGTCCACCATTCTCTCTCACGCATCCACTCAGCAAAATCGAGGTCGTCCAGTTCATTGTACATGACAATTCTTTCCGGCACAAGTGAACGATGTTGGAACTTGTGCATGTAGGCAATCTGTCCATCCTCACTCAGGAACCGAGACTGATCGTAGGAAGGCCGGGGGTAAGTTCTTTTCTTTTTTGGAGCCATACGAAGTTGCAGAACCTGCAACAAGATAGGTTTTAGAACTGGCACAAGAAGATTAATAAATGACAAAGAGAATCCAACAATAGTGAGAGAGCAAAAGTAAGTTTCGGAGTGTATATGGAAAAACTTGAACAGTACTGAACGTGGAAGCAGTATGAAAAAAACTAAAGTAAAAAAATGTCAAAAAACGAGAGGAAATTACCTGTAAAAGTTCGGTTACATTACAGGAACGAAGAGGATGAGGGCCGACAGCACGTGGGAAGAGACTTACCTTAATCTAGGCCATATTGTTTGAACTGTTTGGGCCTAGATCCAAGTTGGGTTTCTACTGTGGTCGATTGGAAAACATGCCTTTTTGCATGCATGGACAATGTATGTTAATTCCTTAACAGTTTTGTTTCCCCCCCCCCCCCCCCCCCCCCGGAGTTCTATATGTCATTACCATTATCATCATACAAGCCTTGTATCATCTATAAGTATGAGCAGGGATGTAAATGAGCTGACCCAACCTTTGTTCATCTTGGGCTTGGCTTGAATGCTGTGTGGAGCCAACAGCCTATGAATCTACGATATGCCAACTGACCCTCTGTTATCGCGCAAGGTTTTTTTTTTTTTTTTTTTTAATACATTTTCATGTGTGGGGTGTTGGGTAATGAGGTGATAAGGCGACATTTTTCATACTAACAAATTGGTCTGGTTAAAATTGGTCAACACCTATCATTTGACTTGTTGGTAATCCACTGGTATGGATAACCCAGTGATTAGGTCTCTCTAGGGTCCATTCTTATCAATTGACTGTTGCTAATCCACTGATCTGGATAACTAGGGATCACAAACTGAAGAGTTTGATCCTCGGTTATGTTGGTTTGGGACTTGGGTAGTGTGTCTCAACCCATGTTGTGTTATTTAGTATCGGAATGAAATGGAGATGATTTTATTTGTTCAATGTTAATGGAAGAATTTTCAGGGTTTTAATGAACTTGATCCTTCACTTTATCTTGGCATTCTAGCCCTTGATGACAGGGCAGTGTCTAATGACCATCATTATCATCATCAAGATATTAGTGTGAATATATATATGAGATTAAATATGATTATACTAAGCAATAAATTGACTAAATATACAAATAAAATCAAGTTAAGTAGTCTAAAATATGACATAGGATGGGCCGAAATAAGCCCAAGCTCAACCGACTGACAGTCCTATCTTTCATTCATCTTGTTTGAATGAGGAATGCAAAACTTGAAAGTGAGAGCATTTTTGTTAAAACTAAAGTTATCCACAATTGGATTGAGCTCAATCCTCAATGTTGCAATCCAAGTACTGTTGATTCGTTTCAGCTCACTTTCTATAAATTTTTTAATTGTTTACAACTATTTCTCAGCTAGGAACATGTAGTGTGTATGGGTTTACAACCAAACCCTCCCAAATCAAAATTAGAAATGAGAAGAAAAAAACGGCACAGACCATAAAACTGTAAACAGTAAACAGAAACGATTTCTCATACAATTTACATAACACTAAACAGTAAAAAAATAAATAAACATTGTAACAAATAAAATCACGTTTGATAGGGGGAAGATCTTGCATTTGGGTTTGAATAGCTCCTGAGGGATAGACGGGTGGGGACGAATGTATTGATGGTATTGGGAAAAAGGGAAGCAGTGTACACAATTAAAGGGGAATATATAGACGATCAGACATACCTTTGTAAATGGTTGCTTATGGCTTTGCAACTATACTGGATGAAGAGGGGCGGACGAGGTATCTATCTTCTAGGGTTTTGTAGCAACTGTGAATGCATATGAATGAGGGAGGGTCGTTCTATGACGGTCTATATCACTAGAAGTCTGGGCTGTCTTCAAAGGGCCCATCATGGAATGAGAACATTCGGTTCGAACGCTTGGGCCCAAAGGTTTGAACCTTCAAGCCCTCTGGAATTTGGCCCAGGAGTGGGATATTTGGAAGGTTCGAACCCTATAAATGAAGGTTCGAACCTCTGGGCCCTATGGAATTTGGCCCATTAGTGGGATATTCCAAAGGTTCGAACCCTCTATATGAAGGTTCGAACCTTCTGGCCCTCTGGAAGTTGGCCCAGGAGTGTGAGATTTCAAAGGTTCGAACCCTCAATATGAGGGTTCGAACCTTTGGGCCCTCTGTCATTTGGCCTAGGAGCCTGAGCTTATGAAGGTTCGAACCCTTGGATTGAAGGTTCGAACCTCTCGACCCTCTGGGATTTGGCCTAGGAGTGGGAGATTCGGAAGGTTCGAACCCTCATGAGGAGGGTTCGAACCTTGTCCCCCTCTGGAAAATGGCCTGAGGAGTGCATAATTCAAGGGTTCGAACCCTCATGAGGAGGGTTCGAACCTTGGCCCCCTCTGGAAAATGGCCTGAGGAGTCCACTCCTCAAGGGTTTGAACCCTTATGAGGAGGGTTCGAACCTTGGCCCCCTCTGTAATTTGGCCTAATGAGTGCATTTTTCAAGGGTTCGAACCCTCATGAGGAGGGTTCGAACCTTGGCCCCCTCTGGAATTAGGCCTAATGAGTGCATTTTTCAAGGGTTCGAACCTTGGCCCACTGGAAAATGAACTCAGGAGTGCAAAAATCAAGGGTTCGAACCCTCATCTGATGGGTTCGAACCTTTGAACCCTCTGGAAAATGGCATGAGAGTGCAAAATTGAAGGGTTCGAACCCTCATCATGAGGGTTAGAACCTTCGAACCCTCTGGAAAATGGCCTGAGGAGTGCAAAATTCAAGGGTTCGAACCCTCATCATGAGTTCGAACCCTCTGGAAAGTGGCCTTATGAATGAAAAATTCAAGGGTTCGAACCCTTTAAAGATGGGTTCGAACCTTCCCCCCCTCTGGAAAATGGCCTGAGGAATGGAAAATTCAAGGGTTCGAACCCTCATCTGATGGGTTCGAACCTTCCCCCCCTCTGGAAAATGGCCTGACGAGTGCCTCATACAAGGGTTCGAACCCTCATGATGAGAGATCGAACCTTGGAACCCTCTGGAATATGGCCTGAGGAGTGCATTTTTCAATGGTTCGAACCATCAGGATGAGGGTTCGAACCTTTCCCCTCTTGACCCATGGCCTGCGTGCATTTTTCAAGGGTTCGAACCTTGACCCCCTCTTGTAGTTGGCCCAGTATTGTGAGATTCCAAAGCTTCAAACCCTCGGTATGAGGGTTCGAACCTTTTACCAACTGTCATTTGGCCCAGGATCCTGAGATGGCCCTCTGGAATTTGGCCCAGGAGTGGGAGAGTTGGTAAGTTCGATCCCTCTTTTTTGCCTGGTTCGGTCCCCTGGTCTCTCTGTAATCTGGCCTAAGCAAAAGTTAAAATTGAAGGTCCGAACCCTCTGTTTTGCTTGGAATTTGAAACAGGTTTGTCAGAGGGAAGGTACCCTGCAGACTGGGTGTGGCCCGTTCTTGCGTTTAGCTTTTCGTGTCCTCCCATGTTTATCGGGCAACATCGTAGGGGTGATCTATGTATTGAGATTCAAATTTAATGGATATGGCCATCTTTGATAGCAAAAAAAGTATATTTTGCTGACTTTACAGAGACGATATCGTTACCAACCCTCATAGTTCTAACAAATTTGTTGCACAGTAAGTCGATTGCATCGTAGTCTTGATGTGATATTAATTATTGGATGGTTCGAAGGTTTTATTTCTAAAGTTCTGATCATCTTCTTATGTTATACAATTACAATCACTACCTTCGTCAACCACATGAAAATGCAGACGCATAGTTCATAAAACTCGATGAGAACACAAGTTTCGCTACGTGGTCGTGCTGTCGCCGGCACCCAAATATAATAAAACCTTTACTCCAAAAAATATATGTAGTATCGTGAGTAAGGATCGTTCCCACGGAGAGTGTTTAGTCAAATTTTATGCTATGTGATCAAGATGGGGGTTTTGATTATACTGAAAGCAAAAATAAATAAAAGCAAATAAAAAGCAGTAAAGTAACGAAATCAATCAAATGGGCAAGCATTGGTCAAAGTTAACATCCACCATCGGAAATTCAGAACTGATCATTGATGCAAAAATAAATCAATTAACACTTTGAATATTCATCGTTGGAATTAAATTCCTACCTCCTTAATTAGTTAATTAGAAAACACGCGCTCTAATTAACCCTATTTACTAAACAACCTAAGACAAGCGCTATAGATTTAATTTAGCAAAAGCATTAAAATCAGAGAGATCGATGAACCCAAATAACACAAGCACAAGCGGTTGCATTTAATTTAGTCAAGTGTTCTTCCTAATATCTAATAATTACTAACGCAGTAAATTATTAAATATCAGTTGCTTCACAAATTAGAGGGATCAAACAATTACGGATTTGATCTCTAATTTAGCATTAGATTGCAACGAAAAATAAACTAGTATGCATCCTAGCCATTAAACGAAACAATCATCATAAGAAATTAAGCATAGAAGAACACTCATATTCAAAGCATAAATTGAACAATAAAAATAAGTTAGATCTCACAGTATTTATTCCGAGGCTTCAGTCTCCTTCAACCAATTAAAAAAATTAGCCACGCAGGGCCATGCTAACTTGCAAAATAAAATAATCTAAATGGAAAAAGAATGGAAAAAGAATGGAGAAAGAAGAGAGAGAGAGAGAGATCGTTGCTGTCCAAGCTCCTCTGTGAATGGTGTGTTTGCTTGAATTTATAGAGAGGTGGGTTGGAGTTGGAATAGGAGAGAAAATTGCTAAGTGGGCCCACCAGATGGATTGTAAACGTTGAAGATGGCTTTGAGAATTTTAGATGGGTTAGGAGAGAAACTCTTAAACAAAGGAGGAGAGTGACGTGAGAGACATAGTTGCTGTAGAAGATGGGTGCTGTACGTTGAATGTTTTGAGAGAATTTCAAGTGAAGTGGGATTGAAGATGGGAAACAATAAAATAATCAATTAAATTCTAATTTGGTAAAAATCTTCTTTTTGACCATATCTTCTCATTCGGGCTTCTGTTGGACTCGACCCAAGAATCAAAGTTGCACTATTTTTCGTTCTGCATAATATGAGCCCAATATTGGATATGTTTCAACGAACTTCTAATTTCTTCAAATTTACCATAATGCCCTTCTGCTTGATTTTTTTCATCTAAATAAAATCCGGTTCCGAATCAACTCCGTTCATTCAGCATCAAATATGATCACCTTCTTTTGTTGTTCCACGGTCTCTTGAATTGTCTCCACCGGAGCTCAGATGAGAGAGTTATGCCCAACTTGCGAAGCGATGTGAAAATGTCTAAAATCGCCCAATTAGCTTCGTTTAGCACTTAGCCCTCCAATTGCATCCTAAATCAAAATATAAGAATGATGAGTACATTTAGGCATCAAATATGTATAAAGTACTAAACATTAATGGAGAAAAATATAACATTTTTCATTCTTATCACTACGCCTCTAAAATCAAACAATCTAATTAAAGATCCATACACCTCTCATCGCTAAAGAGAAGTATCTACTGTTTTAAAATCATAGTTCTCCATCTTCGAAAAAATGGATCAAAGACTGACAAGGTGCATGTCATGGAACGAGCCCTTTTGCACGCATCTCATTGTACGATAATCCGATGTTATTAAACCCTGCTTGATATATGGTACATGTCATTTGGTGTTCAATAGGCCACAACCATAATAGAGATGGAGCCTTGATGGTGAGAACCCTTTGTGTAATTTATACCTCTAGGAAATTCAAAAAAGCATGCACTAATCCAATACTTCAAGTCACGACTGAAGGTTATATAACCCATAAGAGGTTGGAAAAAAGTATATTATTTTCATTCACATAAAAAGAAAGGATACCATTCTCGATGAGTAAAAGAAGTTATTTCAATGTACATGACATTTTAGGCTTTTTAGCATTAAAGTAAAGTTCACTATTTCAGCTAAACATTTAAAATCAGCGCCAAGGCCTGAACAGATAGATACTACTTTCAATCGCCTTCTCTTCCCTGGGGTCATATAGCAGACGGTTCCTCGATGTAGCCTTCTTCGGAAATGCATGGGCTTGGTATCAACAATTTCTCCGCATGAGGATGGAGATGTGTAAGTTTCAACCTTTTCCATCCAAAACATTCTCGGTCACAGATGCAGTCTCCTCTCCTTTGGTGTATTGCAGAGCTTCAATCTATCTTCGAAGTCAACCAATTTCTGTTATAGACACACACCGCATCATTGTAAGTTCTTTCAAACATGCACGCGGATTTATCTTCAATGCCGGATTCATACCATTTCAGCACCATTTCGTAGCTACATACACACAAGAAAATCCCAATACAGTTTCAGCCCAAAAAAGGCATTAACTAAACAGCGAATATTGAGTAGACTAAATACTTAGTAAGCATTTTCACTCGAATATTGAGTAGACTAAATACATAGACCCTCACGGATATAAACACTCGACTCTCATCTGTTTGAAGGTTAGGTGTTTCGCTCAAATTCATTCCAATAGAAATGATCTACCATAGGCTTGCATATCTTCTCATTCTCCACCACTGGGATCACATGCATAACACGAATCATAAGGACTTTTCAAGGGTTGTAACGGGGTTTAGGATCAAGGTGAGAAATATTTGGGAATGTAGCTCAAAAGCCAGCAAAACTAGTGAAGCAAAATTGAACCAACTTCAAACTTGAATATAGAAGACATAAAACCAATCACTCCATTCAGCAGCTTTTTCAATTTGGCTTCAAAGCATTCAAACCATGTAAAACTCTTGTATTGAAAAAGAGATCGAACACTTTTCATTTGCAGCAAAGAATGATTCTTCACAATAACTTCCACCTTTGTATGTATCACATATGAACATACCCTTTCTTGGAATTTTAGGAGGATTCATGAACATGGATAGTTTGTAGCAATTTCTTCCATCACTTCATAAACTTTTTTTTTTTTTTCTTCTTCTTTTTTTTTCATTTTTTTTTTCATTTTTTTTTTTTTTTTTTTTTGAACAATGAAAATATCAAGAATGGAACTTATAAATTGAGAATGAACACATGTCCCATTTCACCAGTCATAGCCATATCACAAATTCCGACACCCCCTTACTTATTTATTGCACACCTATCATAATGATAAACAATGCTTCACTAGCTCTACGGCTTAGGTAAAGGTATATATATATTTTTTTTCAGGTTCAAAGCTTGGAATGTGGGTTTACAATAAATAAAAGATATAAAGCTCAAAGGGGTTCAACAAAGGAAAATTTAATTGCAAGGTAGGCTATTTGGCTTATGTAGCTTATAAAAAATGGTGGCCTCAATCATGTTCATGCATGCTTGTGTCTATGTGACCTCGAAGAGAATCAAGGCAAGTTCTAAAGAAACAAATCTATGGAAGAATATCTCTCATGAAAGAAAATAGTGAGACTGATATGGATGTGTCAGTCGAAAGGCTCAAAATCTCACCGGCTTTTGTCCACCAAATTTAGTCAATAACATCCTCAAGGAACTGTACTAAATAATCACAAGTTGAAAGATTACTTATTCAATCATGTTATGAATTTCTCAAGCTCAATTGAATCTTGCTCATGACATATATAACCAAAAATCGTTGAAAACCACAAAAAAACCAATTTTTCTTTTCTTTTCTTTTTGAGAGTTTTTTTTTTTTTTTAACACTTAAAATTAAAACACAACCTAAATCCCTTCCCCCACACTTAAAACTTGCATTGTCCTCAATGTAAGGTAAAATGTAAAGAAAAGGCAAAAATAAACAGAATAAAAATGCGAAAATAAAAAGAAAAGGAACAAACTCCCCTTTGGGTTGCCTCCCAAGCAGCGCTTTTGTTTATTGTCGTTGGCTCGACTCAATGCTTCCTTCTCAATCAGGATAGATCGGATCTGCAAGGTCTAATTTTTCCACCTTCTCTATTTGGAAACCTTCATAGAAAGGCTTAAGTCTATGGCCATTCACCTTGAACACTTTGGAAGTGGCTAAACTTTGAATTTCAACTGCACCATGTGGAAAAACATTAGTAACAACAAAAGGCCCAATCCAACGAGAACGCAACTTACCTGGAAACAAACGAAGCCGTGATTGATATAGAAGGACCTGTTGACCAACTTTAAACTCTTTCCTAGAGATCATCTTGTCATGAAAAGCCTTCGCCTTTTCCTTGTAAATCCGTGCACTCTCATATGCATCATTCCGAATTTCCTCCAACTCTTGTAGTTGCAACTTCCTGTGTTCTCCACTTTCATCCATCTTCATGTTGAAACTCTTGATAGCCTAATAAGCCTTGTGTTCTAACTCAACTGGAAGGTGGCATGGTTTCCCAAACACTAACCGATAAGGTGACATCCCAATGGGCGTTTTATATGCAGTCCTATATGCCCATAATGCATCATCCAAGCGCAAACTCCAATCTTTTCTACTTGGATTGACTGTCTTTTCAAGTATGGACTTGATCTCTCAATTTGACACTTCCGCTTGTCCACTAGTTTGCGGGTGATAAGCAGTGGACACCTTGTGGGTTACATGGTACTTTCTCAGCAACGTCTCCACAGTTCTATTGCAAAAGTGAGTTCCTCGATCACTTATTAGGGCTCTTGGAATTCCAAACCTGGAGAATATGTTAGATTTGATAAAATCTGCAACAACTTTAGAATCATCAGTCCTGG
>CP142459.1:16502500-16507500 GCA_038049695.1 Cinnamomum chago
CCCAATCTGGACCTGGTCCTCTTATTCTTCTTTCTCTTCTGGTTTCTGTAACCAGAATCGAAATCTTGAGGCAACTGCTGCAGGTCTTCTTCGTTCAGTCTGGTGATGAAAACGGGAAGTCCGATGGCAGAAAATTGGACGAGTCCGGATCTTCAGAAATCCGGTCCGTAAAGTCCGGAACAGTGCCCCCTTTATGCGCAGCGTCCCTGGGAAAAAAAAATGTAATGAAGATATGAAGCAAACAACGAAGAGACAGAGAGATAGGTTGAAACGAGGGGCGCTGGACCAAGAGATGAGATGAATTCAGAGAGAAACAGAGAACGAAGAGGAGAAAAAAAAAAAAAAAAAAAAAAAACAGAGCAGTAGGTAGTAGAGAGATGGAGAGAGAATTTGGGATGATATGAGATGATAAAGAGAGATGAGATGATAAAGAGATGTATAAAAGAAAGAAAAGAGATAGTTGCTTACTGAGTGGAGAAAACAAAGAGACAGATGGATTGAAAAGGAGGCTCCTACCCAGACAATTCTATAATGAGAAAACGTGCTGGGGAAGAATTTTTTTTTTTTTTTTTTTTAAATCACAAGAAGCAAAAAAAATCAACTATAATCACTCCCCGGCAACGGCGCCAAAATTTGGTCGTGCTGTCGCCGGCACCCAAATATAATAAAACCTTTACTCCAAAAAATATATGTAGTATCGTGAGTAAGGATCGTTCACACGGAGAGTGTTTAGTCAAATTTTATGCTATGTGATCAAGATGGGGGTTTTGATTATACTGAAAGCAAAAATAAATAAAAGCAAATAAAAAGCAGTAAAGTAACGAAATCAATCAAATGGGCAAGCATTGGTCAAAGTTAACATCCACCATCGGAAATTCAGAACTGATCATTGATGCAAAAATAAATCAATTAACACTTTGAATATTCATCGTTGGAATTAAATTCCTACCTCCTTAATTAGTTAATTAGAAAACACGCGCTCTAATTAACCCTATTTACTAAACAACCTAAGACAAGCGCTATAGATTTAATTTAGCAAAAGCATTAAAATCAGAGAGATCGATGAACCCAAATAACACAAGCACAAGCGGTTGCATTTAATTTAGTCAAGTGTTCTTCCTAATATCTAATAATTACTAACGCAGTAAATTATTAAATATCAGTTGCTTCACAAATTAGAGGGATCAAACAATTACGGATTTGATCTCTAATTTAGCATTAGATTGCAACGAAAAATAAACTAGTATGCATCCTAGCCATTAAACGAAACAATCATCATAAGAAATTAAGCATAGAAGAACACTCATATTCAAAGCATAAATTGAACAATAAAAATAAGTTAGATCTCACAGTATTTATTCCGAGGCTTCAGTCTCCTTCAACCAATTAAAAAAATTAGCCACGCAGGGCCATGCTAACTTGCAAAATAAAATAATCTAAATGGAAAAAGAATGGAAAAAGAATGGAGAAAGAAGAGAGAGAGAGAGAGATCGTTGCTGTCCAAGCTCCTCTGTGAATGGTGTGTTTGCTTGAATTTATAGAGAGGTGGGTTGGAGTTGGAATAGGAGAGAAAATTGCTAAGTGGGCCCACCAGATGGATTGTAAACGTTGAAGATGGCTTTGAGAATTTTAGATGGGTTAGGAGAGAAACTCTTAAACAAAGGAGGAGAGTGACGTGAGAGACATAGTTGCTGTAGAAGATGGGTGCTGTACGTTGAATGTTTTGAGAGAATTTCAAGTGAAGTGGGATTGAAGATGGGAAACAATAAAATAATCAATTAAATTCTAATTTGGTAAAAATCTTCTTTTTGACCATATCTTCTCATTCGGGCTTCTGTTGGACTCGACCCAAGAATCAAAGTTGCACTATTTTTCGTTCTGCATAATATGAGCCCAATATTGGATATGTTTCAACGAACTTCTAATTTCTTCAAATTTACCATAATGCCCTTCTGCTTGATTTTTTTCATCTAAATAAAATCCGGTTCCGAATCAACTCCGTTCATTCAGCATCAAATATGATCACCTTCTTTTGTTGTTCCACGGTCTCTTGAATTGTCTCCACCGGAGCTCAGATGAGAGAGTTATGCCCAACTTGCGAAGCGATGTGAAAATGTCTAAAATCGCCCAATTAGCTTCGTTTAGCACTTAGCCCTCCAATTGCATCCTAAATCAAAATATAAGAATGATGAGTACATTTAGGCATCAAATATGTATAAAGTACTAAACATTAATGGAGAAAAATATAACATTTTTCATTCTTATCACTACGCCTCTAAAATCAAACAATCTAATTAAAGATCCATACACCTCTCATCGCTAAAGAGAAGTATCTACTGTTTTAAAATCATAGTTCTCCATCTTCGAAAAAATGGATCAAAGACTGACAAGGTGCATGTCATGGAACGAGCCCTTTTGCACGCATCTCATTGTACGATAATCCGATGTTATTAAACCCTGCTTGATATATGGTACATGTCATTTGGTGTTCAATAGGCCACAACCATAATAGAGATGGAGCCTTGATGGTGAGAACCCTTTGTGTAATTTATACCTCTAGGAAATTCAAAAAAGCATGCACTAATCCAATACTTCAAGTCACGACTGAAGGTTATATAACCCATAAGAGGTTGGAAAAAAGTATATTATTTTCATTCACATAAAAAGAAAGGATACCATTCTCGATGAGTAAAAGAAGTTATTTCAATGTACATGACATTTTAGGCTTTTTAGCATTAAAGTAAAGTTCACTATTTCAGCTAAACATTTAAAATCAGCGCCAAGGCCTGAACAGATAGATACTACTTTCAATCGCCTTCTCTTCCCTGGGGTCATATAGCAGACGGTTCCTCGATGTAGCCTTCTTCGGAAATGCATGGGCTTGGTATCAACAATTTCTCCGCATGAGGATGGAGATGTGTAAGTTTCAACCTTTTCCATCCAAAACATTCTCGGTCACAGATGCAGTCTCCTCTCCTTTGGTGTATTGCAGAGCTTCAATCTATCTTCGAAGTCAACCAATTTCTGTTATAGACACACACCGCATCATTGTAAGTTCTTTCAAACATGCACGCGGATTTATCTTCAATGCCGGATTCATACCATTTCAGCACCATTTCGTAGCTACATACACACAAGAAAATCCCAATACAGTTTCAGCCCAAAAAAGGCATTAACTAAACAGCGAATATTGAGTAGACTAAATACTTAGTAAGCATTTTCACTCGAATATTGAGTAGACTAAATACATAGACCCTCACGGATATAAACACTCGACTCTCATCTGTTTGAAGGTTAGGTGTTTCGCTCAAATTCATTCCAATAGAAATGATCTACCATAGGCTTGCATATCTTCTCATTCTCCACCACTGGGATCACATGCATAACACGAATCATAAGGACTTTTCAAGGGTTGTAACGGGGTTTAGGATCAAGGTGAGAAATATTTGGGAATGTAGCTCAAAAGCCAGCAAAACTAGTGAAGCAAAATTGAACCAACTTCAAACTTGAATATAGAAGACATAAAACCAATCACTCCATTCAGCAGCTTTTTCAATTTGGCTTCAAAGCATTCAAACCATGTAAAACTCTTGTATTGAAAAAGAGATCGAACACTTTTCATTTGCAGCAAAGAATGATTCTTCACAATAACTTCCACCTTTGTATGTATCACATATGAACATACCCTTTCTTGGAATTTTAGGAGGATTCATGAACATGGATAGTTTGTAGCAATTTCTTCCATCACTTCATAAACTTTTTTTTTTTTTTCTTCTTCTTTTTTTTTCATTTTTTTTTTCATTTTTTTTTTTTTTTTTTTTTTTTTGAACAATGAAAATATCAAGAATGGAACTTATAAATTGAGAATGAACACATGTCCCATTTCACCAGTCATAGCCATATCACAAATTCCGACACCCCCTTACTTATTTATTGCACACCTATCATAATGATAAACAATGCTTCACTAGCTCTACGGCTTAGGTAAAGGTATATATATATTTTTTTTCAGGTTCAAAGCTTGGAATGTGGGTTTACAATAAATAAAAGATATAAAGCTCAAAGGGGTTCAACAAAGGAAAATTTAATTGCAAGGTAGGCTATTTGGCTTATGTAGCTTATAAAAAATGGTGGCCTCAATCATGTTCATGCATGCTTGTGTCTATGTGACCTCGAAGAGAATCAAGGCAAGTTCTAAAGAAACAAATCTATGGAAGCATATCTCTCATGAAAGAAAATAGTGAGACTGATATGGATGTGTCAGTCGAAAGGCTCAAAATCTCACCGGCTTTTGTCCACCAAATTTAGTCAATAACATCCTCAAGGAACTGTACTAAATAATCACAAGTTGAAAGATTACTTATTCAATCATGTTATGAATTTCTCAAGCTCAATTGAATCTTGCTCATGACATATATAACCAAAAATCGTTGAAAACCACAAAAAAACCAATTTTTCTTTTCTTTTCTTTTTGAGAGTTTTTTTTTTTTTTTTTAACACTTAAAATTAAAACACAACCTAAATCCCTTCCCCCACACTTAAAACTTGCATTGTCCTCAATGTAAGGTAAAATGTAAAGAAAAGGCAAAAATAAACAGAATAAAAATGCGAAAATAAAAAGAAAAGGAACAAACTCCCCTTTGGGTTGCCTCCCAAGCAGCGCTTTTGTTTATTGTCGTTGGCTCGACTCAATGCTTCCTTCTCAATCAGGATAGATCGGATCTGCAAGGTCTAATTTTTCCACCTTCTCTATTTGGAAACCTTCATAGAAAGGCTTAAGTCTATGGCCATTCACCTTGAACACTTTGGAAGTGGCTAAACTTTGAATTTCAACTGCACCATGTGGAAAAACATTAGTAACAACAAAAGGCCCAATCCAACGAGAACGCAACTTACCTGGAAACAAACGAAGCCGTGATTGATATAGAAGGACCTGTTGACCAACTTTAAACTCTTTCCTAGAGATCATCTTGTCATGAAAAGCCTTCGCCTTTTCCTTG